>VBSM01003206.1:6451560-6555927 GCA_008086735.1 Cheirogaleus medius
CAGCTCCTACGTTCCTCCTTGGAGGGGAGGGGGGGTGGGACGGAGTTAGATCAGTCTGGAAGTGGCCCCTGGATTTGCCTTCCAATCAACTCCTTCTCCAAAGGTGCCTTAGGGTGCCACTGCGCTTGCGGAGAGCACACCCGTCACTCCTCAGGGGTCACTCGGCGTGTCGAGCTGGGTGGACGTCACTTGAGTGCAGGCCCCTATGGAACATAAGCTTGGGGTCCCCAGGGTACCCCAGGCCACCCCAAAGTGAGAAGTTTCCTTCCCTTTGCAATGAGTCAGCTTAGTTGCTTCTCTCTGCCCCCACGCTGGCATAAATTGCGTCCCGCTAGAGCCAGTGAAGGATCCCGGGGGATACCCTGACTTTAGGCAGGAATCGGGGATAGATGTTGTGTGCAGCGAGCTGCAAAGAGCCACTCACCGAGAGCCCCGTGGCATCCTTTATTTATCTGCATTGAAATATTCATCGGGATGCGAGGCATCTATAATAGATACGTCAGCCACGCGGCAGGCCTGCGGCGGGGAGAAATCAGAGTGGCCTCTCTCCTAGGCAAACAGCCCACCTGGAAAACATTTTCTGGGCACCCAGTGCAGACAGCGTGCTGTAGAATCAGATTTGGTCCCTGCCCTTCGGGAGGGGTGGGGAATAGGGAGACGGCAGGGAGAAACTAGTGATTATTGAGTGCTACTGTGTGCTAGACAGTTCTACACATTACCTCACTTAGTTCCAAAACAACCCTACGATTTAGGTGGCAGGATAATGCATACTGCACAGATGAAGAAAATGAGGCTCAGAGAGGCTCAGTGACTTGCCAAAGGTCACACAGTATTTTGTAATCTAAAGCCCAAGGTCTTTTTTCCTGCCTTGCCTTTCTTCCTTCATGCCTGGCTTCCTGAGACCTGAATTGGGAGATCTGTATAAATCTCAGCAATGGAGTAAGTGTGGGTGTTCAGGACAGGCGGCAGACTGGGGTGGAGGACAGCGAGGAGAGTAGGGGGCCTAACCCCAGCCACAGGCTAGGGACGGAGAAATCTTTGCAGTCTGCGCTTGTTGCAGAGAGCCTCGCTCTGGGCCAGGCCCTATGCAAAGCATTTTAGCTCATTCAACCCTTCCAGCCGCTCAAGTTGCCCAGGCTCACCAGGAACGAAGCGGCCGAGCTGGGATTTGAACCCAGGCCTTCTGTTCCCACATGCGTCTCAGAAATGGTCCAGTGACAGTGGATGTTTCTGGGCTCCTGACTCTGCCTGGGCAACTGCTCGATAGGCTTTATCTGTATTGCTAATAGTTCACGGTATTCGCACATGCACGCCTGCGAGTCCTGCACTCTCTGTAGCCCATTTTATAGAGGGAGAAACTAAACCACAGAGTCCCTCCCAGAGCCAAGGAGACACAGAGCTGGGATTTTAGCCCATGCAGTTTGGGACCCAGAGCCAATGTGTGTATTCCTGACATGCTGCCTGGCTGCTAAATGCCCGGGGCTGCGGCAGTAGACTGGGGCAAGCACCCCCAGAGAGGGGACAGGGCATCCCATGGGCCAGGGCCAGGGTGCAGAGGCCCAGCCACACAAGACGCCCCCTGGCATCCCTCCCCTTCCACTCCACTGGCTTCTGGGTTCCTGCCGCCTTTGCTCTGCTGCTGCCTGGGGTCCCGCCTCTTCCCCCTGGCCCTCTTCCCTTACTTTTCCTGGGTCAGGACTCTGCAGGGCCCCCAAAAGACCCTTCCAGGCTCCTTCTCTGCATCTAACACCAACGCCTCTGACCCTCAGCACCCGTTCCCTGAGCAGAGGTGGGCGGACAGCAACCCGGATGTGGAATGTTCCACTCAGGGGCACACATACACATACACACTGTAAAAAGCCCAGGGGAGAAATACCGTAAGTTCAACCTCTTCTTTGGTCTGGCCTGCTTCAGAATGGAAGGGGTGTGTCAATGTGGCTTTCTGTTTTTAATTAAGAAAAAGTACCAAAGTAATAATTGTAAGTGGTTTTAAAAGTCAGATTATTCTACAAGATTTAATGAAGAACTGGAATCTTCTCACGTCTCCTCACCTGCAATCCTCACTCCCTAAGAGCATCCACTTTCAACTGTCAGGGCTCTTTCTTTTACTGTTTACCACGTTTCTACATAATACTCAGCTATGTTTTTATTTAGCAGCTTTATTATTGGGGTATCACTGGTATACAACAAGCTGTACATAGTTAAAGTGTATGCAGCAAGTCATCACTTCACATCGTCCATGGGTTCTCAGAAACTGCAACTTTAAGCAAAATGACATAGAACAAAATCAATGTTACTGCAGGCTCATTGATATAAACAAGAGTGAAATTCCTACGGCATATTTCTGGGCACAAAAACATCACCAAACTTCTAAATAAAAACTCAAAAAAACTTCTAATATTAAACATTGAAACAAATATGAGCTGTGCAAACATTTAAGAAAGCTTAGTAAAAACAAGCAAGACAATTATTTACCCAGTTATTCCAGTTCAGGGTCACAGGTGGTCAGACCTCTCCCCTGGCAGCTCAGGGTGCAAGGCAGGAACCAACCCTGGACAGGATGCCATCCCATGGCAGGGCACTCACACACACACACACACACACACTCACACTCACACACACCCATCCCTCCCGGGACCATGCGATGCACCAATGAACCAACATGCACTGCTTTGGGAAGTGGCCACATACGGGAGTACCCAGAGAAAACCCACGCAGACATGGGGAGAACATGCAAACTCAACACAGACGTGACCCTGATGAGAATTGATGTTTTTTTCTCATCAACGTTTAACAAAACAACATTGAATGAAATGACATTGGATAAAACAATGTTATTCGAGAGCATGCTGTAATTTGACAAATTTTGACATATACATATACCAGTGACACCACATCACCACAGTTAAGATCATTGACACAGCCATCACCACCAAAGTTCCCCCAGCCCTTTGGTTATCCCTTCCTCTCGTGCCTCGCTGTGGCTACCACCTATCCCCAAGCAGCCGATGACTTCATGTCTATCCTGTCAAGTTGTCTGTATTTTCTAACATTTTATACAAATACATTCACACAATCCATACTCCTTTTTGTTTGGCTTCTTTCATTTAGCATAATTATTTTGCGATTTGTCCATGATGTTCCACTAATAAATTCATTACATTTTACAGCTACGTAGTGTCCCATTGCATGGATTATACCATCATTTGTGTATCCATTAGCTTGATGGATATTTAGACTGTTTCCGGTTTTCAGTTCCTAAAAATAAAGCAGCTATGAACACTCATGCATAGATCTTTGTATGGACATATGCTTTCACTCTTCTTGGGCGAATACCTACAAGTGAAGTAACTCAATCATATGATATGTGCATGTATGACTTTTAAAAGAAACTCCCAAACTCCTTTCTGAATAACCGTACCATTTTACTTTCCAACCCGCATTGTATTAGAGTTCCAGGAGTTCTATGCCCTCACCAGTACTTGGTATGGTCAGTCTTTTCACTTTTAGCCCCTCTAATAGGTGTGCAGTGTATCTCACTGTGGTTTTAATTTGCACTTTCTCGATGATTAATGATGTCGAGCATGTTTCCATGTGCTTATTTGCCGTCTGTCTGTCTTCCATACTGAAGTGCCTGTTCCAATCTCTGGCCCATGTTTTTCACTGGGTGGTTTGTTTTATTATTAAGCTTTGAGAGTTCTTCATATATTCTACATCCAAGTCCTTTATCGTATATATTATTTGCAAATATTCTCTCACAGTTTGTGAATTATCTTTTCACTCTCTAAACAGTGTATTTCAAAGAGAAGTCCTAAATTTTGATGATGTTCAATTTACCAATTTCTATCTTTTATGGAACATCTTTTGATGTTTTTCTAAGAAATCCATGGCTAGCCCAAGGTCACACAAAGATTTTTTTCTCTTTCGTTTTCTTCTAGAATTTCATGGTATTAGGTTTTATATTTTAGGTCTATAATCCATTTTGAGGTCTATGGTTAATTTTTATACATGAGGAGAAGTGTGGATCAAAGTTAATTTGTTTGCATATATGTATCTAATTATTCTGCCATTATTTATCAAAAAAACTGTCCTTTCTCCATTTAATTCTTTTGCATCTTTGTTGAAAATTGGTTGTCCACATATGTATGGGTCTGTTTAATTGATCCATTTGTCTATCTTAACATCAGTACCACAGTGTATTGATTACTATATTGAATACTATATTAATTAGTTGATGTAAAACAGTGTTAGTTTTCCAACTCTGATCTTCATTTTCAAAATGTTTTGGTTCTTCCAGTTCCTTTGTATTTCTATATGAATTTTAGAATCAGCTTGTTAATTTCTACAATGAAGCCTGCTTTTTGATTGGGATTTGCAATGAATTGATAGATCAATTGGGGGAGAAATGACATTTTAACAATCTTGAATCTTCCGATCCATGAACATGGTATATATCTCCATTTATTTAGGTCTTATTGAATACCATTCATCCATAGTTTGTAGTTTTCAGTGCACAGGTCTTATACATCTTTTGTAAGATTTGTCTCTAAGTATTTCATATTTTCTAGTGCATGGTATATCTTATTTCAGTTTTCAATTACTCATTGATAGTATACGAAATAAAATTGAATTTGGTATATTAATCTTGGATGCTGCAACCTTGTTACTGTCACTTATTAATTCTGGTATATTTTTTATACAGACCTTGTATTTTCTACATAGACTATTATGTCATTTCTGAATAAAGATAGTGTTATTTATTTTTTTCCAATCTGGATGCTTTTTCTTGATTTTCTTGCCTTATCGCACTGGCTAGATCCTCTAGAACAATATTAAATAGAAATAGGGAGAGTGAACATACCTCATTCTTGATCTTAGGGAGAGAGCAATCAGTATTTCATCACTGGGTATGATGCTAGCTATAAATTTTTGTATATGCTCCTATCAAATTAAGCAAATGTGATCACTGCTTACTGCAATTTTTATCAAAAATCAATGTTTTGGGTTTTTTAAATGTTTTGCATGTATCCATTGAAATACTCATATGGTTTTTCTGGGGTTTTAAAATTAATTTATTTTATTTTAGAGACAAGGTATTGCTATGTTTCCCAGCTGGTCTTGAACTCCTAGGCTCAAGTGATCCTCCCACCTCAGCCTCCTGTGTGGCTGGGACTATATAGGTATACACCACCATGCCTGGCTTTATTTTATTAATATAGTGAATTGCATTGATTGATTCTCAAGTGTTAAACTAGCCTTGCATTCCTGGAATAAATCCCACTTGGTCATGATGTAGTATCATTTTTATACATTGTTGGATTCAAATTACTAAAATTTTGTTCAAATATTTTGCCTCTATGTTTGTAAGGGATATTGGCCTATGGTTTTCCTTTCAAGTAATGGCTCTGTCTGGTTTTGGTATCAGAGTAATGCTGGAAGAGCTGGAAAATATTCTCTCCTCTTCAACTTTCTGGGAGAGTTTTTGTAGGAGTTGCACTATTTCTTCATTAAATGTTTGGCAGAATTCATCAGTGAAGATTTCTTGGCTGAAAGTTTTCTTTATGAGGAAGATTTTTATGACTAAAAATTCAAATTATTTAATAAATATGGCTATGCAAAAGTATCCATTTATTTTTGAGTGAGCTTTGGTAGTTTGTGTTTTTCAAGGAATTTGTCTATTTCATGAAAGTTACTGAGTTTGTTGGCCTAAAGTTGTTCACGGTATTTTTTTATCCTTTTAATATAGGATCAAATATAGTGATTTTACCTCTCTCAATCCTGACATTGGTAATTTATGTCTTCTCCTTTTCTGATTAACCTGGTGAAAGGTTTATCAATTTTATTGATTTCAAAGTACCAATATTTTCTCTATTGTTTTTCTACTTTCTATTTCATTCATTTTCACTTTAATCTTTATTGTTCAATTTTTTTCTGCTTACTTAGAGTTTAATCTATTATTTAATTTTTTCTCTATTCTTAAAATGGAAGCTGAGGCATTGATTTGAGACCATTAATCTTTTACACCTGAAATTTCCCTGTTTACTGTTTTAGCTTCATCATCCACATTTTTATATTTTGTCTTTTTATTTACATTCATTTCAAAAAATCTTTCTAATTTGCCTTTGATTTCTTATTAGATCCAAGGTTTATTTAGAAGAGTGTTATATAGTTTCCAAATAGTTGGGGCTTCTCTAGACAGTTTTCTGTTATTGAGTTCTAATGCAATTCGATGTGATCAGAGAACATACTTTGATTCTTTTTAAATGTACTGAGACTTATTTTATGGCCCAGAAGATGATCTATCTTGGTAAATGTTCCATGTGCACTTGTGAAAAATGCGTGTTCTGCTGCTGTTGGGTGGGGTGTTCTATAAATGTCCATCATGTCAAGCTGATTGATACGGCTGTAGAGATCTTATACAGTGTTATCGATTTTCTGATTGCTTTCTCTACCAATTATTGAGAGGCATTGAAATTTCCAACTATAATTGTGGATTTGTCTATTTCTCCTTGTATTTCAATCAGTTTTTGCTTCATATCTTTGCAAGCTCTGTTATTAAGTGCATCAATGTTTAGGATTGCTATATCCTCTTGATAAATTGATGTCATTATCATTATGAAATGAACTTCTTTGTCTCTGGCTGGATGAGAGCAGCATCTCGTCTGGGGCTAATTATTCCCTGCATTAGAGGCAAGAGCCTTCTGACAGCTTCACTCTATGCTCCACGATTCCCATCAGGGTTTCCACTCTGGCTGGTGGGAATAGGCCTCATTCCACGCCCCGTGTGAGCTCCAGATGCTATCGCCGTTAGTCCTTTTGGGTGGTTCTTTACCCGCCTCGGGAAGTTTCCTCGCGTGCATGTGCTGATCACAGGTTCGTGTGCAGCTCTGTCCCCTTTAGTTCTCTCCTCCCTGCGCACATTTGCAGCCTGGTCTCCCTGACTCTTCCTGCCACCTCCCCAACTCAGGGAAGCCACTGGGCTCCGCCTAGGTCCCCTCTCCCTGTGCCTCTCCTAATCGGCAGTAAGCACAATGACCACAGGGCTCACCCCACGTGGTTCCCATCTCTCGGGGATCAGTGTCCTCCATTTCCTCATGTTCACTGTCTTAAAAACCAGCGCTTCATCCGTCTCATCCAGTTTTATCATTATTTCAGGTTCCTATTATTCCACTTTGGCTGGAGATGGAAGTCTTCATCTATTTATTTTTTGATTTGTTCATGTTTAGGTATCCGTGTTGACCTGTGGCTATGATTTCTCCACCCTCCACCTCCACACTCCTTCCCTTCCCCCACCCTCCCCATCTAGATTTGGTTAAAATAACATTAAATAGTCACATTACTATGACTTTGAAACTGTTACTCACAGCTGAGTCATATGGTATACTGGGACTGATTTACTTTCTTTTACATCTTTTAGTTCTCAGTAAAGTTAATATTTGCCTTTTTTTCTTAAAGTTTGCTTTCTTATCTAATGGTTTATTCTTTTAATTTAGAGTTTCATGCTCAAATAACAGGAAAGTCAACAGTGTCCGGAGGAGGGAGGTTACTATGGGGTCTGGACTACGTGGGCTGAGGCCATGTTTGTGTCCCTAACATAGCAAAGGGGTGTGGCTGGTCTCTGGCTTTGACATACACAGCCCCTGGCCCTCTGCACACACCCTGCATGTCCCCGACCTATTCTGGGAAGGATAACATGTGAATTGAAGTAAACAGGGAAGGTTAGAAGTGTGAACACAAAACGAGACACTGTATTCTGGTCATATCTGTGTTGTATTGCCAATGTCCCATGTGACCTCAAGCACGGCCCTTCCCTTTTGAGGCTCCTGGTTATTAGCCCTAGCATGGGCGTGAGGCTACATGACGGCAAACATCTCCCCAGAATCTCCAAGGTCCTGCAGGGCAGGAGGTGGCCATGGTGACACTGGGGGCCTGAGAAATGTCCCAGGCTCCTGCCTCAATTCAACCAAGACCCAGGTAATCCTTTGTATCTAAGGGGGCATGCAGGGTCATTTGGGGTCATCAGCATATCTAATGGACGAGAACCCCAAGGAGCAGGTTTCAGACCAAGATGGTGATAGGTTGAAAAAAGATTAAACCTCTGTAGGTAATGAGCTCCCCATTGCTGGAGGTGTGTGAGCAGAGCCTGGAACAACACTGGGTGAATTTGCACATTCTCCAGTTGCAATCATCAGACTGTGCTACCATTGGCTATCATCTTCGCTGGCTCCTGGACTAGACTGCAAGCCCTATGAGGGCTGGGACCCTGAGTGTCTAGCCCAGTGGTTCCCAGCCAGGGCAAGCCTCCCCACAGGAGACATTTGACAATGACTGGAGACATTTTTGGTGGTTACAGCTGGGAGGAGACTCTACTAGCATCTAGTGGGTAGAGGCCAGGGATGCTGCTAAACATCCTAAAGGTACAGGCCAGCCTACAACAGGGAATTATTTGGGGCAAAATGTTCATAGCGCTGTGGGCGAGAAGCCCTGAGCTAGGCATTCCAATCCAGCACTCAGTGCAGGGCCGCGCACCTGGAAGATGATTAACACTTGTTGTGGGGGCTCTGATTGCCCCACTGTCCCCAGGAGCTGGCACAAGTCCAGAGCAGTCCATGCCTACCCAGGGCCCTGCAGGGGCCAGTTGCCCAACATGGCTTAGGGGAGGATCCCTCAGCCCAGAGCACAGTGGGGGGACTTCTGGTCTACCCCTCCCCTCCCGGGGTTTCCAACCCATTCTGGCCAGACAGGGGCTGGGCTGGAACTCAGCCCTTCCTTGATCTTTGGCACTTATGTTCCATTGTCAGCGGAGTGACATAAGATTCCGCTTTCCCCTCTGCGTCGTGGGGCAATCGGCAGACCTGCCTGTGCGGTGGGCGCATCAGGGGCCATAAGGAGTCAGAGGGTGTCCATGAGGTGGGGCAGGGGGCACAGAGTTTCACCTTGCAGACCCTCCGGTGAGCAACCCGTGCCGGAGGGAGAAATTCATTCATCCCCATAGAAACAAAAACTATGATAAGTGAATTATAGAAGGTGATGGACATTACGATATTAAAAAATATAAAAATATAAAAAGCAAAATCAAAGCAGGGTCCAGGGAATCAGGAAGGAGTGGGGTGGGAAGGGAAGGAGGGCTGCAATCTTAAGTGGGGTAGCAGGGGAGGCTTTGCTGGGAAGGCAGCAACTGATCAGTGGATATCTGCGGGAACAGTGTCCAGGCAGAGGGAACAGCCAGTGCAAAGCTCTATTGGGGAAACGCGCCTGGTGTCTGGAGGGACAGCAGGGAGGCCGGTGTGGCTGGAGCAGAGTGAGCAAGGTAGGCAGCAGGGGACAGGAGGTGAGTGGGACAGGGAAGAGGGACACGCCAGGCTGGACCTTGTGGACACCCCGGTTTTGCCGCTGTGACGGGAAGCCACGGGTGAGTATTGAGCAGAGGAGTGGCGTGATTGCGTGACTGCGTTATATCCTATCGCTGGGGAAACAACGTAGCACATGCTTCGTGGCCTAAACTACGTAGGTGTGTTCTCACACAGTTCCGGGGGCCAGAGGCCAAAGCAGCTCATGTCACTGGGCAAAAGGCCGGCTGTGGCAGGGCAGATCCTTTGGGCGTCTAGAAGAGAACTGTTGCCTCTTCCACCTGCATCCCTCGCCCGGTGGCTCCTTCCTCACATCCTCTGTCTTTTCTCACTTTGCTTCCGTGACATGTCACTTTATTCCTGTTCTGCAATTGTACCTCCCTCTGTGCCCTCTCACAAGGACACTTTTGATCACAACACTGGACCCACCTGGATGATCCAGGTCACTCCCCCACTTGAAAGTCCCTAAGTTAATCACACCTGCAGGGTCCTCCTAGCATATTAGGTGAGACACTCACTGGCTTAGGGGATTAGGACGTGCAGATCTTGGAGGCTACTCCTCAGCCTCTCACAGGATCAAGCAGGGAACAGACGGAGGGGAGAGGGACATGGGTCAGTTCACAAGAACAGTCCTGTACGAGCTCAGGCCGGCTTCTGTCTTTCTCCCAGCCTCAGTTTTCAGATCTGAGAAAGAGGGAGGATTAACCCTGCCCTGCCTACAGGGCGTTGTTTAAGACAGATGATCTGCCCACCCCCATCCACTGACTCCCCTCCCCTCCCCTGCTCCACTGGCCTTCCTGATGTTTCTTAAACACACCCAGCAGCTCGTACCTCAGGGCCTTTGCCTTGGCTGTTCCTCACTGGCTGCTGTTCCCAGACACTGACAAGACCAGCCTCTCATCTCCTTCATTTCTTTGCTCAGTTGTCCGCGTCTCAGAGACACTGTCCCTGACCACCCTACGCAAAACCACAGCCCCATCTGTCTATCCTCTTATCTGGCTTTATTTTTCATCTCACACAGTTATTTGTTATCAGACAAGATCTTGGGAGAAAACGGAAGGCACATTTGGCTGTGAATTTAATGAGAGGTGTATCTGCGGCGGCGTGGGCCACGTTTAGGAGCTAACAAGGGATGCGGAGACAGCCAGCAACAGTGGGAAGAAGCTAGTACCTTTCCTAGGCCTAAAGGGGGCAGGGAAGGGCGTGGTGGTGCCAGAGCCCAGGGAGGGCTGGGTGTGGTGGAGGACTCTCCTGGCAGGGGCCAGGGCCACAGTGTCAAAGCAGGAAGCATCTGGGAAGGAAATGCCCAGACATCTCTGTCCTCCCACCTCCAATCTCCAGCCAGTGCCTCCCGCTGGCCAAAGCCACCAGAAGCTGGAGGGCGGGTGGGCCAGAGGGACGCAGTCCAGGGGCTTCAGCCTCCCAGGGACACAGAGCAAGGCAGAGAAGGGCAGCGAGTGGATCCAGTGGCAAGAGGTGGGGGTGGCCGATAACCAACACATTTGTTTAATTTTTTTAAATTATTTTTTTTCCCATCCAACGTGGAAGGTCCATGAAGACAAAGATTTTGTCTCTTTTGATTATTACCAACTTCCTACGCACCTGGAACATTGCTTGGGTGCCAGGGGGATCTCCATAAATAATCGTTAGTGAATGCATAAAGTGAAACATAGCAACGAGTCTGACCGGAGAACGCTTTGTGAGCAGGAGGAGCACGTGTGTATATGAGAGACTGTCATGACCACGGCGGCTGCACTTCTTTGCAAGTGGTCTCAGAACCGCACACGCGAACCCGGGAGTTCATCCTGCCCGAGACCACGCCTGCCATCGCCCTTGCTCATCTCCGCACCCCAACTGCAGGAGAGATTCCTGGAGACCCAGCTTCGCCATGGGGTGCAGAGGGCAGATTAAGGGGAAGGAAGGCAAAGTCCAAGCAACTTTGCCTCGTCTTGGCCAAGGGGGCCACGCCGCCCAGGGCCCCAGGGGATCATGCTTCCGGCTCTCCTGCCCCGCCTGGGTGCCCCACCCAGAGCCTGTCCTCAATCAAGCTGCAAGATACAAAGTGCTTGTTTAAGGAAACTTCAGACCTGCTCCGAGGGCCCTACAGATCCACCCAAGGGTGCCATCCCCCTCATGGAACCATAAGCACTGTCAGAGCCAGGACTGCTTGCTTCAGAGGGGTGTGGCTGGCACGGTGGATTTCAGGCCTGGTGGCGCCTGGGGAAGAGGACTATGTCCTGGCCGCTCTCCCAACGACAGAGGGGCTTCCCTGGGCTATGAGACGCCCATGCTCACAGCGAGGACCTGGGATGCTGGGGTCACCTGCAGCCCACACTCAAGCGTGGCTTTCACATTACCCGGTGCAGGAGCAGAGTGGCTTGGGAGGAAGCGAGCACCTCATGGGGTCAGGGGGCCTTGGGTACCGGCCCCAGCGCAGCCTCTTGCCAGCTCTGTGACCTCTCCTTGTTCATAAATTGAGACTCACACCTTCTCTCTGTTCGGAGTGTCAACTAAACCTGAGCCTGCCAGCAAGGGCCTGGCACATAGTAGGCGCTTCCTAAGCCGTCTTCCCTGTCCTGGCTTCTCTTGGGAGACCTGGGAGAGCTGCAGCAGGGACGACAGCCGGAAAAGCCAGCCCGTCCTCCACCCAGATCAGCCTCTCGCGTTTGAAAACTTCCAAGGCAGAGAAACTTTCTTCCCCAGGCCGGCTCGGTCGCCGCTGCCACCATGAAAGCCCCTGCACCTTCCCCCACGGGCCGCCGTCTCAGAAAAACCCTCGTCTGCTCTGCTCGGCTGAGCGCGTGTCGCGGGGAGGGAGGGCCGGGGCCGCGCTAATGGGGGACGCCTCGGCAGAGGAGAAGACACAATGGATGAAAGAAGAGCGCGCATCCGCACGCGAGTTCCTGTTCTCGGGAAGAAGGGCCAGGCCTGGCTTTATAGCAACAGCTTTGAGAGCAGCCGCGCTGGGACTTGGCGGCCCGGTTCCGCGGGAAAATCAATAAGCGAGGCCGCTGTTTGGAGAGGCAGCAAGAAAGGCCACTAACGAGGCCAGATTGTAACAGTTCTGCGAGCAGCCACAATGCTCACCTTACACGGCGCGGCCGCGCGTTGGTAAATAATAAATCACAGCGGCCGGCGGGCGGCGGCGGCGCCGGACAGAGCGCGGCGCGTTTGACTGCGAAGCAGCCCCGGGCCATGAATTATTCACCGCGCCGAGATAAAACGCGGCGCGGGAGGAGGCGCAGCCCCGCAAACAGGTGCCCGGCGCGGAAACCTGCCTTTTGATTAGGAGCCCGGGCTGGGGATGGGCCGGGCCGGCCGCACTTGGGGGCGTCTGCGCTCGGGGCAGGCGCGGGAAAAGCTGGGATTAATCAGGGGCCGCAGCCCACGCCCCGCAAGAGCGTTTTGCCAGACTCCGGGGCTGGCAGCAATTACAGCCCGGCCCGCAGGGCTGGCGGCGAGGACAGGCCCGCGTGTGTGCACGCCCGCGGCCAGGCGTGCTGGGGGGGAGGGGGGAAGCGTGCGTGTGTGAGTACCCATGCAGTGCATGTGTGTGCGTAGGTGGGGACACCTGCGTGAGTGGTCCTTTTGTATGTTCACACATAGTGAGTGCACTTGTGTGTATACGTACTGTGGTAGCTAGGCACGTGTGCACATGTGGCATGTGTATAGATGTGGACGTGTGTGTGATTGTACCAACATGAATGTGTATGGTTATTTCCACACACGTGTGTGCATTTGTGTGTGGTGCAGTTGTGCATTCCTATATGGTGTGTGTATGAGTATTTCATGTGGGCATGCCTGTGCAGTACATGTGTATTTACATGTGGTGTGCATAAGCAAATATGTGCGGTTATGTCTGCATATACAGCGTATGCAGACATGTATGTGGGCATATGCAGGGTATGTGCTTGTGTGTGCTTATAACTGCATGTATGGGATTATACGTGTGATGCGTTTTTGCATGCATACCTGGTGCGTGTGTGTGCATATGCAGTGCGTGTGGTGGGTATATGCAGTGCTTGATTGTACAAATGTGCATGTGTGCATATGTGAACACGTGTGGTTATGCATGTGTGTGTGCAGGCACAGTGCATTTGTGTGTGAACATAATACATGTGTGCATGCATACATTTTTGTGAAGTTTTAAAGGCTTATGGCGTGCATACACAATATGCGTGTGCATGAGGGTTATGCATGCATGCATGGAGTGTGGAAATAAGTAAAGGAAGGAGATTGGAATTGTTAAAATGTAGAAGCTTAGAGATGGAGCCCCTTGGGCCTAGGATCCAGACGTCTGAGGAGGGGCCGCTAGTTGGCTGGTGCTGGTGTCTGTGGGCTTGGTGGAAGGGCTGCGTGACCTGTGGACCCAGACTGCTGGCGAGGGGCACCGTCGGCAGGCGTTGGTGTCTCTGAGGGGGCACATGAGGCTGGTTCTACAAGAATTAGAAAAATCGCAAACCGGGCTCAGCCACTGGTCCAGAGGGGAACTGCCGCTGCCGGGGACAGCAGCACTGGCAGGGTGACCGCAGGAACCACACGCCGACAGGAAGCAAAGAGGAGGAAGCAAGTTCCTTCTTCCTCCCCCAGCCTCCCAGTCTCCCTCTAGCGACCCTGCTGGCAGAGCCTAGCAGGGAGCCGGAAACGTGGTCTGCAGAGTCCCAGCTCTGGCATCACGAAGCTGAGTCAAGCGCTGAGAGACAAAGACTTAAGTAACTGTCACAGTCCACCCCCTGGCCACTCAGCACTGGCGCTCACGCCTTATACATACGTGAACTTCCTACAACTCTGTCTGTGTGTCTGCCTGACTCTGTGCTTTGTCTGTAGAAACACGTGTGTCTTCTCAATGAGGAGACACGTTCTCAACTGATATTGTATCTGCCTCTGGGAGATGGTGACAGGGTAGGAAAAGAGGTGTCACTGTGGGAACAACGAGAAGTCCAGACTGACCTTCCTAACTAGAGTCCCCCACACAGAAGGGCCTTGGAGAGGGGTCCACGGGCAGCTCAGAGAGGGGTCTCCCACTCACTGGAACAGAAAGCTAAAGGCCAACCTCTGCCCCCCAAGCCAGTTCCATGGGCCCTGACGGTGGCAAGTGTGTGGGTCCCACGAGTTTTGTCTCGCCATCTGCCCACTCTGACTCTAAGCTCTGTCACTGGTCTCAAAGGGACTGCCCACCTGCCGTGAGAGCCCAGAGAAAGGTGTCGGCCTGCAAGAGCAGCCTGTGGGCAGCAGGACGGAGTCCAAGGCCACACTTCCCGTCCACTCTGCCACTGCTGGGTGGCTTGTGTTCTGACCCCGGGGGCTCCGATTTAGGATGGACTTGGGAAGCGTGTTTGTGGGTCCCACAGTCGGGGGCCGACCAAGCCTGGTGACGCCGGGACCCTGAGCCAAGAGGGGGCACCTCGACAGCCAGCCCAGCCCCGCCCAGGCCCTGCAGGAAGAAGGCAGAGAGACCCTCCCTCCTCTCTTCCTGGCTAGGTTGACAAAGCCCCTGCTTGCATCCCCAGAGTTGGGGTGCAGATGCAGAGCAGGCCCACAGAGAGCAGAAATGTCGTCCCCTTGCCGCTTCCTGCCTCTGCCCCTGCCCATGCCCACCCTCCTTCTCATGAAGCCCCTCGTGGCGCAGGGTCACGTCTGTCTGTGCCAGCCTCCTCACCAAGACGACTGCTTTCTTAGAGATACTCCAGAGGCCTGCCATGCTTGCCTCAGGGAAGATGTGTCCGAGGGCGGAGTGTCAGGCATCTGCAAAGCTGCCGTGTGCAGTCGCGCAAGCTGTGCACTGCCAAAGGGCTCCTAGCAAGGGCACAAGTGAGGGCTGAGATGCAGCCTGAGATCCTCCTCAAAGTAGGGGAGCCAATATCAAATGCACACACAGACACTATGTGGACTAGTGCTGGTGCCAGATATCAAGGTACACAGGACAAAGGGAGATTCAGTGGGTGACAAAGCTCTCAGGGCTGAGTCGTCCTCGCGCACTGCACAGTCTCCGAACAGGAGGGATTCACAGCTATTATCTAGTCCAGCGCCCCAGCCATCTACCTGCCCTCAGCACCAAGGAGACCTCAGAGGCCCAGAAAGAAAATAAAGTGAACCCCAGGCCCCAGGGACCTAGAAGCAGAGCGGAGGGAGACCAGCCCCCAGGTGGGACCTCTACCCAGTCCCTCAGCCCCAGCTGCCCGCGGGTCCACTAGGAAGACAGATGCTCCCATTTTCCTGCGACACAAGCAGACCTAATAGTCAAGCCCAGCCACCTCTGTGCGATTTGGGGCCAATCGCCTAATTTCTCAGCGTCCCAGTTTCTGCCTCTGCAAAATGGGGATAATAATCGCTCCTCCCAGAACCACCGTGAGGATTTAGATAAAGTGATGACAAAACAGCGACCCCTAAAGGCAGACTATTGCAAGTGCCACATGTGCATCGACTCGTTCAACAAGAACCCCTTGAAGCCACAGCTATCAGTAGCCCCATTTTAGAGATAAGAAATCTGAGACTCAGAGAGGTTAAGTAATTGACTCAAGGTCATGGCTACTAAGGGGTTCGAATCGGAGCCCGTGCCTTCTCTAACCATTCCCAAACTGCCTCTCTTCGGTGAGAGAATATGTGGAAAGCTCCGGGCACAGTGCCTGGCACATGGGAAGTACTCGGTAACTGTGGATGTCATGATGGTTTGGGGATTAGAATGGGGCCTGGGGTCATCCCTGGAAGTCACTGTGCTGGCCGTGGCTGTGGGCCACCATCAGAGCCCGGCGTCCCATTCTTTCTGGCGCCAGGCTCCTGGTCTATAGGAGCTCCTGGCACCGATGGCCCCGGCTCTCAGACCCTGGCCCGCCCCTCCCTCTTCACAGGCAGCTGGAGGTCTGCGCCGACACGCATTGAATCAGTTCAACCCCTTGCTGAGCGCGGGGCCGGGCATTATCAGCCTTCCTCTGTCTCCAGCGGTGATGGGCTCCCGTAAGCGGCTTTGGAGAGATGGTGGCGCGATCTGAGGTGCAGAAACACGTTTTCTCCCGCCTGCTTGCAGATAAAGCTGGGAGAGACCAAGCAGGCTCCTTTCTGGAAGAAGGCCACCAGGCTGCGCGGCAGCGCATAGAAATGACTCATTTCCAGCAGGGCGCTTTGGGCCTGTCAGAGAAAGCTCCTAATCCCCCGGCCTCGGTCTCCGAGTGCCACCCGGATGTGATGAGCTTCGGATGGGTGGAGGGGCCTGCGAGGGGAGTGGCCCGGGCCCTGGCTGGGTGCAGAGTGGCCCAGAGGTTAGAGGGTATGCTGTGTAGACCTGACCCTCTGAGCAGTTCCCAACTCAGTCAGGGGGCAGGTGCGTGCTCTTGTCCAGGCCCTCCCAGGCCGGGCAGCACTTTCGGTGGGTGTATTGTCTTTCAGATATGCTGAAATGCTTTATTGCTTTAATAAATGGCATTTTGTAGGTTAACGCTGGTGGTGGTATTGTTTAGCGACAACCTAGCTTTGAACCCAGGCTCTGTTACTGACAAGCTCTGTGACCTTTGACAAGTGCCTTGACCTCTCTGTGCCTCAGGTTTCCAATTTTTAAAGTGATGATGAAAATGTGTATTTCATAGTTTGTCATAAGGATCAAATATATTTTACCTAGAAAGTGGCTGGTGTGGAGTAAATACTCAATACCTGTGAGTCATCCTTACAGTTTTATGGGTTTTTTCACACTATACACTGTGTGGCAACAGACCATTTATTATAAAGAATGGGGATATTTCCCCAAGTTGAGGGTCTGTTGTAGCACCAGTGAGTCTGCACAGTGGTTGCCACTGACCCCATGATAAGAGGTCCAGGGACAGAATTTTTGGAATTAGGGTGCATTGTTCCATGGGATGATTAATCACGGTTGCCTACATCATTGTGCAGGGAAGGGTTCTGAAACCTTGTCTGAGCCTGAGAGGAACAAGCCACGCGATTGATTGGTGATGTCTGCCACAGGCATAAGTAGGGCAACAAAGGGTGGTTTACTTTGGCTTCCCCCAGGAGGGGGCTGAGACAAGATGGGTGCAAGGAGTTTATTTGGAAGGGGATGCCAGGAAGCCTGGTGAGTGAGTGTGGGAGGGAGACAGGGAAGGCAGATGTCCAATGGCGGGGACAATTACTGCAGTGGGAACAGGGGCTTGTCTCTCTGGAGACTATAACACACAGCTCAGAATCACCCCACATGGGGGCAGTTGCATTCAGCCCCAATCTCCTTGCTCACTGGTGGAGAGTTGCTCTTCTGGCATTAACCCTTGGCACCCGCAGCCTGCCCTGAATGCAGTCTGAGCACATTGCCACAGCCAGGAAGTTGCCATTGAGCAGAGAGAGTCACTAAGCTGGAAGATTGGCCAGGGAAGTCTGCAGTGACCTTCAGGTGGGCTGGGGACGTGGCTGGGCCACCTGGTACACATGCTGGAGTTGTCACCACACACAGTAACGCCAGAGGAGCGGTCACTCGCCTTCCCGCCCCTTTCCTTCCCTCCTTCTTTCTTCATCTTTATATTTTCCTTCCTCCCTCCTTCCTGCCTTCCTTCCACAAACATTTTCTGTGCATCTGGGCCTTGCCAGGCCTTGTGCTAGGACCCAGGAGCAGCAAAATAAATAAAGACTCGCTTCTGCCCTTAGCTGTTCGGTCTCGTAGAAACAGCAGAGACCTCCTGTCTCCCCAGAGGGGAAAAAGACACCCAAAGCGGCTCATAAATGGTTTCAAGTGGTTCCTTTTCAGGCACTTTCATTTTTAAAAGCAGGGCCCAGGGGCTGAGCTGGGCCTGGCAATTAGAGGCTGAGACTCTGTATTTGAGAGAAAGGGGTGTGAAAAATACGAACACCTTGGAAAAAGTAAACTTATTAGGTAGAGGAGGATCTTACAGAGTATGAAATTTACAAAAGCTCTATCCGAAGTTACACTAATGACAAGCCACTTTATTGATGTTTAATTCAGAAACAGAAGCTAATGCGAGTGCCCTTCCCTCGGAGGGGGAAGGAGGCAGGCGCTTTTCTTCCTAATAATCTGCTTAAACTGAATTGCATATGGGAAATTAATTTGCCTGGAGTGAAAGCAAGACATCACTTCAGAAGTCAGAAGTCACCTTGGATGGGTCCATCCTCGCAGGGACAGCCGCCACCGTCTTCCAGGCTGGAAAGCCCCACCTGGCGGACAGGCTAGGGACAGAGCACAGCTGTGTTTTGGGGTCTTTAGGGGCTGTATTAGATTTTTATTGCTGTGTAACAAATTATACAAATTTAGCATCTTAAAAAGGCAAAAATTAATTATCACAGTTTTCATGAGCGTGAGGATCCACTGGATCCTCTGCTCAGGTCTCAAAAGACCTGTTCCAAGGTGTTGGCCAGGGTTGGGCCCCATTTTCTAAATTCATCCAGGTCATTGGCAGAATATGGTTCCTTGAAGCTGAGGAACTCAGGGTGGCGTTCATCTTCTTTGAAGCCGACTCTGATCTTTACCCTCACCTGATTAGGCCAGGCCCCCCCAGGATAATCTCCTTTTGGTTAACTGATTAGTGACCTAATTTTAGGATTGAAATCTCAGGTTCTTCTTGTGCTCCCACACAAGACATTTAAAGACACATCTTTTAGGAAGTATGCTTACATTTGTGTTGTAGAACCAGATTCTATGCTAGGCATTTAGCCTCTAAGAGGGAAAAACGGTGTTTTTGCAGCAAATGGGTTAGGTGAGAATATGCAGATGTTTCATGTGAAAACACTTCCATTCACGGAAAGAAAGCAGCCAGATTTTCATTTGTTACAAGTTTGCTTAACTCTAAATGGGAAGCAGGATATTCAGTTTCTTCTGAATTCAAGTAATCAAAAATGACAGTGTGAAATCATGAGAAACAATATCTGCTTATTATTGTAAGCATTTTATTTTAAATAAAATATGATAAATGAATGAGCATTCCCTGATCTCTTCCCATAGGCAATGTCTTGGCACACGATCCCTCCAACTGGAGTTCCTCGGTGATCATTCTTACGTGAATGAAACCCGCACGTTCTACCTGCGATTTCTAATTTTCTTCCACGTGGAGCGAGGACTTAAGCGCATGGGCAAAGCAACGTGAATGCAGAATCCGTCTAGATGTTTACGGTTTTCACAGCCTTTTGTAGTTATTTTGTTCTCTCCTAATCTGACGCACATTTTCTTTAGAAAATTGCCTTTACTGAGGCTTTCCAAGGCGTCCGCCTCTGTGGCCTTGCAGCCCCATTTCATCAGTTTGTGAAATACTTAATGTAGCCGTGTAAGCACAGTAACGAGCACAACTGGCATCGAGCAGTTTGGGGACTAAACTCAACCACCTTGGGATGAATTTGCGCAGCTCCGCCGTGGGACACAGGTGCCTGGGCACACTCGGGGGTGCAGGACCCGCCGAGCAGTTGACCTGTGGGGGGCGACAACCTGGCTATTTGCAGAAGGAACAGATCACACGGGCTGATCTGGCGAGTGAGGAGGCTGGTTAGGAAAGCTTCGACGGGACTCTGAAGATGGAAAGGCTGTGGCAAGGATGGCGTTTGGGATGGGTTTGAAGAATGTTGGGGGCTGTCCCTCCTGTTTCTTTGAGTGACTTGAGGCCAGGCCTCCTGCTGGAAGTCATGGAGGTGGGGCAAATCCCCTAGGGAGAGAGGCCAGACTTCCCTTGGCCAGCACTATGGCTACCCTGTGGGGTTGTAGGGAAAGATGCTTGGGGACAAGATCCATCGGTGAGTCCCGAATCCAGCAAAAAGTACTTGGTCACTTTGTCCACATCCAAAAGGAGAGGAGGGAACTCTTGGTTTCTTCTTGTTGTCCTCAAGTTTGGGGCAGCCTCCACCACTCCTGGCCTTTCCAGAAGAAATCTAAGGTGCTCTGAAGTAAAGCCAGGAAAGGGAAAAGGCTTACAACAACAACAATGACGATGATGAAAGCAACAGTCATTATTACCATTATTATTAATATATCATCATTATTATGATTTGCTCCCTTATATTAAGCACTTAATATGAACCACATCCTGGGCTATTATATTTCACACTCAGCAGCTCCTTTAATCTTTGTGTTAACCCTGTAAGGTAGATACAATTAACTCCATTTTATAGATGGAGAAACTAAGGCACAGATATGTTAAGTGATTTGCCCAAGTGGTAAAAAATGGTGAAGCTGAGATTCAAACCAAGATCTCTTTGACCTCAAAGCCCTTGCTTTTTTTTGAGACAGAGTCTCACTCTGCTGCCCGGGCTAGAGTGCCGTGGCATTAGCCTAGCTCACAGCAACCTCAGACTCCTGGGCTCAAGCGATCCTCCTGCATCAGCTTCCCGAGTAGCTGGGACTACAGGCATGCGCCACCATGCCCGGCTAATATATATATATATATATATTAGTTGTCCAGCTAATTTCTTTCTATTTTTTTCAGTAGAGATGGGGTCTCACTCTTGCTCAGGCTGGTCTCGAACTCCTGAGTTCAAACGATCCACCCGCCTCGGCCTCCCAGAGTGCTAGGATTACAGGCGTGAGCCACTGCGCCCGGCCTCTTGCTCTTAACCCTACAGGACTGTTTCTTGGATTTTAATGTGCAAAGGATCCCACTGGGGAAAGAGCCAGATAAAAATGCCAATTCCCAGGGTCCTACCACAACTGATCCTGATTTTGTAGGATTTGGATGGGGCCTGGGGATGTGTATGTCTAACAAGTGTCTCAGGTGATCTGAAAGCTGAGTGCCCCTCACATCAGACCTGCCCAGGTGCATCCCAGAGCAGTGGCTGACTCCATTCCTGACCCTGAATCTACAGGTGACCCTGCCCAGAAGGGACTCCTGCCTGCCCCAGTGCAGACCTCTTAGAGGGCCTTGGATGTCCCATCAAATGGGCCAACATTCAGCCCAGTCGAAAGAAGACCTTTCTACCAACTAACGCTGTCCAGGACAGGGAAGCCTACCTTGGAAAGCTGTGAGCACTCTGATTTAAAAGCATGAAAATCAGAACTAGATGGCTATTACTTATTATGGAGGAGTTGAGGGGTACTGGTTGGGGGAAACGGGTGGAGGCTGCCGTTGGGAGGGAGAGGGAGCGCCACGGCCTTGAACTTGGAGATCCTACACTGCCTTAAGTGAGCAAAACTTACTGCACTGGGGCCCAGCAGTCAAAGGAACAGGGGAGGCCAGATCGGGACCAGACCACCTTCCCACACAGGAGAAGGACAGCCTGGCAGCCCCATCACCATGGAGATGACATCACTCAGGGTGACAGTATCATGAGTATCATGGACCCTTTAGATTATTAATTGTGAAAGCTCTGTGACATTTGTGATCTAGCACCCATTTTACAGATGGGGAGGCTAAGTCCAAAAGATTAAAAAAATTCAACCAAGTTCACCAAGGATTTGAACCCAGCAGTCAAATACGTTCTGCCTTTCTGCTCAGCCAGGCTACCTCCTTTCAGGCAGCACACACTCACACGCACATGCACACGCACTCATATGTGTGCAGTTGCGCACACAGTTCCATGCAGGAGAACACCCTGCACAGAGAGAAGAATGTCTCTGGGTCGCTGCCTTGCTCTTCCTCTGCCCTCCTCCTGTCCGCTGGTCTGTCTGTCTTGCTTTCTGTGTGTCAAACTATCATGGGCTGTCCAGTTCTAACTCTCCGCCAAGATTTCCCAGAGAGAAAAGCCGGAGAGGCCACTAGCTCTAGCTTCGATAGAATCTCAGTTTGGTTTGCAGGGGATGTCAAGCAGAGACTTCGAAATGCACAAAGGGCCAGAATTTTCTAACTGCTGATGAAGCCATGAGACCACCCAGGGAAGAGGATGAGCTAGGGAGGTGGGGCAGCTAAGTTGCATGGCCCCGGCGCGCCATGCTGAAAGTCGCCACCTTCTTCCCCCCGCCCATTTCTAAGGGCACGAGGCTCTGAGGTTCACACTAACACCCACGACCATCCAACAAGCCTGGAAGAGGGAATGGGCAGACGGCATTGTCCCCATTGGACAGAAGGGGAAATGGAGACCAAAGAGATCCAGAGAAGCCACTCAGTGAGCTGGAGGTGACAGAGACAGGAATGAAACTCAGGACCTGGGGTAAGGAAGAAACATCATGGAAGCTGCAGCTGAGAATTCCGAGAATTCAGCAGGGCTCCCCATCTGTGGGTGCGTATGGCCGGGTCCATTCTAACTGGTCAGTGCCCCATCTTACTGGTGACTATACTGGTCAATACTTCTCCGTATTGACTCTCACCCTGGCCGCAGGCTGAACACCACAGGGAGCTGGCAGACATTGGATGGGGAGAAGCTGGAGGTCTCCCATGAGGTTTTGGGGGGACCCCCAGGCCAACTTCCAAATGGACTTGTTCCCAGAGGTTCCCCCCAGGTGAAAAGACACGCTGCCCTCCAGCTGGCAATTTTAGTCCCTGCAAACGGAGTGCACGGCTCCATTCCTCCGGCCCCTGTCCAGGACGTCGCCCCATCTGATCTGTACCTTTGCCTCTGAAGGATTTACAAGCCCTGCCTCGGCCCTGGGTTTTCTGTGCCTTCTCGTGTGCAGCTCCGTGCGGATGTCTTAATACGCCAGCTGAGACTTCTTAAATCCACATTGAAACAACTGTTGGGTTTTTATACCGTTGTAAAACTCTTTGTAGGGTATTCATAGAAAATGTTTTATTAATTGCCATATGTTTATTGATTTCTCTTTCATGTCGGTTCTTTTGTTCTTTCTTTGTAGTGGCAAAAGATCTCTCTGCATCATCATTTGCAAGTTATCTAAAATGTCAAAGGTGTTCTTTTGAAGTTTATTACAGATCACATGCCATAAGGCCCGGACGCTGGGTATTTACAGCGAGGGGGGAATTCCCGCACGGACTTTCTAAGCCCACAAAAGAATTGAGATCATATTGGTTTAAATCAAGACACACACACAAAACCCCAATTTATCATTGTTTGACCATTTTTTCCCATTTTGAGGGGTGGGGGATGGGTATTGGAATTTCAACAAGCAGAAATGAACAAATGTGTTGGCCTATTTATGTCGCGGGTCGCCCTCCCCATCTTGCAATCTCGTTACGGTCCAGGTTATGAAATCGTTGCCCAGCCTTCATCCAGCCCGTGCAAACCTGCAGCAGGAGGTTCCCCCCAGCTAGCCTAGGAAGGGGGGACCGCAATGCCCCCTTTCCTGAGCAGACGCCAGCTTTTACCTCTGCACTGCAACAGAGCCCGTGCCACTGCGTGGGGAGGAAGCCAGGGGGCCCTGGGAAGAGCAAGGGACCTGGGCCTTCTCCCTGGGAGCCGGGGAAGTGAGCATTGGAGGAAAACCAGTAAAAAGAGAAAAAAAATATTAATAGTGCAATTCCCAAATTTTTAAGTGAGCTATTGATGTCTAAGTCAGCAGAGCATTTTCTTTTGAAAACCCAAAAGTCATTTTTTTAAAGCCTAAGCAGGAAAACGTCGCACTTTGATGTAGCCGGGACTCAAATGAGATCCACGCGTACTTATCACAGAGCCACGGGGAAGCGTGTTCTACTCTCCCTACTTCCCAAGGGAAGGGGATGGATCTAGTGGGCTGGATTCTGGTGCAGGCTGGGACTCTGTCACACTGGTGCCCTTGGGGAGCTCAGTGTGAGCCCCGATTTCCTCATCTGTTAAATGGGCATAATGATCCCTAGCTAACTTTGGTCTCCAAGGATTTGAGATCTGGGCAAAGAATGTGCCTTCTAGAGTTCCTGCCTCCTTGGTCTCCCCAGCTAACCGCCAGCGCGCTCTCCAGGGCCTTGACTGGGAATTGCGGCAGGGGCGGAGAGGGGGGCGGAGAGGGGGGCGGAGAGGGGGTTGGAGGGGGAATGAAGGTTGAGGACTCCATGCTTTGTGTCTAACCCCAGCCAGCTGGGCTCGCTGCTTCCAGCCCGAGCGACAGGCCCTGCAGCTGGAATCCGGCCAGGAGGGACAGACAGGAGACAGCGCTGGGCCCATGCTGGCTCTGCAGGGGAGGGACAGAGACACCCTGGACGGAGGGACACGGCCAGGCCCGGGGCTGGGCCAGGGACGTGGCTGGGGAGAGACCTGTACCTGTCTGAGCCTCTTTTAACCATGTCGTCCAGCCAGTCTCAGCCCTCAGTGGCCTGGTGGGGACTTGGACACGGCTCTGCCTGCCGGCAATCCTGGAGCCCCCATCCAGTTTTGCCCCGCCCTGGTCTTCCTTGGATGGGAATGTTAACTTGCTCAGGTCCCTGAGCTTTGTGAAGATCTAATGGGCCAGTTATTGGCTATGATTGTGTGTGTGTGTGTGTGTGTGTGTGTGCGTGCACGTGCGTGTGTGTGTGTGTGTTTGGGGAGAAGGACATCTGGGCTCTGGGGCCATATCCTGGCCCTCCCACTTTCCAGCTGTGTGACTTGAGTAAGTCACTCAACCTCTCTGATCCTCATTTCTTTGCCCCTGAAAAAGAGCGTTACTAATTCCTTCTCTGCAGGCTTGTGCTGAGGCTTAAATACACTAGCAGAGGTAGGCGCCTAAGACAGTGCCTGCTACCCGGCGAGGACACAGCAGGTGCTGGCTGCGGTGTTAACTCCTGGGGTCTCCTCGGTGAGGCCTGCCGGGGCCTCCGGTCTTTCCTTCCTCCTCTTCTCTTCTTGCCACAAGAAGGAGCTCCCTGCCCGCCCTGGGGTTCCCCAAGACCCCTCGCCTGGCCTTTCAGGGTACTGAGAACAGGCTGTGCCCACCTTCCTCCATGCCCAGGCCCAGGAAGTGGGGCAGGATGACTTTGGGAAGGTTCTGGGCCTCCCTGCAAACCCCAGGGCAGGCGGACGGCCCTGGAAGGGAAACAGTCCCCAGCCCTAGCCAAGCTCCTTCCCCACTGCACACCCCACTGCTCACCCCTCTCCTCTCCTTCCCCAAAGCCAAGAGCTGCCTGGGGACCCAGGAAAAGTACTTTGTCTACTCAGCATATCTGCCCCTCGCTGGGCAGGCTCTGTGCTGGCTCGGGGGCCCCAGAGATGCCTGCGGCCCCGCCCTGTACCCCAGGAACTCCCAGTCCGAGCAGGGAAGGAGACTCGGAAACCCCTCCTAGTGGTACCGTAGAGTGACCGGGGCCTCGTGGTGAGGGCAGTAGCCCATGAAGCAGTAGCAGTATTGGGGACAGCTTCCCCCGAAGTGGTGGCCTTTGATCAAGGCTTTGGGGTGCGGGGCTGCTCATCCCCAGCCCCCGGCCCAAGTGCCATCCTTCCCACCCTTCGCAGTGAAGAAGACATTGTCAAGGCCCTGGTGGCAGGATTCTCCCTCACCTGGCCATCTGGGGACACCCCAGACAGCTCAAGTCCCAAAGAAATACAATTTCCAGAGTTTTGCTATAGGCTTTTTTGAGTCACTGGGAAGCAAGGAGGGGATGATTCTTTAACATACTGTGGCTTGGGGCTGGACTTAGCTTAGACAGGTCCACTTGACATACTTCTGGGTCCCTAAGCAAGAAGATGACTTAGCAGAGCCATTCAGTTCCAGGGAGTTCTCCAGGGGCCTCCTGAGGCCGCGTCCAGGAGCCAAGCTCCAGATATGGGTCCTCAGGTTTGAACTGGGAGAAGCCTGCTGGTGGCCTGGGCCAAGGTCCCAGGGCTCTGGCCTTCATCCTTCCCCTCCTTCTCTGATGGTTATTGCCCCTCAACAGGACAGTCCAGCCTACCGGCTCATGGAGCCAGGGCTAAGCTCAAACCTCAGCACTATGCTTTCTAGATGTGTCACCTTGAGTAAGTTAACATATTAGAAGAGAAGCTTCATGCACCTTTGTTTTCTTCACTGCTCTATCCCTAGAACCCAAAACAGAGAATGGTAGAGCGTGGCACATAGAAGGTGTTCAATAAATACCTATGGACTGACTGAACTTCTTAAAAGTCTTAAATGCCTCAGTTTCCCAATCTGTAAAATGGGCAAAATAATGGTACCCACCTCTAAGGTTTGTTGTATTAAATAGGATAATCCATGAAAAATACTAAGCCCAGTTCATAGCACATAGTAGGTGCTTAATAACTATTACAGAATAGTGTTATTCCCGTTGGAATTATCATTGCTGCCACCTTAACCCTTTAGAAAGGCTTCCAGACACATGACCTCTCAGGATTTTCCTCAACAATACTATGGGCGCGGTTCATGGGCTATACTGAGGTCCAGAGAGGTTAAGACCCTTTCCTCAAGGCCACACTGCTCCTTAGTGGCAGAGCAGCCAACTCCCTGCCACCCTACCCTACCGTAGCTCTCATCTAGAGAGTACTTTATATGCCCATCCTAAGTCCTCCACAGTGCTGAGTAGAGGAGTTATGAACAGACTCCTCAATGGGATGATGGACTGGATTTTATTTTACTTGCTTCTGGGCCATGATACAGGAAACGTTATGGTATAAGGCAGGGGTCAGCAAACCTTCCCTCCAAAGAGTAAATATTTTGGCCTTTGTGGGCCCTATACAGTCTCAGTCTCAACCACTCGACCCTGCCATTGTAGCACAAAAGCAGCTATAGACGGTACACAAATGAATGGATGCGACTGATTCCAATAAAACTTTATTGACAAAACAGGCAGCAGGCTGCATTTGGCCCATGGGCCATAGTTTGCCAACCCTTGATGTAAGAGAACAAGTATAAACCAACAGCTAAACATTGGAACTTACTGGCTGTCTTCCTTTGGCCCTCAGTTTCCCCATTAGAACAATGAGATGGTTGAGCTAGACTAGGGATCTCAGACTGATATTCCTACAAGGGCAGGCAGGCAGTGTGCACGTGTGACACAGTCTGGGTGGGGACTGGGCTAGCTGGCGCCCACCTCTCCCACCTTGGCAGCCGAGACTCTGCTTCCACGGATGGTGGCCATGTGGAAACGCTGCCCAGGGTGACCAGATCTCCCGAGAATCTGGACAAGCAGAATCACATGTGAAATGCTCAGACTTTAAAATCTTTTTACTGCAATATAACGCACATGCGGAAAAGTACACACATCTTAATTATCCAGCTTGATGAATTTTCTTCCACTGAACACGCTCGTGTAACTAACACCCAAATCAAGAACAGGAGGTGACCAGCACACCAAAAGCCTTCCTTGAGCCCCTTTCCAGGAACCAACCCCAAGGGAACCATTTTCCTGACTTTGTTCCAATTTTTAATGCCACACCAAGTTCACTGCTTTTTAGCTCAATAGACCGTGCATCTGCGAGCCAGTCTGCAACACCTGGCTCCGACCCTCCCAGCACATCTCAACTTGTGACTTGCTGCGGATGCTCCTTCCGAGCACGGCGAAGCCTTGCAGAGCGCACAAGGCCTGCACAGGGCAGGGTGGGCAGGGTCTGGGGAATGAAAGGGGCAGGCGTTTTTGTTCCCCTAAAGGCGTGTGCAGCGAGCAATCAGAGTGACAATGCGGCCCAAGGGGCGTCCTAAGTGCCTTCCGAGGAGGCAGCAGGAGGAGGCCAGGCCGGGCAGGAGCACTTGGCTGGCTTATTAAAACGACTTTGATCCCAGCCGCTTTGATATCCCGGGTCTTATAAAGAATTCACTTTCAGGGGTAAATATAGGTAGTTCAGAGAGATTTTATGACATACAGCACAGGCTCCTCTTCCAGAGACTTATTTAATTACTGGGCTGGGGAGGGCGGGGGGGTGGGCAGCGAAAGTGCTGACAGAGAGGGGCTGGGCTTCCTCCTCCGCCGCTGCCCACCGGGACATGCCAGGCGCTGCCCACACCCTGAGCAAGGGACTCGAGCCCAGGCTCACCCCCCTCCAGCCCCTGCCAGAGGAAGGTCCGTCTGTGCCGAAGCCCCTGCCCAAGAAAGGCCAAGGCTGGGGAAGGCAGGAGGGGGCAGGGGGCTGCTTCCTGCAGTGTAGCCTTGGGCGCTAGAAGAAGAACTGGGTGGGAGATGGGGGCGGCGGGGCAGTGCTGCCTGATGGTTAGTGCGTGCGACAGCCAGAACTGGATTTGGATGCAGGCTCTGCAGCCGAGTCCCTGTGGGCAAGAATTTAATCTCTTAGTGCTTTTTCTCGTTTGTAAAGTGAGAGCCAAGCGCACCTCCTAGGGTGGGGGTGAGGAGGTTCTATGCATCAACAGAAAGCGAGGATCTAGCACAGTGCCTGGCACCCAAAAAGGACTAAACCCTGACTAACGGGGCCCAACTTGCCACACCCTTGCAGGGACCCCAGGCCCAGTGCTGTTCCCTCCAGGCTGTGGGAAGAGTCACTGCACCGCTGGGGACCCTCTCCTGATGGCCCCCAAATCTCCCTCCTCTGTCTGGAAGGCTTCTCCGCCTATGCCGCTCCTGCAAGGCAGACCTGGGAACAAGCAGGACCCGTGGAAAGAGCTGCCCACGGCTGGGTGGGAGCCACAGGTAGGAAGCACCCATGGCGAGACAAGGGCCGGAGAGGCCAGGGAGGGAAGTCCTGGGCTGCAGGGGACGGTGCACTAGGATGCTTCTCACGCATCATGCGCAAGAGTTTTTTTAAATGCAGATTCTGATTCTGTGGGCATTGGTGGGTGAGATTCTGCATTTCTAACAGGCTTCCTAGTGGCTCACAGTCTACTTTACTGAGGTATCGAGGGCCTAGATGACCCCTGGGTCTCCCCCACTTGGCCTTTCCCCAAAGCTGAAAAGCACTTTCCGTTCTGAGTCACTCACGGGGTGTTCAATCCGGAACAATTCCCAATCTGTCCCCAAATTTCCAGGATGCGACTCATCCAGAGAGATGCCATACGAAGAGCACTGAGAATAGTGTCTGGGTCAGAATGAAGTGCTCAGACAACACTCGTTATATTGCATGGCCTCTCAGAACGGAGACTTGGCGTCATGTGCATTTATAGAAGCTTCTTTTTATTAAGCACCATCTCTGCATATGTGATCCTCTAAAAAAACCCCACTAGGATAATAAAGTATTGGCATAAAAATCTCACAAGAAATTTCTATCATTAGCTCCATTTTACAGATAAGAAAACTGAAGCTCAGAGCGACGAGAGGACACATGTGGGCTCCCAGAGTTGATAAACAGCTGGGCCAGGGTCAGAAGTCAGGCAAGACTGCTGTCAAACCCAACTGCTTGCTCCACAGAATGCACTTGTTGATTTCTCCTGTTTATTTCATGTGCACATGTGTGTGCACACACACCTATATACACACAAGCACACGCACATGCACACGCATTTGGTGCCTGCCACTGAGCTGGGCACACAGAACTCATTTGTCCTTAATTATCTTACAGCAGTGGTCCCCAACCTTTTTGGCACCAGGGACTGATTTCATGGAAGACAATTTTTCCCAAGGACGGAGGAGTGGAGGGGATGGTTTCAGGATGATCCGAGTGCATTACATTTATTGCGCAGTCAGACCTCTCTGCTAATGATAATCTGTATTTGCGGCTGCTCCCCAGCACTAGCATCACCGCCTCAGCTCCACCTCAGATCACCAGGCATTAGGTTCTCATAAGGAGCACAACCTAGATCCCGCGCATGCGCAGTCTACGGCAGGGTTCACGCTCCTATGAGAATCTCAGGCCACTGCGGATCTGCCAGGAGGCGGGGCCTGTGCAGTGATGTGAGCAACGGGGGGCAGCTGTAAACACAGATGAAGCTTCGCTCGCTCACTCACCCTCACCTCCTGCTGTGCGGCCCAGTTTCTAACAGGCCACACGCCCTGACTGGTCCATGGCCCAGTGGTTGCGGACCGCAGTCTTATAGAGTTATATTGTTTCCATGATCAAATTCTCCCATTAGTTCTAAATTCCTAACAGGCAAGAACCAGATCTTAATCGTAGCTGACTCTGCAGAGCCTGGTGCAGGGGCTGGCACAGAGTGAGTGCTCCCAAACACCTGTTGAATGAATGAACGACGAAGACAAAAGACGAGCACTTTAGCAAATGTCCTTTGAGAGGGCCAGTGACGTCCCAGTGAGCTGGCTAAATAGGTTTCCCCCGTCTTCCTGCAGTAGCTATACAATAGCTGCCGCGTGGTAGACAAACGCTAGCTGAAATCTAGAAAATACCTCCTTTTTCTATTATGGCCCGCTCTCTAATCCCCTGTTCTTTCCACACTGCAATGAAAGAAAGATTAGATGAAAACAGACTTTCAAAGCAGGGATGATTTCAAGACAGGGGATGAGGGCCATGCATTGTTCATTCCAGGAGAATCAACACTGGCACTCTGGCGAAGGCCTTGCACACAGTAGGTGCTCATAGATGCTCATTAAATGAATGAGCCAGCATCAGCTATTGCAAGCAAGGGAGCAGGGCCATCGTCCTCAAGGGCCTTCTCCCTGATCTAACATATCCACACACAGCCCACTCGAGTCCCTTTGGCGTGGTGGGCGGAGCCTGGTTGGAGGTTTAAGGAGCCCTGGCATCCGTCAGTCTGGGGACAGCAGTCTCCGTATGTGCATCTCTCTCCTGCCTTCTCTTGGCTTCTCTCCTTGCCCTGGAGCTGAGGCAGTAACTAATATTGTTTCCTGGCCTAAATAGATAATTGCCCTTCTGGCTGGATAAAAGATGTCTCGCAGAGCAGAGTGAAATATCATTAATAAAGGAGACTGATTTACTCAGGAATTCCTCCAGAAGTGAGATTAATAAGCCATCCCCTGGTGTTAGATATAATCTTCAGTTCTCTCCTCACCGCATGACTTATTTTTGCAACAACTGCACTATTCTGCCATTAATCATTACGGGAGGCCAACAGTTTATCTAGGCTAATGGGCTGGTACACAAACACAACAACTTTTTTCTTCCATTCGACAAGGAAGAAATTCAGGGGGAAAAAATTAATCAGCCACGTGTTTCTTTTTTAAAAAAAAAGCCACCACCTTACCCAGGAATCAGAGCATGTATACACTCTGTGGATAAAATGAATGAATGTGCATATAAGTTAATATGACATGTGGCTATAGATATGTAAATGTATATGGAGTAGAACCGTGAACGTATAAATGTATTAGTATATGACACATGACCACGTGCATGAAAATGTACATGGCGTATATGGTTGTATGTGCATGTGTGTTATGTGGTTCTGTGTGTGCATGAATGTATATTTATAAGATGTTTGTGTGTAAATGTATATAGGATACAAACAAATACCTATGAAGTATCAGAGTCTGAATATATGGTATGGGATTATGTGCTAAGCTTTACATGTAAATGCATCTGTCTCATGACCCTGTATATGTGGAAATGTGCATGGTGTATGATTTTGTGTGTAAATGTATATGCATAGATATGATGTTATGTATGTAAATATATGATAAATGATTTCAGCATGTAGACCCCAGTGTATGATCGTGTGCTCAATGTTTATGAAATTGAAAGACAAATTGTTCCATCTGAAAAAATATAATTAGCAAACTTTTAACTTACTTCTGTTCCCCTGGATTTAATTTTTTTCCCCTGTCTTAGGCTAGGGACTTTAAAAGCAGAACCGAGGCAGGGATTTTCATGCAAGTGATTTATTGGGGAAGGGGCTGACTTCCCGGCATTTCTGCAGAGGGCAGTCTCTGACAAAAGCAGCTGCTATGAGCCTTGGCAGCCAGCACTCACGGCAGCCAGGGGTAGGTGCAGCTGCCTGGCCCAGGGGACCTAGGAGTGCCACCTTAGCATCTAGGTTACCCACCAGGTAAAGGCTGGAGCTGGACTGGGGCGGGGGGTGGTCTTGACAACTATGACCTGGAGTTTTTTTGTTTGATTTTGTGGGCAATAGGGAGCCAGAGAGGATTCCCTGGTTGGTGTGTGGAGGGTACTGATGGGCTTCAGGAGCTTGCAGGGCCTTCTTGCCCAGCGAGGCCCCAAGCACTTGGGCATGGAGCCTGCAGCCGGCCCTGCCCTCCCCTCCCCAGCACGAAGGCAGTCCTGGCTGCTGTCAAAGGCAGCATTCAGCCAGACGGGTTCCTGTCCCGTGGCCACAGAAATGCCCAATCCCAGTGGGAAGGCGAGAGGCCGGCTGGGTGCATATTTATAAACCAACCTCCCTGTCTTTGTGGTGGGCAGCAAGGTAGTGCCCTCGTGGGCAATCAGCCCCGAGCCCCAGCTCCGACAGAGCCCCTGCTTGTCAGGGCCGAAGGAGGGCCGCCAACCTGGGCCCCGTCTTGGGCAGGAACCGGGCAGCAGCGTGCAGCTTGGGTTGCACCCTCAGCCCCCTCCCTGTGCCATGGAGGAGCCCGGGTGGTTACAGTGGCATCTCTGATGTTGTCTCATGAAACCCGAGTGCTGAATCCTGAATTATGGCCATGCTCTGGCTGCCCCACTTGGTGACTTGAAGGAATGTGAAATGGGGCGATTCTGGCTGCCCCTGCCAATTGTAGCCCGGAGAATGCGGTATTTGTAGATGGAATTAGAGGCAGCTTGCATGTTAACAAACTGAAACGAGCAGGGTTTGGTTTTGTAAAATAAACTCCTCTTGGTCCAAGCTGCCTGGAGGTGGGCCATGCTGCAGACACCCCAAATGACTCACACAAGCACTCACACACACACGCACCACATACAACATGGCCACGTGTGTGCGGCTCTGAAGAAAGGCAGCTCTGGCCCAGTGGTTAGGAGCTCGGCGTCTGGCTGGGTTCAAATCCCAGCTACACCACTTAAAGAATGAGCTGTGTGAACTTAGGCAAGTGACTCAGCCTGTCCTGTACAACGGGGGTTATGGTAGTACTTAACTCATCGTACTGACCTAGCATAGCACTAACGTGCTGTGAGGATTCAGTGACCTCGTGTTCATTTGAATTCTCAGAAGAGTGCCCGGCTTATGTAAGTGGAGGTGCCTTGGGTCTGGGCGGGAAGTTGCCTCACCCCTCCCACCTCTGAGGGGCCTCGGGGAGCCCCCATCCAGTGCCTGGGCCTCTGTCCCCTGTAAAGGGGGCCTGACTCACGCCCTGGCAGCCAGGGAGCGTGGGGGAGCAGGAGCTTCCATGGCATCCGTATTTGCTTTCAGCAGCAGCTCTGTCCCTGGTCACGGTGGGGGAGGGTCTCACGACTCCTAGCCTGGTTCACTCCAGTGTGGTCCTGAGCTCTTTGTCAAGCCCAAGGACTTCCAACTGCTCAAACGCACTCACAGCCCAAGTCGCACGGACGCCAGCCGAGAGCTTACCGTGTGCTGGTCCAGGGCTTTGCACAGAACGTCCCGTCCATTCACTTCCATTCTCCCTACGTGGATTCTGTTTTACCTCCATCTGGGGGAGGAGGGAACCAAGCTGGAGAGAACAGGTAAACTTCTCGGTGGTGCCGGGCAGCCTGGCTTGACGCCCAGCCTTGTACCCGCTCACTAGTGCCACCTGTGGGCTCAGCGATTATTCGGGGTGCCAGCTGGACCTGACATTGACTCCATCTACCTTGCAGTGAGCAGTTATGTGCTCTCCTCTCTGGACGACATCAGGAAGTCACTGATGCTAGAACATCTTGATACTTCCCTAACATTTGCTAATGTTTCTTTTCAATAAAAGGAAAGCCTGGCCTTGAACTTGGAACCCTGAGCTGGGCACAGGAGCCAGCTGGAATTTCCAATCCTCTGCTATTTCCATTGTGCTCATTTTTATCATTATCTGTTATCTATGACTTTGATTTTTCCATTTCTGCTAGCAATCAAAGGTTTCCTTTTCAAGTAAATTTCAGTTAGAAAGTGAGCTGGTTTAAGGAAAGATAACGTAACAAGGAGTAGTTGAAGTCGTCTGTGGGTCCGGGGGGACGGAAGGAAGGAGGTCCTGGAGCGACTTGCACACGGGGAAGGCTGCACTGTGCTTTGCAGGTTCTCTGGACCTGGGCAACCCGATCCCCAGGGCCTCTCTGTGGAGACAACTGGATTCCTCTGGGGGTGGGGGGGAGTTGGGACCCCGACCAACCCATTGCCCTTGCAGGGTAGAGGGGCCCCTTCCCTGCACCCTGCTTTCTGGTTGGAGCTGCCATCTAAATACCAGTCCAGCCTCTAGCCTGAGCTGCAGTTCTAGAAATTCAACAGGACAGTTTAGCTGAAAGGAAGACAGTTTTAAGATACAGGCTGGATCTTAAAAGGATTAAATGGATACAGGATGCTGTTGTACCTTCCTGAAGTGAACTTCCAAATGTGGGGAGAAAGAGATAGGGACCCCTACACACAGCCACGCACAAACACACACATACGTGCAAACACACACTCTATATACAAGCACACTGATGAATGGAGACACAAACATGCCCGTGCAAACACACACATGAACACACGTCCCTGTCGGGGCCAGTCCTGGAAGCGGCCCGCGTGTGAAGAGACCGGCTCTTCCCGAGGCCTACTGGCCTCTGTCTCCCCGAAACGGAAGTCACAGGCGACTGCAGACAGTGCGGGACAGAAAAGGTACCACTCCGCGCTGGCCTAATTACAGGGGCCTGGCCTGGCCTGGCCTGGTCAGCACGGCCTCCCGCCACCGCCATCCCGTGTGCAGAGGCATCTCTGGCCGGGCCGTTTCCCGGACACAGCGTCCATTAGGCCTCAATTACCTGGCAGGGCCACGGCCTTTGAAGTGGCCGCAGAGGCCTCAGGGAGGCTATTTTTCTCTCACCTGTCACCACTTATTTTCCTGGGCTCCTGGCCTGTGGCCCGGCATTCTGAGCTAATGGGGATTAAATAGCCCGGCTGCAACACAAATGCCCACCCCGGGCCCCGGGCCGCGGCCAGAGCTGGCAGGCGCTCCCTGCGGAAGGGTTAAGGAGAGGCCGGGCAGCACATTCTGGATTTTTTTATTGCCTCCTCATGATAGCTATTATCCACAAACACAACCGCTAATGAGAGGGCTGAGGAATTTGGGAGAGGAAAGGTTTCATTTGGGCTGGAGAAGGAAGCCATCGTCTGCCCCGAAATAGCAGCACCGTGCGGGAGGCCGCCGCTCCCCTGACACCCCTCGTCCCAGGGCGTGGGCTGTGGCACTGGGATGGGAGAGGGTTAGGAAGGGGACCTACGACCTGGGGCTCTGGATGCCTGAGGCAAAGGAGATGCCCCGTCTCACCTGTGGGTGGCAATATTTACTGCACACCCCGGGGGCCTGAGCCTTTGTCAGGGCTACGGGGTGACCGCATAAGTCAAGGTACAAGCCGGGACACTCCTGAGAGTGAGGGAGGACACTATTAACAGTATATCCAAGACAGCAAGCACCAACCAGGACTGTCCCCGGCCAAGACTGGGGTGACACAAGTGAAGCACGTAGCCCAGATGCAGAATTCAAGGGGGCGCCAAAATGTTCAGTGATCAGATAATATTTTAATGCACTATTTTTTCAAACATTGAAATGAATGCCAAAAAAAACCCATGATGAACAGAACATCAACGCTTTAAATAAAGGAGGCTCCCACAGGGTTAGGATCAGTGTGAGGAGAGTGAGGCCAAGTCTTGCAAGTGCAAAGTCAGACCCTGTATGTAAAATGTTGATATTCTGTCCATCATGGGGGTTTTTTGGCATTAATTTTGATTTTTAAAAATATTGCATTAAAATATTATTTATACTGATACCTGAGTGTGTTAACACCCCCTTCAATTTTGCATCCAAGACTACTGCCTCACTCGCCTCACCCTAATCCCAGCCCTGCCAAACCAGGTTTAGAAAATCAAAGCCACGTCTGACCCCTGCTCTGATCTCTGTCTCCCCAGTCTTCTGTGCTCCGACAGGGAGAACTTTCTCGATTCCCAGTTTCTCTCTCACTTCTGACCCTCCCCACAGGTTGTTCCCTCATCCTCAAAGTCTCCCATCCCCTTCCCTGTAATAATGACAGGAGGGGGCGGTCACAGCCCTGTGCTAAGTGCACAGCACACCTTAGCTCATTAAGTAAGCTTGATAACCTGGAAGGCTGGGACCGAGAGGACACCCATTTTGCAGATGGGAAAAATGAGAGCAGGCCAGTAACCCCCTCCCAGCTCACGCAGCTCCTGAGCCATGATCGCCAGAGCCCCGGCTCTGACCCTGTCTTCTCTTGTCTGTTTACCCAGCCGGCGCCAACTCAGTGCGTGGTCACGTGCAAGAGCTGCGGCCCTGGGCTCAGACGGTGGCTCTGCCTATCTCCGGCTGTGTGTCCCAGTCAAGCTGCTAAACCTTGCTGTGCTTTGGATTCCTCATAGGAAAAATGAGGAGGAGAACAATAATAATAACACCCTTCTACGAGTTCATGTAAGGATGAGATGGATTATTACTCGTAATGTGCTTCGAACAGTGTCTGACACATGGGACCTTCCTGATTTTCACACTGAAAGTTCCGTATCCCAGGATACTCCTCCGTCCAGGGCAAACTGGGATGGTTGGTCACTCTAATGGGAGTTATTTGATAAATGTTAACAATTTTAAATAATAACAATTATTATTATTAACCCACATTATTATATAATATAATAATAATTAATAATATTAAGCCCTAATTATTATATAATAATTATGATGATGATGATGATGATTACTGCTCACTTGGTGTCACTATGTCTGGAAGTCTTCTCTGATCACCCCATGTGCTCTCCATCCGAAGCCTGGCTTAGGCTCCCTGCCTGTTGCTCCCTAGTAATATACAGATATTACCCTATCGTAGCACTCACCAAATGGGACTGTAACCCATCCATTCTCTCCTCTTCCTCTCCTGGTAGCCTGGGTTCTCTCACAAGGCAGAGACTGTGACTATTCAGGCCTATGTCCTGGTGTATAGGGCAGTGTCTACATGCAAGGTGCTCAAGAAATATTTTTTAAATGGTGCATGGATGAATGAATGCATGAAGGAGGCACAGATAGCACAAAGGATGCAGTCTAGTTAAGCAGATAAAACTAAGCATAAAATATCAGAAAAGAGAAAAATATTAAAACCCGAAAAGGAACACAGAAACCCTGCAACTTAATCCATTCCTCTGCAGGGGCAGTGATACCACTGAGAGAGGTAAGGGCCTGCCACACCTACACGGGCAGGTGGACAGAAGATGGAGTTTGAAAGATGGCCTGGGGTCCTTTCTTACTTGGGATAGATGGGGTCCAGGCATCTCCCCTGGCAACCCATCTCTAGCAGGAGATAACCCAAACCCCCCTGTTGTTCCGCCCCGTGAAGTCTGGGTGAAGTCTGGAGGAAAGGCCATAGCCTGGATCTGGGAGTCCTGGGTTTCAGTCTCATTAGGAAAGTTAATTCTCATCTCTGTCCTCAGTCTCCTTATCTGTCAGCTGGATATCCTTTCTGCCTGCCTGGACTTCTGGGGCTATCATGAAGCTGAAACGCAACCATAGATATGAGGATTTTTGGAAAACTAGCAGTGTCTGTGCAGATGGTAAGGGTTGCTATGAAAGGCTAAAGGCCCAGGACTTGGGTCCCAGTGTGAGGAAGGACAGTACCTTGTGTACGTAAATCCTTCTCAGCATGCTGGAGTCGAGGCTGGGAGTGGCGGTAAGAAGCCCAGAAAACATAACAGCCTGGAGGTTTCTCAACTTGGTAAACAACAAAATCTTTTTTAAGAAATAAAATCTGCAAGAGAAAGTTCAACATTAAAAAAAAAGAGAGAGAGATGAGGCAATTTAATAGATGGTTCTAGAAATTTAAATTTATACATTTAAGTATTAAGTTAATCACTAATGAATGTTAGGTCCACTTTCGACATAGCCAGGTAAGTTCTTACCAAGGAAGAGCTATACACTTTGGACAAAATACAAAAACACCACTGACCTGAAGACACTAGAGAGTGAACAAATAAGGCAGATCTTAGTCAACACTTGAAGGGAATGATACAGGCTGAGTTATGCATTTCTGTGGCTTTTGGCCCAGGCAGCAGGCTGATGTCAGCACCACGAGGCACAGCTAAAACTTTGATAGAAAACCCACAGTCTTTCTGGCCAGAAGAGTCAGTGTTTGAGACAACCACAGTCACTGGAAAGCAAAATGTGAACCTCAGAAAGGAGCGAGCTTAGGAGAGCCCCCAAACTCTACATGTTAACTCTGCCTAAATGTTGGCTTCATCCCTGAACCATGCATGCATGGGGCAGAATCCAGCCAACAATAAAAGAACTGAATTGAGATTTGACTTGCTTCCCAAAATACAGAGTCTTTAAGTCTAAGCAAGGTAATTGCTTGCTAAAACAAACAAAATCCAATACTCTTCAGAGGAATATAACAGAGTCCAGAATCTTCACAACATAGCATTTATAATGTCCTCAATACAGTCCACAATCATTTAATGTAAAAAAGAACAACAAAAATGTGACTCATTTCCTGAGCAAAAGGATAATCAATGTGAACCAAGACTGACATGTCTCAGCTGTTAGAGTTAATAGACAAAAATTTTAAAGCAGCTTTTGTAACTGTGCTCATGGACCAAAAGGGAAATATGCTCACAATGAATGAAATCTTAGCAGAGAATAAAACTAGTTTTTAAAAAATAGAAATCATAGAACTAAAAATACAATTATCTGAAATAAAAGTTAATTATGCTTAACAGAAGTTTTCTCTCTGAAGAACAAAGAGAATACAGGTTGAAAACAGTAATACGGACCCTCAGATACTTGTGGCTCAATATCAAAAAGTCTATAATACATGAAATTGGAGTCCGAGAAGCAGAGTAGAGAGGTAATGAAGCAGAAAAATATTTTAAAGAAGTAATGGCTGAAGTTTTCCCAAATTTGGTGAAAGATATAAATTTATAGATTTAAGAAGCTCAGCGAATCCCAAGCAGAATAAATATTAATATAAAGAAAACCACACATAGGCACATCTTAGCCAAACTATTGAAAACACCAAAAAAAGAGAAAATCCTGTAAGAAGCTAGAAAAAAATGACATTATATAGAGGGAAATAATTTGGAATTTCACTAACTTCTTACCAGAGACTATAAAGGCCAGAAGATAGTGAATCACATCTTCAAAGTACTGAAAGAAAAAAAAAAAGAACCCAGAATTCTATATCTAATGAAAATGTCTTGATAATTAAAATGAGGTAGAGACATTTTTAGATGAAAGAAAATGAAGAGAATGTGTCCCCATCAGATCTGTACTACAAAAAATGCTAAAGGAAATTCTTTAGGCTGAAGGGAAATGAAGAACATCACAAATGGTAAATATCTGGATAAACATACAAGACTATTTTTTCTCTTAATTTCTTTAACATTCATAGAGTTAACATTCAAGCACAAAATTATAGTATTGTAGTGTGGCTGTACAGCGCATGCAAGCGTACCACATACAGCAACTGTGGCGTAAGGGACAGATGGTGCAGTGGCGGTGGACCTGTAAGGTTGCAAAGTTTTCACATTTCACACCAAGTGGCACAATATTAACTCTCGTTGTACCGTGGAGCTACAGGGATTCTCTTAGGCCTTTCAGGATGCTGTAACAAAGTACCATAGACTGGTGGCTTATACACAGCAAACATGTATTTCTCATGGTTGTGGAGGCTGGGAAATCCAAGAGCAAGGCACTGCCAGGTCCTGTGTCTGGTGGCGGCCTGTTTCCTGGTTCATGGATGGCACTTGTGTCTGTGTCTTCACAGTAGAAGAGGCTAGCTAGCTCTCTGAGGTCTCTTCTATAAGGGGAATAATCCCAGTTGTGAAGGTTCTGCCCTCAAGACCTAATCACCTCCCAAAGGCCCCACCTCCTAATACCAACACTTTGAGTGTTAGGATTTCAAAATATGAATTTGGGGAGGACAGAAACACACCACAGCTAGGACGTGTGCTGAAATGCTTAGAACAACCACCAAAAAATTTATAATTTTAAAAAGTGTATAGCTGAAAAGATGATAGATGAAATTGAATTCTAAAAATATATTCAAATCATCCAAAAGAAGGCAGAAAGAAGAACAGAGGAACACAACCTAAAGGGACAAAGAGAAAACAAATAATAAAGTGGTAGATCTTAATCCAACCCAGCAATACTTTCATTAAATATTGATGGGCTAAACATTATAATTAAAAGGCAGAGATTGTCAGTAAGGACAAAGATCACTAAACCAGAAAAGTTGCTTGAATGAATGGAGGCCTGATAGTCACCTTGTAGGGGCTGGCACAGCTTGCTAGTCGTTAAAATGCTGAAATATCTCCATTCCCGATTGGTAACTAGCCTTAAGTGCCCTCTCCATCCTAAACCCTCACCCCTTCCCCCCTGCACGCCAACCCCGACAATCCAGCATCTCAATGGGTCATGTCTGGCACAGAATAGGGATCCTGGGACCAGCTCCAGTACGCAGGCCATTGTCCACTGTCATTTGACATTGTCAGTGCTGTACCAATTGGCAATATTTTGAATGTCACCCCTGGCTGAATGTCAAATTTGAAACGGGGCATTTCAAATGCCTCATTCAGGGTCTTGCCAGCCTCAGTACGTGATTTGTTTCAGTATTTGTTTTTTGTGTACATTATGAGGCACATCCTGATTCTCATTGAAAAATAGTTTCCAGCGATGACAGTTTTATTCTTTTATTAACAATTCAACTTGCAATTGTTTGCAAGGATATATTTTGCAGAAGATATTTCAATTTGACAAAGATATGGAGAAATTTTATTCCAAAACCTGCACTCTCCCCCCTAAAAAAGTAGTTAATTTGGAAGCACATAGTAATGCATCAAAGGTTTAAAGGTTTAAATTGGGGAATACCTTGACACATCTTTCAGTTGTTTTTATTTTCTGTAATATTGTTTTTATTATATGTTCTTAAATACGTAAAGACTGTATAAAAATAGGGGATTTTAATTAAGCATTTGTGATACTGAGGGCTGTATAGAATGTACTTTAAACTCCTCCCATCCCTACTCAATGAGGAAACTGATGCCTACACAGTGTGTGTGTTTGTGTGTGTGTGCATGTGAGTGTACATGTGTGGATGCGTGCGTGTGTGCATGAACATGTAGGTGTGCGTGCGTGTGCGCGTGTGTGTGAGCACACATAGAATCACCAAGCCTTCTTCACAAGCGTCTCCTCAAAGGTCCCCTACTATGTAGAGGAGGACGGGAGAGGACAGCCCCATTTTCCAGAGCCTCTGCCCTCTGCCTGGGTCCCTCCCCCACTCGGCCTGCAGGGCGCCCCCTCCCTGACAAGCCAGCAGGCCCCGCCACCTCCCACCCTGCCCGGTAACGCAGGCGGCCCCGCGTCTGAGTGCAGAAAGGTCAGCGATGGGGTTTTAGACACACTCGTGATTACCTCCTGGGTGACCGCCGAGACAGGCCAGTTTGGGGCTGACACCTTTCTAAACATAGCCCGGGGGAAGGGCCGACATCCCGTTCGTCACCAAAGCCACTTACGTACCCACCCAGACAGGCCTACACGCCAACGGGAGCCACTTATAGCCACCTTCAAAAGCGCCCAGGGGAAGGGAGGGCGTGACGCAGTGGCCTGCGGCCTCTTGACCAGAGAGGAACCTCTGGCGCATGACATTTAGGGCCAAGGGACCTGGGTTCAAATTTTACCCCTGCTCCTGGCAGGATGGGATCTCTTCACTCCGCCCAGCCTCTTTTTTCCCGTTGGCAAAATGGGAATATTCATTGTCCTGGGCCTGCTGCCGGGGCCTGGGCTGGGCACCCTTCCTGCCCTGGCTCTCTTAGGGGTGGCACCTGCTGAGACACCCAGGAAGGTCTTCGCTGCGGCAGGGGCAGCTGCGGGCGTGGGAAGAGACACAGGTGGACGCAGACGGGTCCCAGTTCACCTCCAGACCTGCTGTGCGTCCTTGGGTGAGCCGCTCCCCCTTCTGGAGTCCAGTTTCTCTGAACTGCCCCCCTACATCCTCCCAGACCCACTGCACGTTCCGCCTGAGCCACTGGTCCCGAATTTCTGCATAAAACAGGTCTCATCATGTGAGGGTCTGACTGCCTGAGCCTGCCCCGTCCTGACCCCGGGAGGGCTCGGGAGCCTCTTCCCAGCGACGCGGGGAAGGCCGTTTCCCTTCTTGGCACACGGCCTCCTTTCTACCAGGGGCCCAGCAGCTGCCATGCTGCCCTCAGGCTTCTGTCAACGCAAATTAGTTCACTCCAAGGTGGCAGAGACGAAACGTGTCTCCAGACTCATCGCTTTCTCAGAGAGGAGCCAACAGGGCCAGGCATAACCCAGCAGAGTGACTCTGCACGGTGGCCCCTCGGGAGCCCACAGGGAAGTTGTCTGGGAGCAGAAGCCTCGTCCCAGAGTGTCTCGAGTCACAGGTCAGAGCTAACCACCGAGTCCCCTAATGGGCCCGGGTGCCTGTGATTCTCTGGGCTTCCACTTGTCGTTCCCAGCACCACGGGCTGCAGGAGAGATGGGGTCCAGGGGTTTGGATGCAGGCGGACCCCCAGCCCCATCCTACTAAGGCAAGTCACACTGGGGCTGAAGGGGCTGCTCAGGGTGGCCAGACCCTGTGCCCATGTGCCCGGCCTCCCAGAACAACGTGCCCTCGCGCAGTGAGTGGCCCCAGCCAGCGTGCACCCACCTTTGCAGTCAGAGAGGCTGGCGTTTTCATTCCGTCTCTGATCCCAAATAGTGTGCAACTTTGGGCGAGTGTTCCCTTCTCTGAGCCTCAGTTTCCTCATCTGCAAAATGGGGATAATGACTCCCACTGCATACGGTTGTAGGGGGGCTTAAATGAGCTGGTCCATGAAGGCTCATTGCACAGAGCCTCGGGCCCAGATTGGAGTCCAGACAAACGGAGGCCTCTTTGGTGACGATGACAACAAGGAGGAGGAAGTTGCTGACTTTCGTGCGGAGATGGTTTGGGAAGCAGGCCCCGGCTCTGTCGGCGGGGGCTGGGGGGCTGCTCTCCTCTCCCTGCTGGCAACGCTCTTTGCCACCAGGGACATCTGGCTCTCTGCCCTGGATGTGTATTAGGAGTGATTACGTGTCCCTTTAAATTCTGGGAGCTGTCGCTAACGGGTGCCGAGGTTTATTTGCCTCCGTTTATTTCAGCTCCGGTGCGACCCCTTCCCCGTCTCCTGAGAGGGCAGGCGGGCAGAGACTCCTGCCGGCGTGTTTCCTTCCCATGAGCAGCGTGCTTCCTGGGAAGGAGCCGTCTGAAGTGCTCCACGCTGGCTGGCAGTGAGTCCCGGGAGGCAGCCCCGGCCCAGACATCGGGCTCCCCCTTTCCTGGGGATGGAAAGGAAGGGAAACCCTTTCTAAAGAAAGGATAGAATCAAATTGGTTGAAAATTAGGGTGAAGGAGAAAAAATGAGGATGAGCCTAACTTTGGGGTGAGGACAGGCCCGGGCTCGGATCACATGTTGGTCACGTTCCGGGTGAGCAGTCGGGACATTTCTTAACCTCTCTGTAAAAATGAAAATCTGAGGCCCTCTCCCCAACACGCACACACACACACGCACACACACACACGTGCACAAAAATGAGTTGGGAGGATTAAGTGTGCTAGAAAATGCCGGACCCAAATTGCAAAGGTTGCTGATATCACGGCCACGCAGAACATACGTGGAGCCAAGGACAGGGGACCCTCTCGCCCGCTCTGGGTGCGGTGCCAGTAGCAGGAGCTGCTGAGATGAAGGGGCCTGGCTAGCATCGGCTATTTTGGGGGGCAGTTTGGCAGTGGCTACTGGAATTTAAAACACACATAGATCCAGCGACCCAGCAATTACACCTCTTCCTGGCTAGCCTGGAAAAACTCACCACCGTGTCTAAAGAGATATGTGCAGAGATGGCCACAACCACGTGACTTGCAAAAGTTGACAAATTGAGAACAACCTAAATATCCATCAGGTGGGGAATGTCTGATTCAACCCCAGCACGGCCAGTCCGCGGACTACCGTGCAGTCTTTAAAAAGAATAACGGAGTTCTACGTGTTCTCGCAAGATCCGATCATGAAGACACACTGTTGGGAGAAAAGAAGCCTGAGAACCCGGAGTCCATTTATATCAGATCAAAGCCACACCACGTATTCCCACGGGTACACATGCGTGTGCGGAAACACACAGAAGCGTGTCTAGAAGTGGAAACAATACAACAGCCAACATCGTTTCTAGGGGATGGCGTAGGGGATCAGGACTGGAGGACAGTGGTCCAGAGAGCCCTAACTCTCAGCCATCCTATGTATATCTTTTATATCTGATATAGTCGTGTGTTCCTGTGTAATTAACATGTCATCTAAATGTTATCACTCAGTTGAAATCCACCTATGCTCCCTCCCTTTTCATCTTTAGAGCACTTGAAAGTTGCCAGAGCATTTTTCACCCAGACTTTGCAAGTCAGCAGAGCCAAGAGGGTTTCATTTTACAGATGGGAAAAACGAGATTCTTTCTAGGAACTGACCAAGAGTCTCCAGACCCCTTCTCGGGAGCATTTGCACCCAGGAACATCAGAAAGTGGCAGGTAAAGGAAACACCTAGCTTCTTTAGTGGGGTAGAGAAAAGAATACCATATTCTTATCTTTGCTCCTTAGCTGATAGAACACGCTCACCCGAGTGTCCTGCTTCTGCTGTGGTCTCTACCTGGAACCCCTGTGTCACCCCCATTCACTTCATGTTTCCAAGCAGAGTTTGATCTCCCTCCAGGAAGCCCTCCCTGACTACTCAAGCCCAATCTGCTTCTTAAAGTTTAGGTAGGACTAGCCCTATACATCTCCAGGGATATTTATTGTGCTCTACTATAGGCTAGAGATATAAATGCGTTTTAATACGCACATTGAAACCTTTAGGAAGCATCTAAATGTCAAACTCAGAGTGAGTTAGTCAAAGTTTAATTACTTGGCAACCTCAACAATCCAAAATACAACTCTAAAACATTGTTGCCTTAGCCGTAGATTTACACTTACAGAAGAGCCCCATGGGGTCCTACTCAGGGCTTAATGACTCTTACTTGACAAACAATGCTAGCAAGGGCAGTGACGTGGTTTCCAAATCTAAAGAAGCAACAAGTTAGAATGGGGGAAGAGGTGGTGTTTCAGCAGCATGAACATCAGGAAACAGAAGTGACAGCCCACATCCTGGCAGGAAAATGAGAAAGAAACGCTCAAAAAGTAGACAGGATACTTGGGAAAAAAAAGAAAGAAAGAAAAGAAAAGAAAAACAGAGGCCCCTGGGGAACTTCAGTGCAAGGACGAATCATCTTCCTCCACACTCTGGTGTGTCTTGAACACATTCTCATTGTATCAAAGCACAGAACAGTAATGAATATTCATATTTTAAGTCCTCCATAGAAGGTTAAATAATGTTCAGAATCCTCTTTAAAAACAGGGACATAGATAATCCATTAGGAAAATGTTTCCATGAAAAAAATGTAAATAAGAAAAAGTTGTATACAAGAAGGGAAACTTCAATTATTTAAAATATTGAAATATGTGGAAAAGTTTTGCTGTCCCGTGACTCTGGGTAGGCGAGGCAGGGTAGCTTGAGTCCTCTGTCCTCCCAGAAAGTCCTCCCTGATGAGAGATCCATGTTCTGTGCCCAGCCCAGTGGCCCCAGGGCCCTAGCACAGCCTTGGCTTAGCAGAAGATGTCTTCATGGTTATGGGCTGCAGCTCCGAGCAGACTTCACACTCCTGCCTCCTGCCCTCCTCTGAGCCTGCTGTGAGTCTCTGGCTCTAAGACTCCGGGAGGACAAGAGTGAGCTGGAAAAAAAAATCCGAATTTGGTGAGAATAAGTAGGAAGTAGCCTCTATGGTGTGATTAAACAAAACCTGAGCGGAGGTAGGAGGCAGCTCGTAGACACGAACGAGATGGGGTGTTGGAATGTCAGAAAGCCACAAGGACATGTCCCGCTGAGGACATTAGGATTCAACGTGGGCTCGTTTGGTTTGCCGACTGCAATCATTTGCTCGTGTCTGTTGGGGTAAGGAGATGCACAGGCCATGTCCGGACGCAGGGGGAATGACAGCCACCAGTGAGTGGCCGTCCACTGTAGATGTCAGAGGGGCAGTGAGTGTACCAAAAATCTGCTGTCCCCGATCTATCCAATGCCTTTATCACGCAGAAGTGGTGTGGTCCAGAGAAGAGGGTGATTTGCCTGAAGTCACCGAGCGAGAGAAGGAAGGAGATGGTTTAGCACCGTGCCGTTCAGGGTAATCATTAGCCACAGATGGCTATTAAGCACTTGAAAGGCAGTCGGTCCAAATTAAAATGGATAATTGTAAAATACGCATTGGATTTGGAGGACTTAATATGAACAAAAGAACGTAAAATATCATGTTCACATTTTTATGGTGATTACATGTTGAAATGATAACAATCTGGACATGCCAAGTTAAATAAAATTTATTATTAAATTAATTTCACCCAGTTTCATTTTACTTTTTCAAAAAACGTGGCTACTAGAGGATTTAGAATTGCACGCATGGCTCACATTGCGTTTCCACTGGATAGTGGTGTGTTAGAACAAAGGAAAGGTGTTCTGCCAGACAGCAAGGAACAATCTATGTGGGACTTATTATCCTAATCTAGGAGGTCTTCCTGGGGGAGGAGGAGATCTAAAAATGTTTGGGTAAACCCATGATGCTTGGTCCTCTTTCGTCTTTTCGAGATGATAAAGATATTGGGACACGTTGATAGACCAACCACCTTTGGAGTCAGGGTCATGGAGCAGCCCATACTGTCCCCCTATGTCCCTTCTATGTCCAGGCTATGAATAGTTGTTTATCTCCAGGGTCTCATCTTACCCTCTCACACCCCAGAGAAGGGTGGCACATCCTCTAGCTGCCCCAGCCGGGCCTTCAGGAGGCCAAGCAGCTCGCCCAAGTTCACAAGATGTGGGGCCTGGCAGAGACTCGTGCAAAGGAACCCCTCGGCGGGTGCCTATTTTTAGGACCAAGCTGGACCAAGGAATTGGAAATGTTCTTCTGAAAATCTCTGAGTGGAATGCAGCCCCGCAATAAACCATAATCAAAACCTGACTTTGCAGGGCAGGGGAGGAAAGAGCCCCCTCCTGTAATTCCTTAATCCAACTTCCCTTGGAAGGGAAGTGCAGGGCCGGGCCTGCAGGTGGTGGGTGGCTGTGGCCGCATCGTGGCTCTCTCTGGGTCCCAGTGTCCCTGCCTCTGCCATGAGGAGGGTCAAGGTGATTTCACTCAGCCCCTCTAGCCCCTCCAATTCCAGAAAGCCCACTCTGACGCAGGCACCATGTTGCCAGGCTTATATCTAAGGACATCAGAGTGGAGACAGTAGGGATCTAAGGAGAGAGTGGGTGACACAGCTCGCTTTCTCAGCTTTGGGGCACTGTGTTCCTCAGGGCCACTGTGCACAGTTGTACAGGTTGCTCACTGCACCAGAGCATCCCTAGCAACCCTAATAGGAGAAGAAATCCAGCCTCTACTGCACTCTCCCGGTGGGATGCCTGGTATGGGAGCTGTGCCGGCCCTAAGGAAGCTGTAACCTTAATAATTTGCACAAAGAAGCTGTACCAACTAGCGAGGGACCCTGGTGTTCCCCTCCCTCTGCAAACTCACTCCCCAAATGAGTCCACCCACCCTTAGTACCCAAATGAATGACCCGGATTTAGTGCCCACTCACGAAACTGGCACATCCTGGGACCTGCGGTCAGAGGAAACACAAGACGGTGTCACCAGAGTGCTGGGCTTCTGCCCCAGTCCTGTGGACATGTCCATGACCTTCAGGCTCTGCCCATGACCATCAAGCCCTTGATCCACTGGAGCAATCCCTCTGTCTGCAGTGCCAGGGCTGAGGGGAGGTGACTATACAGGTCCGGGCTCAACTCAGAGCCCCAGGAGGGCCCCGGTCCCCGATTCAAGGCCTAGCCCGGGCGAGCAGTGTCTGGGTTTTAATCAGCTGCCATTCAAGGTGCTTGGATCATGCAAGGTGACAGCCGACCCAGCCACTTGCTGTAATTGGGATCAAGTGCCCTCTTGGTCTCTGGAGACCAGGCTCTAGAGCACAAAGGCCCGCCAAGGCCTGGCCCCTCGACTCCCCAGGAGGATGGAGGTCCTAGGTCACCCCCACCTGCAGCCCGCAGCAGCCTCCCTGCTTCAGCTGCCAGGCCTTCGTGCTGGGGGTGGGGCTTGGAAGCACTTTGTCCTTGCACAGGGCGGTCCTCCTCTTCCTCGGCCTCCCTCTCCACCTCTGGCACTCTTGGCACGGATACCAGCTTGAGCCAGACAGATCTGGGCTTCTATTCCAACTCTGCCACTTACTGGCTGGAAGCAAGTCCCAAGCCTCCCCAAGCCTCAGTTTTCAAATCTGCAAAATGAGCATCTTTATATCACCCAGCCAGTGTGACGGAGAGGATTCAAAAAGGTGATGCATGTGTTGGTGCTCAATAAATGCCGTAAGGTGGGGAGAATAACACTGACCCATCCAGCTCGTTAATTTAGCAACTGGTGTGGGTGTTCTTTGTTAGCCCCAAAATGCAATGAAAATATTTGCTATTATCACATCAATAATGAAAATTGATACTAGTAAGAATATCCAACACCTGATAAGAGTTTAAATATATGTCCAGCACTACACTAAAAAATACACCTTTCCAGATCTCCTTTAATCTTCACATCAGTTCCAATCTGATGAGTACAGTAGTCACCCCCATTTTATAGATGGAAAAACTGAGGTCTAGACAGGTCGAAAAACCCATCCAAGATTATGGAGGGGGGGAGTAGCCCAGATTTGAAATTGGGTCTCACTCTAAAGCCTGCGTTCTTGACTGCTGTGCCCTCTGCCTGGATGCGCAATGGGCCCCTCATTACCTACCCTCATGCCAGGGGGCTCCACTGGGGATGAAACTGGGCCCTGCCTCGAGGGTTTGATTGAGCCTGGGTGCCATGCACTATTTCCTCCCTCCATCGTGGCCATGTCAGGGCCCGTGCGCCACGGTGCTGGCAGAGGGCAAGGAGGGCCGGTCCTGGGACGTCCGCTGCAACCCTGGCTTCCACCAGCACCCCCTTCCCCAGCCCCTCCCAATCCCGCTCCGTCCCCTGGGTCCCAGCACAGGTTAGACCCCGGCAGCCCATCCTTAGGCTGAGAAACCAGCCACTCCCTCCTCCACATGAGGCGTGTGGAGTCGAGTGGCACCAGCAAGGTTCTGGGGAACGTGTCTTTTCCCCATAAACACCACTCCATCCCTGCCTCGATGGACGTGTTGAGCCTGGAATTCGGCAAAGACTTTGAGCATTTTCTAGAAGCTGAAAACCTTATGGAAACAAAAGTCATGTGGGTGAGAAAGCCCAGGGCATTTTTAGGAACTAGCAAAGTCTGGAGGGGGATGTGATATGAAATGAGTCTGGTACCTAAGGCTCAGAATGCTAAAAGCCTTCAACGCTCCAGGAAGGTATCTAGACTTCATTTTTCCTCCCGTGACAGCAGCCATGGGAAGCTGCGAGATGGGAGAGTGACACACTCAGGTGACTTTCTGGAAAATAACCTGGGCTGCAGTCATGATGGCTCCTTCATCCATTGCACAGATTTGATTGAACACCTACTATGTCCGAGGAGGTGCCGTTCCCAGCTCTGGGGGTTGAAGGGGGAGCAAGACTCACAATGCCCTTGCCCTGGTGGAGCTTACGTTCTAGGGGGAGGGCAAGACCCCACCAGACTGGCAGAGAGTGCTCGGCGGAGTCTAATTCTCTTCCCACTTCCCTGATTCTCCTTCCCAGCTCAATCAGCACCAGCCTCTCCGTGGCTCTGCAGACAGCAGGTACTACCTGAAGCAGACTGCAGCCCGCCTAGCTGAGCTCAGGGCGACCCTCAGCCCCGCTTGCAGGAGGATCCCTGTCCCTTCCCTGTGCCCAGCGTCCCCCACCCACCTACCGAGTTCTTGTTTGTCTAAGCCTGGCTTCTGCTTGCCAGCATCTATTTTTTCTTTTTTTTTTTTGAATTGTAGTAAAATACACATAACATAAAATCTACCATTTTAACCATTTCTAACTAAGTGTGCAATTCAGTGCTGTTAAGTATATTCACAATGTGGTGCAGCCAACCTCCAGAATGTTTTCAAACCCTTTAAACAGCAACCTTCCTTTCCCTCCTCCCCCCCAGCCGCTGGTGAGCACGTTCTGCTCTTCCTGTGTGTGGGTTTGACGACTCCAGGGCCCCGTGTAAGGGGAACGATGCAGTGTTCGTCTTTTTGCGACAGGCTCATTTCACTCATCACACTGTCCTCAAGTGTTGTCTGTGTTGCAGCATGTCTCAGAATGTCCTCGTTTTGTAAGGCTGAATGATATTCCATTGTGTGCACAGACCGCATTTGTTTAGCCGTCCTTCCTCGGTGGACACTCGCGTTGCTCCCACCTTTCGGCTACTGTGAACAGTGCTGCTATGAACATGGGCGTAGAAACATGTCTTTGAGTCCCTGCTTCCAATTCTCTTGGATATATATCCAGAGGCCAGAGTGCTGGATCAAACAATTATTCTATGTTTAATATTTTGAGGAACACTTGGCAACATCGTAAATTGAATTAATCAGCATAAAAACACAGGCACTCTGCCATCTCCGAGCGTGTGCGACAGGCTACAGATTGCCCTTTCCCCATACTGTATGACTCCAACTGTAGAACATTCTGGAAAAGGCCAAACTATGGAGACATTGAAAATATCAGCCGGTAACCAGGGGTTAGGAGGGAGGGAAGGATGAACAGGGGGCGCACAGGAGAAATTTAGGGTAGTGAGATGATTCTGTATGATCAGTATCGTCTCACTACCCTAAATTTCTCCTGTGCGCCCCCTGTTCATCCTTCCCTCCCTCCTAACTCGGATCATAGTCATTATGCCGTTTGTCCAAACCCATAGAACGCACAACACCAAAGTCAACTGTGGACTTAGAGTGACAATGATGTATCAACGCAGGTTCGTCACCTGTAACAAGTGCACCCCCCTGGCGTGGGGTATTCGTAATGGGGGGGCCGTGTGCAGAGGAAGCAAGGACTAAGTGACGTATTTGGCTGTGAACCAGGAACTAGTCTAAAGAAATAAAGTTTTTTTTTAAACTGCCTCTTTCCAGGGACTATCCAAACAGGTCCGATGTGCATCAGGAGACTTTACTCTGTCGCCTGAAGTCCCCAAGAGTCGCTGGTGTCAGGAACTGGGAAGTCCCATTAGCGAGCCAGGGGTAAGGTCTGTGCCTACAGGAGTGGTGATAAAGGTGTTCGTTGTTTGCTTTAGACAGCACCGATCGGTGACATCTGCGTAGGCAGACCGGGATGAGGACGTTTCCAGTGGAACTGAAACATGGCGTGGTGAATTTATAAACCTCTTCGTGAGCATTAAAGACCTGAATATGAGGAAAATGGCTTTGACAACCAGCAGACAAATCGCACATGATGAACCTTGTCAAGATCAGGGTAGCCCAGGCTTCTCCACCTGGGCCCTGGTGGCTTTTGGGACCAGATCGATCTTTGTTTGGGGAGGGCTGCCCTCTGCATCGTAGGAATTTCGGCAGCATCCCTGGCCTCCCCCCATTAGGTGTCAGCAGCACCTCTCTCCCTCGCCACCCCTGGCCAGTTGTGACAACCAAACATGTCTCCAGACATTGCAAACATCCCCTGAGAGCAGAGGTGCAGGATCAGCCTCTGGTTGAAAACCACCAGTGTGGCCAAGAGCACCCTTTGCCATGAGCTGCCGTTGACCGTCAATGTTATTCAGACTGGACGGTCTGGGGACAGTAAAACCATATACGTCTGAAGTAATGCCAGCTTGGGATTACAGGGTCAGGGATGCTGGTAGGAAAAAGAACTGAAAGAGGCATGCACGGGGCCTGGGGACGAAGGCCCGCACTGAATTTGCCTTTGGGCATGGACAGGCGGGGCCGAGCCTGTGCACGAGACTGCAGGGGGCAGGTTCGGCCTTCGCAACACAACCAGCTTGCCAGGGGCTTTGCGTGCAGCTTGCCCGGCTCCGCGCTAATTAGGAACGATTATGAATTATTCTTCCTTGTTCATTAAAGTAGGTCTTCGCCTACAGCCTCTGTTGCGCTGTGTAATTTGAGATGCGCAAGCCTGGATTTCAGAGGCCTTTTAAATAAAGGAGGATGTCCATTTCCATACCTGCAACAGAGTCAACTGGACGGAGGGGAGGGGGCTGTTTCAGGGCAGGGTGCAGAGTGGCAGAGTCCCCCTGCCCGCGGCATCGCCCGACCCCAGCATCGCGGACAGGTGAGATGGGCCGAGGACTGACGCTGATCTGTCTTCCCCGGACCCACCTGGCCTTCAGCATCTGCACTCAGCGGAGAGTAGAGCTCTCAGAGGAGCCTATGTTTTCGGCATTAAGAGATCTATACAGCTGTTCAAATGAATTACCTCGGGTTTAGCGACAGCAGGTCCCCGGTTTGCCACGAGGCCCCAGCTCAGTACGGGCCATGCAGAAGGGCAGCCCGTCACCCTGAGTAGCCAAAGCCAGGTGCTCAGGGCTCGCCACCACCCTCAGATGGTGACATTGCCTGGGACATTTGTCGTGCGGCAGACACACGTGCCCTCTGAGTATTGCTACACAGGGACTGTAGGGAGAGCCCGGGTTACACTCACTGCTGGAATTGGATGGGCCGGAAATTGGTCCCCAGTCAGACAAAACCACTATTTTGAAAGTCCCCAGAAGAAAAATGATGCCCTCTCCCAGGGGACCCAGAGCAGAGGCCTTGGACCTGGGCAGGCCAGAGTTGAACCCTAAGAGGGCCATTTGATAAGCCAGAGTGAGATCCAGGGCTGAAGAGCCCAAGCCCTGGGCTCCCAGGTTCTGGGTTCAAAACCAGGCATGGCCACTGTGACTTTGGGCAGGTCACTTCACCTCTTCACACCTGAGATTCTCCATCTGCAAATGGGACTGATGACAGACCCTATCCCACAGGATCCCTGTGAGGACTAAGTGAGTTTACATATAGAAAACACGAGAAAGCCCCATGTAGGTCATTCTTACGGCAACATAGCTTCTAGAGAGGCATCTGAAGCTATCAGAGCCTCAGCTTCCCCTTGTGTAAGGCAGAAACAAAAATGCCTTCTGAAGAGGGAAGATTCAATAAGAAAACACATCTGACGTGTCAAGTACAGCGCCTGGAACATAGCAGGTATTCAATAATTGGCAGGAGTTATTTTTATATTATTGACAAAACCGTGTCTCCAGCTTCTAATTCCTCTGCCTTCTAATTGTGTTGTTTCCCTCGCGCTCCAGTACTGGAGGAGCCGGGGAAATACTTTCGGCTCATAATTGCTCCTTTGGATACAAAGGTCTGTGCGCTAGGACGTGGATCTGTCAGGTACGAATGCTGAGTGGGCCAAGAGATTGATTGATGCCACTTCCTGCCCTCTCCTTGGCATTTGCCTATCCGGTGACAATTTTTGTAGAAAGTAATTATGGCCACTGAACAGGTAATTAAGAGAATGGCTCCATGTTCCTCTTCCAGCTACGCAAATGTCATAACTGCTATTTCATCCTTCTGCATAGTAAGTCGTCATCCAAGAGGCAATCGAGACCATGGCCGAGCTAGGGAATGCCTTCTAATCGATACTGGGACGCTCCCAGCCTATTCCTTCTGGGGGGCCTTGTCAAATGCTACAGGAACTGTGGCATGTTTCAGTCCCTAAGTTGCTGGCTAAGCATGAGCCAGTACTTAATTTCTCAGGGTTTCAGTGTCTATAAAGAAGTACTAATAATATGAGATCCCCGGCATTGTGTTAGAATTTTTAGGAGCAAAAACAAAACACACAGGCATGACCTTTCTGCTATAATTCAGAGGAGGATAAGCTGGCCTGGAATTCAAGGGTTCTGCGCCAGGCTGGGTGACCTCAGACAAGCCACCACACCTGCCCAGGACTTGCACTGCATGTCTGTAAAATAGGCATTACGCACATGAATCAGTTGTTTGTGTTCCTAGCTATTTATACTCTGAGTCCAAAAAGGATTTGAGACAGCTTGTAATCAGATGCTGTGAAAATAGACATGGAAAATCAAAGACCATGAGGAAGGAGGAGGAAGAAGCAAATATACCAGTCACATGGACTAACATAGTTTCTGTGGTTAATCTGACCCTTTTTGCCTTGGATCCCAGGAAGCTCAGAGCTAAATTTATTATTCCGGAGTTTCACAATCTGGACAATTACCTGTTCAAAGAAAATTCACTCTTACCAGTTATTCAGAGAGACACACTTTTTCCCAAAATTAAACTCTGAAAATAGTCAACAAAGGTACCAAACCGCAGAAAAAATGCTCTATAAATATTGGTTTTTACTTTGATTCACTTAATAACTATTTATGGAGCAAGATGCCAGGTATTTAGAATGTTGAGGATATAGGAGAAACAAAGCTAACAAAATACCTACCCTCATGAAGTATATTCCAGCAGAAGAAAACACGCCATATATAATAAACAACACCAAGTACGCAAATAAGAAAAAATGAGCTATTAAGTCTGTCTTCAAAAATTGGGTGGGGAGAGGCAAGGCTACATTGAAAGGTCAAGAAAGCAACTTCATAAAAGTATCATTTGAGCTGAGCACCAAATGGAGAGTAAATAGAGTCCTTGCCAACATTTGAGGAAAGGCAATATTCCAGGCAGAGGGAACAGAATGTGCAAATGTCCTGGGGTGGGGGTTGGGGGGAGAGAACTTGGCACTTTGGAGGAAATGGAAGAGGGGTGGAAAAGCACAAGAAACGAGGCAGAGAGGGATATGACATGAGAGGTAGGGAGAAGCCAGACCACGGAGGACAGAGGTTCTCACCCTGGGCTCTTGTGGTAGAATCACCCAGGGAGCTCTTCAAAACACGCCACGCTCTGGCCCTGTTCCTAGAGATTCTGATGGCCTTGATCTAGGACAGGGCCCAGCCCACAGTATGTTTCAAAGACTCTTCAAGTGATTCTACAGAGCACCAGGGTGAGAACCAGTGGGGTAGAGTCTCACAGACCATTGTAAGATGCTAGAAGTTTCTCCCCAGTGTGATGGGGACCCATGGGAGGATTTTGAAGGTTTTCTCTGTTGCTGGGTGGAAAACAGATCTAAATAGGGCAGGAATGGAAGGAGAAAGCAGGGTCACCCCTAGAGTACACGGGATCCTAGGCAAATATTTTTTCAGGGACCCTGCCTTTATAAACAATTTGAGTCACCCAAAATCCGTGAGTCAGCACCACTCAGAGGGCCCACACTCGCAAGATCCTGTGACAGAAATACCGTAGTGGCTAGCACATGTGGTCTGCTTACTGGTCCACCTTCCTGAGCCTAAGAAGACCCCATAGGCGTGAGTCCTGGAGCTGCGTGGGACATCTGGTCTACCCCACATGTGTGCTCAGTGGAGACACAGGGTTAGAGAGCGCCTCTTGGAGGAGAGAGATGGGGACCAGCACCCAGGCCTCTGTCTGGACTCAGGCTGCCCAGGGCCACTGCTGGCCCCAGATGAGCCCAGGCACTAGAAGGGGACTTCTTAGAAATTTTCAAGAAAGTAACTGCAAAGCACAAGGCCCCTAATGTGCACACTCAGGACAGGTCTAAGGCTGGCACTGGGCTGGCAGACGGGTCGTCAGAGTGAGATACCGGCAGGCTGGGGGAGGAGGAGTCAGAGCACAGAAGAAGGTGGATTGAGCCAGTGATCCAGGACGCACCAGGAGGTAGAACTGTTCCCAGGGGCAGAATTTATGACAACGGTAGCCAGCAGGCCTGTTGGCAAATGCTGGGTTTCCTTGTTTGGGGGCACACGGTAGAATCACATTTCTTTGCCCACTTGAACTTGGGCATGGCCATGCGGGTGGCTTTGGCCGATGAAATGCGAGGGAAAGGGATGCGTTGCTTTGAACATCAGCTTTGAGACGGGCCCTGGGTCGCCATGCTCTCCTTTCTGCTCTGGGAGGGAAACGTGCAATATGATTGAAAACTCAACTGTGTTGCTGGAAGCTTCTGAGATGGGGGTAGGGGGTGGGGAAGAAGCGTGACAAGTCTATCCTGACTGATGCAGTTGACACTTCACTGGCCCAGCCTGGAGCTCCGTGCAGTTTTCTCTTGTCCTCAGCCCACTGGCAGGCCTCCCAAACCTCGCCTGCTGTGGCAGGACCCCAGCCCATTGGACAGCCATTTTCTGGGACCCCGGTGGTCGCCGGAAGGAAAACAGTCCGGTAGAGAGCATGTCCCTCACCCCGCAGGCTGGCCAGACCGGGCTGCGGCGCCCCCACCCCGGCTGTGGGCTCATTAGATGAAAGTGCTATCACCTGTCAGACAAACTGCTAGAACTGTGATAAATTAATGATCAAATGGTACAGTCGGCGCGGCTACTGTACTGCCTCGGCTAGTTACAAGCCGGCCGGGTGCTTAAAAAATGCAGCCGGCATTAAAAAAAAATCAGGCGTTAAAGGAAAATGTCACCCGGCTTTTCAAAAAGGATCTGTTTTAAAATGACCACAGACGGCTTGGTCTCAGAGTCTTTATTTGATTCCTGTTCTTTGTATTTTGTTTTATTGCTCACAAGGAAGGAAGGGGGTGGCGTGGGGCGAGGGCAGAAGGAAGGTTGGGATTTCTGACTATTCCCACCCGCCTCCATCCGCGTCACATGGACGACAAGGGATTCGGGCTCTCCTGACAGATGCAGGGACGTTCTTCCCAGGCCCCGGCTGGAATGAGCGATGGTCACTATACAAACACAAGTATAATAACTACAGGGGTTTTTTATACTAAGACTTTTGCTTTGATTTCACTTACTCATTGTGATATCTCTGCTCGATGGATAGCAATGTCCCCATTTGTCAGATGAGAAAACTGCTGCTCAAAGAGTTACCATGGTTACCGTTCTTTGAGTGCTGACTATGTGTATGTTACCAGCACCTCCTCACTCAATTGCTACAGTAGCTCTGGGTGGATACTACTAATAAGATCTCCATTTTAGAGACGAGGAAAAGTAGGATCAGAGAGGTGAAGCCACTTGCCCACAGTCACACAGCAAATAAGTGGTAAAGCAAGATATTGCACAGTTGTCACTGACTCCCAGGCCCCTGAAATCTCATGCCCGATAGTCTAGGGACAAATTTCCAAAACAAAACAGGAAAGAGGCTGGCCTTGACTTCAAAATCCAGCCCAAACCTGGACTCCTAATCATCACGGTGGATACTTGTTACATAAATGTATAGATCCCCTCTGTGAGTGTGTCAGCCCCGCCTGGCCCTCCCACCTACGGTTTTATGAGCTTAATTTATTCTTTTTAATATAAAATCTCATTACCTGAACACGATACCACCACTTCCACTTTATCTTTGATATGAGAACAGAGAGAAACCTAAATCAAACCTTTAAATAAAGTCTATAATCACGCTGCACTTTCACTTGCTTTTCAAATTTCTAAACAAAATTAAGTGGAAATACCTTGCGGAGAGTGGAGTGGAAGGAGACGGGGGCGTAGGAGGGGAGCCGGGGGTGGGAGAGACCCCTGAACGTGGCTTTCCCGGCGGCCACAGGGGACGTGATTACTGGGAGAAGGAGAAAGTCTCCTGCCGGACGCGTGGCTCTCGCACCTTCGCTCTCCGGCCCAGGTATGGGGAGGGATCCCAGTGCATCCGCCCCCAACCTGTGTGTGCCTGGGATTAATCTCAAAAAGCCATTTGCCTCACCTTGATGTATTTTTCAAGACATGTCCCATCCGGTGTTAGTTTTCATAAAGGGGAAATTGATGATCAGTTTAAAGAAAGACAGTCGAGAGGTTTTAGTCCCCAGGAGCGGGAAGTGGGCGAGCTAAGACCAAGGGGTCTTGGTGAGTTCAGGGTGGCAGGGGTTTGTGGGAAAAGGAGCTCCTTCCCAGGCTTGGGGGCACTCGTTCCTAGGGGCAAAAAAAAGGGGTTTGCTGTCCAGTGAGGACGGCACTTCCTGACAGAGCTGGGGTCTGGGTTTCCGAGAGGGTTGGAAGGGAAGAAGGGGCCGTGAGCGCCGCAGAGTTTCTGAAAGCTGCTGTGACAGACCAAGCAGGGGGCTGGGGTGATATCAGCTCCTTGAAGAAGGGGCTTTTGCCCCAGGAGACCCCCTGATCCAATAGGCTCACTTTAGTGGGAGGTGACCCCAGGCCCTAAAATGTTGGCCTCTTGTCTGAGGTTGCACAGAGTCAACCAGTGGTGGTCAGAAGAGTGGGAACGTGCCACAGAGAAGGATGCGGTTTGGACCAGCGGCTCACCTGAGTGTCAGAGTGCAGAGGTGTGAATTTCAGCTCTGCTGCTCACCTGTCAGGTAACTCTGGGCAAGGCATGCCGGTGCTTTGGGCCTCCCTCAGTTTCCCCATCTGTGAAATGGGAATGAGCACTCCCCATCTCTCCGTGCTGTATACATAAAATAAATACTCACAGGGTGTGTGATAAAGGTGTCACATCTGAGCACAAGGAACTGGGTTCCTCCTTTCCTTCCTTCAGCACATCACTCATCTCAGGACTTAGCTGAAGTCTCTCCTCTTCCAAGAAGCCTTCCGTGATTGTCAATAAGGATCTGAAATATCCATGGTTTCGCTTTCTTTGGCGCTGGGATAAAGAGCACCACGGCATCACTGCCGCACGAAGGGAGCGAGGTGGCCTGGGTCCAGCCCCGACTCTGTATGTCCTCGCTGGTGACCTTGGGACAGTCATGCAGCCTCTAGTGCCTCAGGTTCTCAACTATGAAATGAAGCTGTTTTAAAAAAAGATGCCTTCCTTTATAGTTGTTCGGATTAAATGAGTTCATTCATAGAGCAAGCTCAGAAGTGTGCCTGGTACACAGCAAAGCTGAATAAAGATTAATGATATGACCGATATTATTACTACCACCTCTCAAAGCACCTGTCCTGCCCTTGGCTCTGTGCGTGTGCATGTGCACATACACGTGTGTGTGCATGTGCACATGCGTGTGCTAGTTTTGCATAGGGGCCGTTTTTATTGAAGTGTAATATGCACACAGAAATAGGAGCATGTCAGAAATGCATATCTCCAAGAATTTGCACAAACAGAACACACCTGTGTAACTAGCTTCCGCCACCAGCCCCTCAGAAGGCCCCTCGTCCCCTTCCCCAGGGAGCAGCCATCTCTTGGAGGACAAAACTAGAAGAGGTAGACGATGGGAGATGCCAGTAGGATGGTCAGTGCTACAACAAGTGCTCGAGCACACGGGGAGGTGGGAAAGGCCGCAGGGGCCGCAGGGGAAGCGTGCGTGACATGTGTCAGGAACAGACCACACAGGTCTAGGCGGTGAGACTACACTTAAACCTCTCTCCCTCTTGCAGCCTCAGTTTCCATTTTTGCACGAAGAGGGAGTTGATGAGATCAACTCTTACAGCTCTAAGGATATATTTAGTCGTTCGTTTGCTTAGATATTAATATCTGTTGAGTGTTTTGTGCCAGGTGCTGTTCTAGACACTCGAGAGACAACAGCAACCAAAACAGACTCTCATCCATGTCCTGGAGAATATAGAGTGTAGGATTCTATGTGCTAGCAGGAGGAAATGCACAGTAAATCGAAGGCATAATGGATAGGCAAATGACATCTGATTCTGTGACTCTAGGGGAGCACCCCAGCTAGGAGATAAACGGCAGCCACCTGCCACAACTGTCTTCCCGCTCCTGTCCCTCTTGGTCTCTGTCATGCCAGGCCACAAGTGGCTTCAAAACTGATTTTCCTGAACCCTGTTCCCTGGAGTGTGAGCGTCAGAGTGTCTCCCTAAGGAGATGAAGGTGCTGGGAGAGATTTTCCCATCTACATCATTTTTTCCAATTTGTCCACATGAGAACAAAATGTTTCAGACACACACAAAAAGAGAGATAGAAACGAACAACTCCCAACTTCTCAGATAGCGCTGACGTCCTTTGTGCGCCTCCCGGACCGCGTGGAGGGCTGGTTTTTCCTGATGAGGAGCTCTCCCTCACTCCCTCACCCCCCGTGCTCTGTGGATTTGGAGGGACCCGTTCCCATGTCCCCATGCACCTGCCACTTCCCTGAAAATGAGCACTTTGCCTTAGGGGTCCCCTGCTTTCTGCCCAGAGACAGATCTCATCAAATGCACGGAGGGCCTCTCCCACAGGATGAAAATCCCACCGCCTGCCTCCCGCACAGGCAAGAGGTGGAGGAACAGGGCGAGGAAGGCAGACGCAGGCAGGCCCTCGCTCTGTCCAGTCTGCGGGAAGGAGGAGGTGCGAGGCTGGTGGTTGGCAGAAGTGAGTCAGAGCAGAACAGACAAAGGCTGATCTGAAATATCTTAAGGAGGAGGCAGCTCAGGGAAAATGGTCCTTGAGTAATAGGATCAGGGGTGATATTCCAAGTATTTAACGTGGATTTCGCACAGGCCCTGACAGGCTTTCTAGAGCGTGTCTGGGTAGCCCTGCTGGGTCAGGCTTTCCTTTCTACTTGCTTGATCGTGGGAAATCCGAGGATCCTAAGGAGCCTCAGCCTGGATCCTCATGGTAGGAAGGTATTCAGGGGGCTCGAGATGGCTATTTTCCAACTGGTCAAATATATTTTATTATATATATATATATATTTTTTTTTTGAGAAGGGATCTTGCCCTTTTGCGCAAGCTGGAGTGCAGTGGCATCATCATAGCTCACAGCAACCTCAAATTCCTGGACTCCAGCGATCCTCCTGCCTCAGCCTCCCAAAGAGCTAGGACTACAGGAGTATGCCGCCACATCTGGCTCATTTTTCTATTTTTTGTAGAGACAGAGTCTCTCTGTGTTGCCCAGGCTTGTCTCAGACTCCTGGCCTCAATTGATCCTCCCATCTGGGCTTTCCAAAGTGTTGGGATTACAGGTGTGAGCCACTGCACATGGCCTTTATTTTCATATTTTAACAACCAACATGACCTGGATTAGAACGAGACATGGGCCATGATTGCAAAGAGTTAACCTTGCCCTTGGAGAAAGAACTTCAGTGTAGGGGACATACTTGAGTATGGAAACTTCTATTCCATCCTGAGTTTTGAGGATCCAGCTTTATTTGGAGAGCAGGGAAAGGCAGTTTTCTCTGCATTGGAAGGATTTCAGCTGTAGGAAGGGCACTGGGGTCCAGGGGCTGCCCACAGTCCGCAAACTGATTTGTTGGAAACATGGAGTGTTTTCATTTAAAAACTGTCCATTCATTGCGACATTTCCAAATGGGGAAATTTCAAGTAAATATCTAACTCCCAGTGTCTCTTAGAAAATCAGAAGATGAGGCAGCCATAGGCCCAGAACAGGCCCTGCACAGAATCTGGAGCGGCGTGGGGCTGCTTCCCCCGACAGGGTGCACCCCCGAGGCCCCGACCCCCCCACGGCCCACTTCACTTGTTTGTGTTTTCTGCCTGACCCTGAACTCACCACCCCTGCGAACATGGAAAGAGCAGAGGATCTGAAGCCAGAAGATCTGGGTTAATGGCTTCATCCTGCTCTTCCCAAACTCATATAACCTCTGATTTCAGTTACTCCATCTGTAAAATGCAGCTCATAATAATTTCTTCTTCAAGAGTAGTCGTGAGGATCAAATAAGATTGTACAAATCACTGAGAAGCAAGATCCCCGGGGGATAAGGAACAGAGGTGTCAGAATCAGACTGCTCGTAAATCCTGGAGTTGCCACCATCAGGCCGTGTGGCTTTGGATAAACCCCTCTACCTTGCTGAGCCTCGTTTTTCTCATCTATAAAATGGGTGTGATGAAAGGTCAACTCACAAGAGGATGCTGTGGGCTAACACATGTGACATGCTTGACGCAGTGCCTTGTATCTGCTGGATGAGGGTTATTATTACTATTATTATTATATGACTGGCTCTTTTTTGTAGCTAAAACTTATACATCTAGATCCTAGCAGGAGAGGTCTGTAGGATATCATGGTAACCATTTCTTTCTTTTATCCGGAATATCATCCCAAGGGAAAATAAATCTTAAATTAGAAAATTATGATTTAAAATAATTTTGATGTCAATGAAAGAAATAAAAGCCAGTCGATTAATGATAATTGTCACATTCCATGGGACACTTTGGGAGTGCCCCTTATATAATTCCCTGAAATGTCCCAGGAATCAAAAAACCCACTGGTGTAATCGTTCCTCACTCATCCTCTAAACATCTTTCTGGGACTCCTTCTGCTCTGAGCAGACTAGACTATGGGGCTGTGACATTGGGGACCAGAAAAAGGCGCAAACCATGTATCTTAGGAATCTTTAGCAAATGCCGGAGCCGCGCTGGGAAGTTGCCTAGACGGTGTGCAGAGCCACTCTCTGGTTTTGAAGCAGTAATGTGACGATGCCCCTCGCCTTCTGCGACAGAAGGGACTCCCTCCCCTGCCCAGAAGCAATCTGAGGAGCTTAATGGCCCACCGCAGATAGGAATGGGATGAACAGGATGACAAATGCGGGTCCCGCAGCCTCGGTACTTGCCAGGACTGAAACCAATCAAACGCTTCCCTCCATGATGAGAATTCCGTTCCTCCCATGAATTGCGTGTCCTCCCTCACCTGCGCCCCTGTCCCCAGCAGGCTGGGCCACGGCAGGGCGAGGCGGGGAGGGACGGGGTGCTTCTGAAGCCCCGCCGGTGACCTCCCGGTCTCCACCTGCCCAGGCTCACTGCAAAGCCACCAGCCCTAGCAGCATGAGACATTATCATTTTTTGCCCTGGGAGAGAAAAGCACAGATTCAGAGCAGCAGGAGATCCAAACAGGAATGTTTAAAATACAAAAGGAATGGGAAACGGGGTGGAGGCATCCCTTTAATCCGTCTGGTTTGGGGCGGCAAGAGGAAGAACGCTCTGAGTGCTCTGGGCAGCAGGGCCCAGGAAGCCGGATGCTGCAGGGGGCCCGCGGGACTGGTAAGGAGCGGCCAGCTCAGAGCCCTCTGCTCCTGCCAAAACCAAAGCCGCGCAGGCCACTGGCTCACAGACCCTAAAGTGCGCTGCTGGGAATCTTGCTATTAATAAAAGGCAGATTCTGATTCAGTAGGTCTGGGGCGGGGCCCAGTTTCTGCATTTCCTAGAAGCTCCTCTGTGACACTGGTGCTGCTGGTCCGGGGACCACACCTTTAAGTCACAAGGGCCAGAGGTCTTGTCTGGATGCTGTGGATGCAGTGTCTACTTAGATTGCACCGGTATTTGGAGAGGCTCTGGGAGATCCGATGGGGATTGTGGAAGGGCTGCAATCCGTCGTGACTTCACTTTACCTGCGGAAGCAAGTCCAAGCTTCTTCCTAAGATGTACGGAGCCTGCAGCAGCCACACTCAGTTCCCGCCTGGCTGGCCACCCCAGGCTCATGTCCTATCTCCCTCGACCCTGCAGTGCAGAAACCAGTCACCTAAATTGCTTACGGTGTCTGAACACCCTCACACTGCAGCATTTCTGGGCCTTTCTTGCGTACTGTTCTCTGCATGGAACCCCAATCCCCACCTCTTCATGTGGCGAACTTCTCTGCTTCTAGATCTCAATGCAGACGATCTTCCTCAGGGAGCCTTCCCTGACTATGATGGTTAATTTTAAGTGTCAACTTGACTGGGCCATGGGGTGCCCAGATATTTGACCAAACATTCTTCGGAGTGTGTCTACAAAGGTGTTCTTGGATGAGTTTAACATTGGAATCTGCACACTGAGTCAAATAGATGGCCCTCCCTAGTGTGGGTGGGCCTCATCCAATCAGTTGAAGGCCTGAATAGAACACAAAGGCTGACCCTCCTGTAAGTAAGGGGGAACTCCTCCCGGATGATGACCTCAGAGCTGGGACATGGGTTTTTTTCCTGCCTTTGGACTTGAACTGAAACATTCTGGTTTAATATGCACTAATAATGTGGCCAGTAGCCATGTGTGGCTATTGAGTACTTGACATAAGGCAAGTCTGAACTGAGATGTGCTGTAAGTGTAAAATATACATCACATTTTGAAAACATAGTGTAAAAAAGAATGTTTAAAATCTTAATAATTTATTAGATTGATTACCTGTTGAAATCATAATAATTCTGGTCTATTGGGTGAAATCAAATATATTTAAATTAATTTAACCTGTTTCTTTTTTGTTTTCTAATGTAATCACTAGAAAATATCAAATTATACATGTGGTCTGTGTTTATATTTCTATTAGCAGTGCTCTGGAGTAAGGCACAATGACCAAAGAGTCTTCTAAGCTCCAGAATTTGAATTCCCTCAAGATGATTTCATAATAAAACATATCTCAGGGCACTAGAGTAGGAGTTGGTCAACTATGGCTGACCAGTGGGCCAAATGCAGCCTGCCACCTGCTTTTGTAAATAAAGTTTTATTGGAACAGAGCCACACCTATTCATTAATGCGTTGTCTATGGCGGCCTTCATGCTATGACAGTGGAATTGAGCAGTTACGACACAGACCATCTGGCCTGCAGAGCTTAAAATATTTACCATCTGGCCCTTTATGAAAAGGTTTGCCAATCCCTGGTCTAGGGCATGACTGCGGCTCCAGGAGGCGGGGAGGCTGGTGCTGGCTCCATGGCTTGTTATCTGGTGGCTTTGGTTGGGCATATTACTGTGGACCTCTGTGCCTCAGTCTCTTGACATGTGAAATGGGATCGTTATCACAATTACTTCATGGAGTCGCTACAAGGATTAAGTTGAGATGATGCATCTAAAGTGCCTGGTACCTAAATAAGAAGTTACTATAATACATGCATTTATTTATTTATTTGTTTTGCTGAATGGGGCCCTGCCCTTGTGCTGTGCTGGTCCCCGCAGGGCTGTCTCTTTGCAAGGAATTTATCTGTTTCCCTGGCTGTCTCCTCACCCAGGCCTTGAAGTCCCTAAGAGCAGAAGAGTCCATGTCTTCTCACCCCTTGAGTCCACGACGCTCAGCACCAGGGGCCAGGGAGAGCTGTCTGGCTCCTGGTCAATTTCCCTCCTCCCTCTTGCCCTGTGGACAGCTGAGAGGGGCCTTCTTCAAGGGATCTGGGTGAGATTGTGAGGCCCTATGGGGCACCCCTGCACTGATGTCTTCTCAGTGGTGTCCCCACTTGGGTCCGAGGGCTCTGGGGCCCCGAGAAAGCGAGGGAGGCAGCCTCTCCCAGGCAGCGCTTTCTCGACTGTTGTGCTGAGTGCTTTTCACGCCAGCTTCTTACTGGGTGCCTGAGTCAGCGAGAGACCCAGAGCGGGCGTCCAGATGTAGCGGAAACGTATTTTTATCCCCTATTGATCTCTCTTGCCCAGAAACCGTCATTACCCTGGTGTAAAAAGGCAGTTCTCCATGGCAGGAGGCTCTCGGCCTCTCTGGCTGATGGGTGCCAGCAAATCGCTCCAAGCCGCTCCGGCGGGGAAACCAAAATAACTCCACGAGACAGGCGTTCCGGGCCCGGCCCCGCCGGGGCTCTCGGAAAAGGGCTAACTTTGACTCTTTCTAACATTGTCCGCGGCTTTTCTTGTCTCGTCTTTTTTGAAACAGAGATGAACTTAGCCTCTAATTGATCTCTGTCTGCAGTTCTCGGCTCTGCCTGGCAGCTGGGCAGAGGTGAGAGGCCGCTGCCGGGGTCAGGCCGGGGAGGATGCTTGTCCCCGTGGACACGTGGCTGCCCAGGGCTCTGGGCTCACAGAGGGATAACGGGGACCCCCTTGCGCCAAAGGAAACCTGGGCCAATGCAGAGGGTGACATTTTGTCCCCACTCAAGTTAAAGTCCTCCAGCCAAACTCCCTCTCTCACCTGTCTATTAGCCCAGGAAGAAATCCCTGCTCTTTTGAGCAGACAGATGAACAAGCGCACTCTCTACGTACCCTGTACCGCCCTGTGCCCAAACTCCCTCAACTGTAACACAAGGAGCATGCGCTTTGGGACTGGGAGGGAGAACGGAGTTCCTCGGTGTGCTGGTCAACGTCTAACAACCAGCGTTCTGGGGACAGGGGAGGAAGCCCTTATCTGCGGCATTTGCTGATTCCCGTGGTGTAAATACTACCAGCGTGGCCAGTTTCAAGGCACCAATGTGATTGAAAACAGAGTTAGGGAAGGATAGGAAGAGTCGATCAGCTCTCAAAAGCTATTACGCACCGGCTCCAACTCCTCACTGGCTCCAGCTCTTCCATTCACTGCCCTGTGACCTCGGACAAGTCATTTAACTTCTCTGTGCATCAGTTCCTCAAGTATAAAATAGGGATAATAATAGTATCTACCTTTTAAGGTGAAATATGCCTGAAAAACACTTAACACTGTGCCTGTTACATCGTAAACACTCAGTAAATGTTCAGAAAAATTATTATCCTATTATTATTGTTATTATTAATTGAGTTGGTAGAGCCACACTTATGTACACATATACACAGTCTCATTTACATGACAGTGAATCACTGACTTGGGAAAGGCCAGGCAAGGAGAGGTAAGCATTGGGTGGAGCAGTCCTGGGAGGCTTCCTGGAGGTGGCAGGACCTGGATCTGGGCTTGCATGGCTGGGCTGGGGAAAGAGAAAGAAAGGACTTAAAGCAGGAAGAACAGGAGGGAAAGGGTGGGGGGAGGAATGGATGTTGGATGTTAGCACAGGCTGGGCAGGATTGGGACGCTTCCCTGGTTTCTTAGATGCAAATTTGTGGGGATTTGGAGGAGGCCAGAGAAGAGGAAAAGGAGTGAGCAGAGGGTTGGGGGTCAGGGCACAGAGAAAGGGACACCTGAGGGCTCAGAGACGGTTGGCAGGAGTTAAGGGGGTCAGCGCTCGGCACAGAGAGCAGGCTGAGGCCACCATCCATCGGCGTGGACTGACCGGGGCATGGGGCTGGGGGTGTCCAGACTGAGACGGGGCCGCACCTCCTGGGGGTCCCAAGAGCAAGGCCCAGAGTGGAAGTCCAGACGGGCTGGGGGTGGGGTAGAGTTCAGAGTGGGACACCAGGTCCTCTGGGGTTCCTGTGGCCAGTGGCCAGCAGGCAGGTAGGCGACGTCCTAGAGCGGTGGCCCCGACAGCAGGTACGGTGCCCCCCGGACACCCCGAGCTCCCAGCCGCGCTCCCCTCCGCGCCTGCCGCCCGGCACAGCCCGGCCGCCCTGGCTCGGGTAATTGCGAGCGATAATTATCGAGTGTGCACAAAGGCCTGGCTTGTTTTCCCGTGCGGGTGGGGGCCTCGGGAGCTTTGTTTGGGCCGGGAATTGTCGTGGGGCCTCTGTTTAGCCAGGGCTGTCTCCTCTTTGTTAACATTCCTCACTAACCGTGGCTCCTCCGGGGCTGGAGACGAGAGGCAGTACCCATGGCCACCAGCCACGGGGGCCCCCTCCCCGCTCCGCAACCCCTGGGAACCTGTGGCCCTGCTCCTTTCTCCCCAGACTCACTGGGGACAGGGACGTGGGACAGGCAGCTGACGGGTCCAGAAATAGCCCGGCTCACCTGGCAGGTGTAAGACCCACAGCTCAGGCAGCCGCCTTAAACACGGGGCCTTTCCCGTTACCCATTATGGGCTGAAAACAGTCATTAGGTGTCACTTTCCATGGCGGCCTTCTCTCTCATTGGGAGCAGCGGGGCTAATTACACACCGGGGCCCTATGCTACCTTGCAAAGATCCCAGGACAAATGCTACCTAGGTCCTCCCGGCACTTGGCGCCCATTCCCACCCAGCACTTACACAGCCGACAAATGAATGTTTTCGCCTGTCCTCGGTTCACATAAATAGCCACAAATTCCTATAATTAACTACAGTAAGCTAGGCCGGGATTAAAACAAAGACGGGCTTGTTTACTGGGATGTTCTGAAACAAGCAATTTTCAACATTACAGTGTCAACTGCTGTCTTTGTCTTTGTTAAGCAAGGCAGTCTGGGGGTGGGAGGTGGCCAGGCATGAATGGTGAGGGGACCCGGCCAGGAGGGACGGGGGATGGGGAGACCGCTTCTGATGTTTCAGCCAGAAGCACATTGTCCATGGGTCACTGGGCCTCTGGGAGACCCCAAGACCTCTCGTGGGGGACAGTAGAGCCAACTGTAGCCAGGAAGGCACCCCTTTCTCTTCCCAAGTGCGGGCTTCCTCCTTCATTCCTGGCAGAAGTGTCTCCTTCATCCACTTAGCAAAATTCTGCAATCGCCACCATTAGGTGTTAAAGTGGGATGGAACTTTGGAGGTCATGGGGCCCAGGCCATTTTTTTCTAGACAGGGAAACTGAGCCCTAGAGAAGCTAAAGTAGCTGACTTGCTCTAGGTCACTCGGTGAGTTGACCATCAAGCACGACTTGACTCCAGGTTTTCCTAGATTTCCACGAAGGTCAGCCAACCAGGGTCCACGGACAGTCCTGCCTGCTGCCTAGGTTTTTTTTGGTTTTTTTTTTTTTTTACAACTGGTAGGCTAAGAATTGTTTTTATATGTTTAAATGGTTAGGAAAAAAATTAAAAGAAGAAGAAGACTTCATGGCACATGAAAACTACATGAAATTTAAGTATCCATAAAAAAAGTTTTATTGGAACACAGCGTCTCATATATTGTCTCATATATTGTCTAGGGCTGCTTCGCGCTACGACAGCGGAGCTGAGTAGTTACTAGGGACTGTCTGGCATACAAAGCCTAAAATATTTACCACCTGACCCTTACAGAAAACGTTAGCTGATCCCTGTTCTAATGCTAGGCTGCTCTGTTGCTCTATGTAAAAAAAAATTAAAGCTTTTTTTTTTTTCGGGGGTCAAAAGTTTGTTTTTTATTTAGCGGGACCCTTTCTTCAAACACAATCGCCAGCAGAGCCTCAGTGTGTCAAACTCAGCGAAGGGAGCTGTTCTGCTGCTGCTAGGTGGCAGTGGGTGAGTGGGAACCCTGGGGTGGCTCAGGAGACTCCCCGAGGAGGAGTGTCTGAAACCTGCAGGTGAAAATAGTGTCTCCTGCCAAGGAGGTCCCCTTGCAAGACACAGCCCAAAGCCCTGTGTCCCCTCACTGGTGATGCTAGCCAGACACTGCAAAAGAACCCCGAAGCACAGACGCTTGTCCCCACTGGCAAGATCAGGGAGCCGAGGCTCAAAGTCGGTGGAAGCGATTCTAGAATCCAGGTCCCTCGACTCCTGGAGAAGCCCCCCAGGCCAGGGCGGGCTGCAGGGGCCACCTGCCGAGATTGCAGCTCACAGGGCCATGGTGTCACGTGTCCGCAGCCTGGGCTTTTGAATGGAACTCTCCAGCGTCCAACCCTTTACACATTTATTTGTTAATCTTGATGATTCGCCTTAATGGTGATGCTGTAAAGGCAGCGTGGCATGTGGCAGGGTGACAAAGCCCATGAAAAGTCAAGACGGCGTTTAATGGCCACCCGGCGGTGGGGAAGGCTCCTGAGCACAGGCGAAGGCAGGCAGGGGGGAAGGGAGGCCAAGATCGGTGCACTGGGGAAGCTAAGGACGTCAGGAGGTTCTGCCCAAAGTGACATCAGGCCAGTCACTTGCCCTCTCTGAGCCTCTGTTGCTACCTCTGAAAAATGGGGGTGGGACAGGACGATCGTAATATAATGCTAAAGAGCGAATGGGGTGACATGCAGGAAGCTTGGCCATCACGACTGCCACAGAGACACGCAGACACTGCTGGTGGTGATATTAACAGGAGTAGGGTGCCAGGAGGGTCCAGTCTGACTAAGGGACCATCATGACCTATCCGAACTTCAGGGGTCTCCTAAGACAACAGGCTGCACGTACAGAAATCACACAGGGCCTCTGGGGCCAGGCTGCCAAAGTTCAAACCCCAGCTCTGATCTTTCAAGGTCAGGGGATTTGGGCCAAGTCAGTTAATTTCTCAGGGTTTCAGTTTCCTCACCCATGAGATGGAGATAATAATAATAATGGAGCTCCGGTCTGAGGGTAACTACCAGAATTGCCTGTTAGTGATGTAAATAGCAAATGAAGCGGTTAGAAAGTGCTTAGTTCATTATTATCAAACAGGGACCATCTCTGCCGCCCCAGGCTGTCGTGAGGATAGAGGGGCCTCTGAGGTCAGCAGGGAGCTGGGCACACGGGAAGGATCGTTCTTGCTGGTGTTTGGTGGCTGCTTTGGTGAGTCTGGCGCCTCTCCCTCTACTTCTAGATCTGCCACACACAGCGGTTTTCTTCTTCATTGAACTGTTCTCTGATGTTGGATTTACTGAGCTCCAGGCTTCAGTCCAGGTGCTGAGGACAAGGTGGGGGACAAATAGGCCACGGACAGGAGAGAAATAAATGTGCAAACAGATAGATAATATCTTGTCCAGTAGTGACCGGGGCCAAGAAGGAAAATAAAAGCAGGTAAAGGGCTAATGGCAGGGCACGGTTTTAGCCAGAGTGGTCCTCTCTGACCCTCAGGCTCGCCATCTGTAGGACCCCTGGGACATTCTCCCTGGTCACTCTGCCCACTCGGCTGCTGCCTTCTGGGGGAGTCCAGACCCTGAGCGTAGGACACCTGGCTCCTGGGAACCAGCGTGGCCATCAGCCTCCAGGAGAGCATTTTTTTATTTTGGCCAAAAGGTACAATTAACAGCCTCCGCATGGGTCTCGCCCAGCCCCAGGGCCTCCGCTCAGCCTGACTGACCGGCAGGCGGGATGGGACCCTCCCAGTACCCTTCAGTCAACTGCCGGGGCTATTTTGGTGACTGTTATTTGGGCAAGGAGTGGGCTAGTGGCTTGCGGGAGGGAGGGAAGGAGGGAAGATACTAAAAATACTGAGGCCAGACTGAGGTAACTGGCCTCTGCCCTCTCTGGGGCCTGCCTGGCCTCCCTTCATGGCTAAGGAGGGCCTGGTCCTTGGCCTGTCCTGAGACAGGCTGCTGGGGGTTCAGATCCACCCAGGAGCCCTTCTGCTCTGGCTTGCTTGAGTCATGGCCACCATTAGTCAAGAGGTCCCGGGCGTTAAGTCACCTGCCGAGGCCACGCAGCTGTAAGTGGAGCGAAGCCCAGCCTGGCAGAGCGGTGACCTGCTGAGGATCTGGCTTGGGAGGGATCTGCACAATGATGTCACCTCCCCAGGCCCTTTCCCTCGCTGCAGGGGGACCCCAAGCACCCTCTCAACGCAGCTAAACCCCACAGTCCAAGGCCACCTCCTCCAGCTGGACCCCAGTCAGCTGTGAGTTCTCTGCTCTCTGTTTTCTCATCTGCTAAGTGACAATCCGTGCCAGGGGTTAGCCCAGGGGACCTTGGCTCATCACACCTTGATCTTGGATCATCTCTGACACATCACCCAACTTCCTGGGCCTCAGATCTTGGGCTCTGCCCAACAGCTCTCTGGGCGACTCCCCGTGGCTTCTACCAGTGGGGGCTCCAGCTGAACAGGATCTGTCATGTGTAAAGCTCAGAGGTTGGGGTCTACTGCAGGAGTGAGCCCACCTCCACCTGGGGAGATGGTGCACATCAGGGGAGAGGGCCTGAGGGAATCCTTGATGTTGAGATTTCATCATTCATTCATTCATTCACTCATTTGTTCTTTGATCCATTCATTTCTTAAATATCTTTTCAGTGCGCACCATTTACTTACACATGGTTGTAGGTACTAGGAATGCAATGGCCAGCAAGCCGAAGCCTCACACCCTGGAGAAACTTATGTTGTAGCAGGAGGAGACAGAGAGCACAGCGACAGATTAATCAATACGCTCATGCCGTATTGACGGACGCCACGAAGAAGCATTAGGCGGAGTTTGGGGAACAGTGTGTGTGCGCGTGTGTTTGTGTAGGGGGCTGGAAACAGTGATCAGGAAGCGTCACATGTGAATGAAGTTTTAAGGAAGTGCAAGTCCAGGATGCGCCTTTGGGGACAGGGTGTGAGTGCCACGTGCTGAGGGGCAGCATCTTGGAGGAGAGGGCAGGAGGCGCTTCCCACCCGTCCTCTAGTCTCCTTCTGTGCCTGTGTGCCCTGGGATGGGGACGGACCCTGCAGCCCCACCTGCCCATTGCAGACCCCCTTTCTGATGCCCTTGACTCCACGATGCCCCACCCCCGCCGGAGCGCGCTCCACCTGCGCCTGGCTGGGGAAGGGGTTTCCTGGGCCTCCCACAGCCGGACTGCAGCTGCCCCCGGGGCGGGGCGGCCCTCTCTCCCCCTCCCCCGAGCCCCCAGGAACCCTCACCCTACAATTACCATCCTCTGCCCAGGGCTATTTCCTGCAGACTTGTAAATAGAACCTCTTTCAGCTCCACACACATTATGGTTTGTCTAAAACGGTGTCAAAGGAGCCAATTTTCCTGAACAGAGACCATTGACGAGAGGTACAGTTTACAGAGGAGTCCCGCAGGACGCAGGGCTGCAAGAGTGGAAAACAAGGGGCGAGGGGTGACGCAACCGCTTGGCGAAGCCAGCATAAGCAGAGAGGCAGGTCCTGGACTTTTCTAAGGGCTATTATCTTGGAGACGTAGAAATTAATAAGATGGTTGGGCCACCACCTGGCCAGCCTTATCAGGGAGGGGCCCCAGCTCAGGCTCAGGAATCCCATCCTAGGGGGCACAGTGCCTGGGTTTGAGGCCTGGCTCCGCTGCTCTCTGACCCTCTGTCTGAGCCTGATGACCTCTGTGAGCAGATGCCAATGTCACATGACTTGCCAGCTGTGACCAGTTGCAGCCATCTTGCAGAATGGAGAGAGGTTTATTGTCAGAAAGAGCAAAGAGGTGTAGACGGTGCGATGGTTGTGAGACCCCCACGCCCTCTACGCCAGCCACCAGTGACCACCCAGGAAGCCGCAGGTGAGAATCGAGAAACGCACCTGCTCTGCGCAGAAGCGGCCCACAGGCATGTGGCTTGGTTGAGTGGGAGACAGGCTGGACTATCGTCCCCTGTGAAGTCAGGGTTGTTATCTCCCTCCTTCAGATGAAGAAACCGAGGCCCAGGACGTAGTGGCACGCTCCAAGTCATGCACTGAATAATTGGCAGAGGCAGGATTTGAACCCAGGCTTGCTTGATCCCAAAGCCCGTGAGTTTTTCACTGTCCTGACCCTGCTCTGCGTTAGCCCTGGGTAGGGACCTGTGAGCAGCAAACTACTACAGGACGTGACCTTCCCGTGACCCAGAGAAGCAGCTGTGACCCGAACAAGGCAGATGCTACATGCTGTGGCTCAGGCTCCCACCTCACTTATGCTTCTATGAATAAAGGTTCAGAGAGCATTTTAGAAACCAAAACTGCCCAGCAACCTTCCCTACCTTTTATTTTTTAAATAACAAAACAAAACAAAAGCTCAAACAGATATTCAAGAAACATCCCAGCTAGAAAATTATACTCACTTGGGTTATATAAGGATTTCCCAGGAAACAGGGATCCATAGATAAGGTTCTGCACCCAGATTTGTCTCTAAGTCACTTAACTTCTCTGAACCTCAGTTGCAATGTTTCCCCAGTGGGAAAGGTGTTAATGTCTGCCCCATAAATATCCCATTTGACTCAAGGAACAGTTGGATGGGAAACAAGGCAAAGGGGTTTAAAACACAGGTTTTAGGATCAAACACACCTGAGTTTGAATTCTCAGCTCCACCATGTCTAACTGTGTGATCTCTGGTATCTGATATTCCACTCTCTGGGTCTCAGTTTTCTTTGCTGCAAAATGGGATCAGCAATCCTTCCCTGCCTCTCTTCCAGAATGGGTACGAGACTCCTAAAAAGTGGGGGAGTATAATGTATAATAGGTTTTCCTCCTCCCTCTGGGGACTTTTAGTTGTTAAAGGATTTTTATAATGTATTGTTAGAGCCCAAATCCACAGGACCGGGACAAATCCACGGGACAGAGAGACAGAGTCACCGAGGCTGTAATCACCAAAAGGAGTTTTATTATCTAGCTAGCTAGGGTCCAAGCCTCAGAGCACCAACGCAGTGGCCTCTATTCGGGCTGGGACCCCGAATGGGGTGAGTGTAAGCTTTTTATACTCAGTGCACATAAGCTGTCCACGCGCTGATCATGCATCTGCCCTTTACAGTGATTTGTTCTATATTCTGATCACGCAGCTGCCCGTTACAGTGCTTGGTAAGCTCCTTATCTGCCATTTTTTTCAGCCTTTTACTTCACCCTGTCCTTGATTGGTCCTAATCTGTTCCGGGTGGGCTCCGGAATCAGCACTTTCTCCTGCCATTTTGTTTCAGCCTATAATGCCCTGCGGTAAGCTGCGGTCAGCAAGCAAGCAGTAAACAGAAGCTAGAAGACAGCCGTTAGCCTAATAGCCCAGTATTCTACAGTATACAAAAGCTAAAATCATGACTCCTATACCAATATAAAATGAACACATGTCAAAGATTTTATTTAACTCATTACTTAACGAGGTAACTAATAAGATGTTACAATCTCTTCAAAGGAGAATTCAAAGAACACACACATATAAGCAATCAAGAAAACTGAAATGAATTTACAAACAGATGCAAAAATAATCTATCTACAAGGCATTAATCAATTGCATTCTGACCAAACAAAATTTATTTGCATTTCTACAGACAAGAATTGTTTGCATGATTATTCATTTTCTACAACTTTCTAAGTTGTAAAATAGCTCAAAGACTAGGAAATGTGGACGTACTCCAGAAAGGTGAGCTAAACACCCAGCAATTTAGCAAACTTCACCTGTTCACTGTACAGCAGGTCATCAAATAATGTCATTTCCTTATAACATTGATGAGAAATAAGAAATCAATTCCTGGCCAAAGCCACTGTCTGTGTGGAGTTTGCATGTTCTCCCCACGTGTGCGTGGGTTTTCTCTGGGTACTCTGGTTTCCTGCCCACATCCCAAAGATGTGCACATTCGATTCACTGGCGTGTCTACATGGTCCCAGCATGAGTGCACCTGGCCATGAGCTGTCCTGTCCGGGGTGGGTTCCTGCCTTGTGAGAGGCTCCTGCCACCCCCAACCCTAAACTGGTATAAGAATCAGCGGAAAAATCATTACCTGACTTGTGTTTGTTAGCCTTCCTTAAATGAATGTAAAGCTCACATTTATTTGTTTACGTCTTTATTTAGAAGTTTAGTGATGTTTTTGTGATCAGAAATATGCCATAGGAACTTCACTCTTGGTTATTTCAATTAGTCTACCATAAAATTGTTTTTCTTTTATATGTCATTTTGCTTAGAGTCACAGTTCCAAGAATAAATCGACAGTAAGTGAGGACTTACTATAGTCTTGAGCTTTTTGTCCTGCAGAGAATGACGAGGTGACATGGCTAGAGGGAGTGGTCTCCACCTTGGTTTCTCTTTCTGGAGGGCTCTAGCAGAGAGTTGGGGAGAGAACCTGCCCTTATGGGATGATCATATGCGGTCACAACCCATCGTCAGTAGCCAAGTGAAACTCGTGCCCTGACAATAGGCAGACGAGACCATGAAACGTGAGACCAAACTCCTGGTTTCCAACCTGCCATGGCATAGGACCTGCCATGCTCTCAGCTACCCTGACATGAAAGGTGGTGGGCGATGGCACATGTTTGCAGTCGTGTATGCTCAAGGGCTTGCCCGGCCATGAAATCAACAAGGGGCAGGAAATCAGTTCCCCTGAATGTGTGCAGAAGTATAAAACCTAGAGCAAGGGGGTGTTGGTCTTGCACCGATCAGAGCCCATCTCAGGCGCTGTATTGTCACCATCACCATCGCTATCATCTGTGCCTTCATCATTGTCATCAGCAGCGGTGGCAGCAGCCTCACCACCACCATTATCCACGTTGTTATTCATTATTACATCCCAGCAAATGCTTTGAATGAGTCAGAGACTGCAGAAATGAGAAAAGGGTAGAGCTAGCAGCTCTGGCAGATGCAGACATCTGGGTATCTTGTTCCCAGCTGAGAACTAAAATGAGCCTGGCTGCATAGGGCACTGGGACCCATTGCTTCTGGGACCCCAGAGTGACAGAAAGAATGTCCCGAGCATACTCAGCCCCAGATCACTGGAGTTTCTGGCTCCATGATGAAGAAAATACAATGACAGCTCCCTCCACAGTGAACTACTGAGGAAGTTTATGAGGGAAAGAAGAATGGAAGGTGAAAGGAATCTGGGTTTCCAGTGCTGGTCACTCTAACTTCATCTATCTAGGTTTCAGTTTTCACATCTGTAAAATGGAATAACACTAGTCCCTATTTCACAGAACTGTTCTAACCCTATTACATAAATAAAAAGCATAGGCCTTAACAAATGCTATCTGCTATGACTATTATTTCTCTTATCAAATGTTTTTACTCATCATAGGAGGGAGCCCCAATATGGAGTTGGAGCTAGGAGCTTCAAGACATCAGAAGTGGAAATCCTCATGTGTGGTCATGGCCCATAGGTCCTAACTTGCCTCGTTGTTCATAGACATGCCTCTCCCCAGTGCACATGATTAGGTATAATCCTATCATATGATGGCTAATTTTTATGTGCTAATTTGGCTAGACTATGGTGACCAGTTGCATGGCCAAACACAGCTGTACAACACCAGATATTGCTGTAAAGATATTTTTAAGATGTGATTAACTTTTACAATCAGTTGACTTTAACTGGGGTGGATTATCCTTCAGAATGTGGGTAGGCGTCATCCAATTAGTCGAAGGCCTTAAGAACAAAGACTGAGGTCTCCCAAAGAAGGAATTCTGCCTCCAGACTGCAGCACCAACATCCGGCCTCAGTTTCCAGCCTCTGGACTCAAAACAGCAACATCGACTTTTACCTGAATCTGCAGCCTGTCAGATAGCCCTACAGATTTGAGATTCGCCGGCCCCTATAATCGTGTAATTTGTGAGCCAACTTCTTAGAATAAATCAACCTCTCTCTCTCTCTCTCTCTCTATATATATATATACACACACATATACACACATATATGCTATCATCTTTGGATATTAAGCAAATATTTTGAATGATTAAGAGGCTGCAAAAATATATATGTAAATATATAATATATATAAAATAATTTATATATAATTATATATAATATATATGTGTGTGTACACATATATATGTATATATAACAGAAGCCAGATATATAGATATAGATATAGATCTGGATATCGGTTCTGTTTTTCTAAAGAACCCTGACTAATACACCTGGTCTTAGCCCCAGTAGCTTGGCGAAAAGCTCCAAGTTGGAAATGTTTGAGAACCCACAGGAAGTACTCGGTTCCCAAAATGTGGGACCAGAGTTGAGCTGTTAGTTCCAATAAATGTCGCTTCATCTGGAGAAAATACTGGTGAAAACACGCAACCTGTGCCTACTCCCCGATACCATCCTGCGGGAATGACTGCGAGCATCGCAATGATCCCTGGGGTTTTCCCTGAGCCACCTGTCCTGTAAGCCATAGATTCCGCCTCCAGATGAGACGCTTGTTTCTCAAGTGGAGGTAGATGGAGCCCTCAACACAGAAAGTAGATCCCCTCTCCTGCAAACTGCACGGCCACCCGCAGACACGGGGACACACATCACTCTTGTGAACAGGTTTATGGCCTCAGAGTGCTTCTTGGAACTGAAGCTCAACAGCCCCAAATGCATCTATCATCTCGTCAACCTCCCTGGCTGCTGGGGGAAATTTGAGAGCTATGACTTTTTAAATGTAAAGATTCAGAATGCCTCACTGTTCAAGTTGGGAAACTCCGAAGTGGAAATGAACTTGGCACTCAGAATGATCTCTCACATCGTTGGCACTGAACATTTTTATTCCAGCCACCAAGACATGCCATGTCTTTGATCAGCTTTGCTTGCTGCTTACTGAGATGCTGTCTTGTCAGCTTTCGGAATTTCTGGGAGAAGCATGGGATTTGGAATGACTTGGACTAAGATATGAGTCCTATATTTGAATTTTTCTAGTTGTCTGATTTTGAGCAAGGTTCTCAAACTCTCTGTGCCAGAATTCTTTGTTGGGTAAAAAGGAGGTAACAGCAATTGTAATCCCTACCTTACTAAGTGTATCAGTCAGGACAAGCTAGGTCATGCTGCATAACAAACAGCTTCAAATTCTCAGTGGCTTAAAATAAGAAAGATTTACTCCCTCACTCACACTCCATGTCATCACACGCTGGCAGAGGGTCTGTTCCATGTCATTTTCATTCACATAGCCTGGCAGAGGTACCACCTGGAATATCACTGACCACCATGACAGAGTGAATGGGAAAGTGGACAATTATGAATTAACTCAGAAATGTTTCCACCCAGAAGTGACACACTCGTAGGTCTGGGCAAGTTACAAAACCACATCTGACTTTAAAGAAAGAAGGAAATGCAATTCCCCTGTGTGTACAGAAGGGAAGGAGAACTGGAAATATTGTCCAGTGGGATTAATGTCTACCATGTCAAAGACTCAGGAGGAGCATATGAGATAATCCCTTACATCACGGAGTAATTTGAAACTGTAAAGAATTTTCCCATTCTATTCTCAGAATATTCTGGGCTGCTGGGCTGACCACATTAGAACTAAGAACTACCACACTTTCCAGTGGCAGATCTGCTTTTGTGTTTACCATCATATTGGTATCAAGAAGTACAAGTGTAATTGTCACTGACTAAGGAGAAAAGAAGGGAGATAAATTTAATATAAAAAGATGCCTTAGTGCTAAATGAGGACCAGTGGACAAATGTATGATGAAATGTTTACAGAGCTCAAAAGAGCACCGATACAGCAGTCAGCATCATAGTCTTATTTTAAGTGGCAATTTGGTTTTGGCAAAACAATATTATTCATCTCACATAAATATTTTAAAATTTGAATGTTACTACTTTTTGAACTAAAATTTATCTCTTATTCATCAATGTATTTTGCATTTAATAGCTATAAGGGCTTTATAGGTAAATTGCAAACAATAGAAAAATGGGGGCTAATTTAAACAGAAAACATATTAGTAAAAGGATATAGGGTAGCTATAAGCTACTTTTAGATTTTTAATTTGTAGGGGACACTGGCTGATCTTTTGTCACCCAGTGTTTGAACCCTCTTCCTTTATTACTGTGGAATCCCCATCACATGAATCAGGATCCACTTCCTAATGAAGAAGCTGAAGATGCCAGGAATTTGCTTTCCCAGCCTCCCTTGCAGCTAGAGAACAATCACATGACCTGGGTCCACCAATCAGATGCACTCTCACCAGATTTTGATCAGAAGCTTGTGATAGAAAAAAGGAAAGAGAATATGTAGAACCCTTTCAGGGGCGGTTGGCCCCTGCAGTGGCTGCTACACTTAGCTCAGGCAGCAGTAGCTGAGGCACAGCGTGGGTGGCATCTGCAGAGACAGCTCCGGCATTTACACCAGCAGTGGCCCCACTCCAGGCTCTGTTTGACCTGATTTGATTGATGGGGCCTCCAGCCTTGTTCTCTGATCTTCTGGGAGAGTCTGTAAGCCACCCTATACCCCTTCATTGCTATGTTTTCTGCTTAAATCAGCCACCATTGTTTTCTGTTGTTTGCAACATACCTACAAATATAGAAGTAACATAAAAATATTCTGTGCCAAATTGGCATCAAGTAACATAAAAATAATCTGTGTCAAATTGGCATCCCCGACAAATGCACATAACTCCCCCTTTAAAAGGGTTGAATATATAACCTAAATTTGAGAAACACTAATCTGAGGGACTCTTTTATTTTAAAATGGGAAGACTGAGAACATGACAGGGAAGGACCCAGCCAGGGTCCCACAGTGGGTGAGCAGCGGGGTTCAGACCAGTACCATCAGGCTCCAAGTGCCTTTCAGCAAAGCGTCCCAGATGGGGTGACAGGGCAGCGCTGGCTTTCTCTGTGGCAGGTGAAGAAGACTTGAGGCATAAACGGAGTTGACAGTGGCACCCGGTTAACCATCTGCACCCCCCATCTGCTCCCTTGAGCATCCCAGCCGTGGGTACCCCAGATTGAGCACTAGGACTGATGGCTGGGCTTGGCCCAAGAGCCAGCAATGCATGGGGGGAGCAGCCCTGCCCCCGGAGCCACCAGATAATCACTTTGCAGTCCACAGCCTCCTGTAAACAAGCTCCCGTGCCCCAGAGAACATGATAATAGCAGGCCCCGCCATCCCACCCTCTCTCTGCGTCAGGAAGGTCTGCAATTATTGTCTTAACCAACTCAGATACGGCTCTCAAAGGGTATACATTTGCTGAAGCTGTATGCAATTTCTACAAACTTTCCCTTCCACTCCCTCTTCGAGGTCTGGGGTCTCAGGTTCCCTCCCTCCAGCCCCATCCCTCAAACTGCTCCTGGGACTGAAGGTGGCCAACAGCTCAGAGGTTCCTCAAGGCCCATGGCATGGCAATGTAACAGCAGAGTCTTCCTCTCCCATAACTAACATCCATGGCTTGGGGGTGGGTGTGGAAAGGTCCCTGTTGAATGTAGCTTCCTGTCCAGGCCTTCCCTGTGCCTGGAATTTCTCCATCAAAGAGCCAGTCCTTTTGGCCAAGCACGGTCTCATGACACACCTTCTCAACAGTGTTTATCTTTCAGGCTTCCAAAGGGGCTTCCTCAGAGCAGCCAATGGTTCAGATGCCTAAAAAAGAGAATATTAAAAAGTATATCTGCCCAGGCAAGGGAAGAGGGACATGAGTGAGTGGTCTGAACAGTCCTGGCCCGAGTCTCTGTAATGAGTTCTTGGCACTCACCACTCACTGTGAGCCCTGCAAGCTGGGGCAGACTTCTAGACTCTAGAGAAATTTACTAACAATATCTGAATATGACCTGTGTCCAGCACTTCACCTCCGTGTGCTCTCATTTCCTCATCTATAAAATGGGGGTGAGAATTCCATCAATCAGGACAAGCTAGGTTGTGCTGCAATAACAAACATCTCCCAAATCTCAGTGACTTCCAACAACCCAGGTTCATTTCTCACTCATGCTACATGTCAGTTGTGGGTCAGCTAGAAGGTTCTGCTCATTATATTCAGAGCAGCCACTGACTCAAATGTTGCTGGCTGATGAACCAGAGGAAAGAAAGAATGGTGGAGCTCTTGAACCAGAAATTAAATGCTCTGTCTTGTAAATAACACACATGGCTTTTGTGCACAACTCATTGGCTGGAACTAGTCTCCCAGGCAATCCAACGACAAGGGAGCCAGGAAGTGCAATCTTGCCATGTGTCCCGAAGTAGGAGAGCCAGAAATATTTAGTAAACAGCATTTAATGTCTACTACAATAATCATAGAACATATGTCTAGGGATGTCAAGAGAATTAAATGAATTATATTTTTAATAAGATCTATAAAATATAGGCTATTAGTATTATGAAGGTGGTGAAGATGGTGATGTTCATTATTAGTAAGAACATTAAAATGAGACCCATGTAAACTATCAATGAAAGAATAATCACTGTTCTAAATTGCTGTTAAAATTATATTAGAAAATCTGATGAGATGTCAAAAGGGGTCAAATTTTGGCTCTGCCACTAACTTGCTGTGTGATCTTGGGAAAGATGCTACTTGTCTTGAGTCTCTGATCCTTGCTTTGTACAATAGGGTCTTGGGCTCAATATCTAGGCATGAGCTTGAGGAGTAGGTAGGGTGTGAATGAAGGGAGTCACAGGCTAGCTTTGGCTTACCCCCCTTAGTAGGGGTGTCATGTACCCTTTGGCCCTGTGCTTGGGAAAATCCTTGACATTGGAGCTGTCTGCATCAGGCTTATGAATCTCAATCCCTAAATTACAGGTGACAGTGGCTTCTTAAAGAGGAAATGAATTGTTGCAACACAATCCAGCCATGTTGTATCGATATGATTAGCTAGTTATCCATGGAGTGCAGTAATTTGCTTTGATTTTTAAGTATCCGTTAACAGCCAAGTCCTAATGAGGCGGCTCTAAATTGATTAGATACTCCAAGATACAGCATGGTTCACAGATTGTTTCAGAAAACTGTCAAGATCCTGAGACTGGCATTTCATTGGATTTAATGATTGCTGGAGAAGGTGTGCATCGCAGCCAGATACAATCACATTTGTCAGCATGATCCTTTTAAGCACAATTCAATTAAAGTGTTATTCTCTAATTTTATTAGAACCGGAGCCCAGAGCTAATGCAAGCTCCCAATATTGCGTCAGGTGGGGAGTGTGCACAATTTAATTTCCCTAATTGGAGTTTAGTGATCTAACATGCTTTTCATATCTTAATTCTTGGGATAATCTCCGGTTTTTGCACCTGCTACAATTCCTTTAATGGAAATGAGCAATCAGATGCAACGGTTCTGCCTGGCGTGGAATCACTGAGTCACATCTGCCTCATTGAAGGGAATTTGCACATCTGGATCCCTTGCTTTTACTTGATCGCTTCTCACTGATCTTGGCCTTGACTTTGCTAAGAAGTGGCTCTTGCCCAGATATAATCCACTTTTCCAACCATGCTGGCATTCTTGGGATTGAGGGTGGTGGAAAGATAGTGGGCTTTCAAGTCAGCCTAGGTCTGAATCTCAGCTCCGCCATCCATCCATCCATTCAGTCAATACTTAGTGGGCGCTTCCTATGTGCCAGGCACCGTGTTGGGTGTTGCGGCACAGCCCTGAACAAATCAGACATGGCCTCCAATGTCATGGCACTTAAAGCCTGCCCGGAGAGAGGGTCATAAAATACTAACCACACCAATAACAAAACAATCACCATTGTAATAAGAGATGTAAGGGGAAAGAATGAGGTAGGAGAGACCTTCTACTCTAGACTTAGGAGCAGGGCAGACCTCTCTGAGGATGTGAAATTTTCAACAAGACCCTAACAAGTTCCCACGGCCTGCAGATCCTCAACGAGGACCATGGGAGGTGTCGCTATAAAGCCATGAGTGTGGGCCCCCACTGGCCGGAGTGTCCAGTCCGCTTCCCTGGACAAGCCCCATCCTTCTGGTCTTGGGCAGAGCCCCACGGTAGGCAGAAGTTCAGAACGTTTGTAGAGCTAGGAGTGGGCCTTTTAGTTCAAATGAAGTAGAAACTGTCAAAATGTCAGTTTAGAGAAGGAGGTAGAGGCCAGACCTCACAGGGATTATACAGTCATCTACTTGCAGGTTGTCTAAAATGGCGGGTGCAGGATGATAATAAAGAAAGATAAACTTTCAGCTGGTTTTATTATTGTTTTTGCTTCTCTACAAACAATGGACCTCTTACTGCCTGCCCCTAGGGCAGACCACTGCCATTGCCCCTCCCTCACCACCATCTGCTTTGAACTCTATCCCATGAGCAACAGGGAGCCAGGGTAGCATGAATAGAGCTTGCCCTGCTCTGTCCCTGGCACCCAGGACAGTGCCTGGTACATACAAGGGGTGAAGTTTCTGTGTTTATTAAAGATCAGTCTGTCTTTTCCATGGAAGACAGATTGGAGGGAAGCAGGAGGCCAGAAGGGAGGCTGTTGTTGTCTTCCGGGTGAGATGATGGTGGCTCTGACTGTTGCAACACAATCAAAACATTGGGGGAGGCATGAAGAAGAGGGCAGAGTTGAAATCCAGACATACATTTGCTGCGTGACCTTGGAAAATGCATTTGACCTCTCAGATCCACCATTTTCTCATCTGTAAAATGAAGAAATCTATTTCAAAGAGTTGTCAGGAAGTAATTTTGCAAGATGTGGGGGCACAGCGTGGACTGGAAGTTTGGTGTTTTGTGAATGGATGGGTGCTGGTTGGTTGGTTGGTTGAAACTGTATTCTAAGCAAAGGAAACAATTTTCTGCTCTTGACCAGTTTCTTCCCAGTTGACTTCCAAGGACCTTTAGGCTTAGCCGAGGATCCTAGGAGTGGAGGATCCTACCCTGGGTCACCCCCAGCCCGTAGACAACCTCTGCCAACCTTCAGCCCTCAGGGCTGGGCAACTTTCCCACAGTTCAGGGCAAACTCAGTCCCCCCTCTGGGGAATGGTTGGAGCTGAGCCCCAGCAGGTCAGAGGGCCAAGAGGGCACCAAGTCCACTTCCCTCGTGTTACAGATGGGGTCCTCAGGCCACACGGCAAGGCGGTGGCAGAGACAGCTGTTTCAGGCGGCAGTCCGGCCTGTCATAGAGCACGAGGCGAAGACAAATGGCACCCAGGACCCCGCACCCGCCCCGTGCCACCAGAATCCATACTGCAGAGTCCTGCTCTTGAGCATACTGTCACGATGAGAAAAACAGCTAACGCGCACTGAGCTCTGTGCACTCTGCTTTCCCCGCCTAGCTCACCGAATCCTCTCAACCGCCATAGGAGGACGCTGTAATCGCGACCTTCATACACAAGGAAAACCGGGGATCAAGGAGGTAGGTACCTTGTGCAAGGTCATCAGCTAGTAAGTTGCGGGGTCAGGGTTTCACCCCGCTTAGCTGACTCTTAACTCCTGGTGCTAACTGCCTGGTATCAAGGCCCTTCTTCTCCCCGCCCCCAGCCGTGAAGCTGTGAGGACGCGTCTCAGAGCTTCGCCCGGGGCCAGCCTCCCTCATCCCTGACACGGTCCCCGCCGGGGCCTGACCTGGCTGCCTCAACTGCGTTTGGTCTCTGCGGAGAGGTAACACCCCAGCAGCGGTCACGGCTAGCCGACAGACAAGGGGGCTCCCCACTGGTCTGAAATGGCTTCCCACGTGCTCAGAATCAAACCTTAAGTTCTTTCCTTGGCCGGCAAAGCTCCGGAAGATCTGGCCCCTATTATATCTCTAATTCTATTTCCTATCACTCCTTCTCTCATGGGCTCCGACCACTCCGGCCTTCTTTCTGCTCCTCCCTCCACTCTCAGTATCTTTGTGCAATACTTGCTGACCCTCTATCTAGAGCATTCTCTTCTCATATCTACTTTCAAATTCAAGCTCAAATGTCACTTTCACTCAGGCTTTCCCTGACCAGCCTTGGTCCTATTTATCCATTCTGTTTTATTTTTTGTATAGCATTTTTTACTATCTAAAATCAGCTGATATATGCATTTATTTGTTTATTTTTTGTCTCTTTTCCCTGATTAGAATGTAGTTCCATGAGTGCTGTGCTTGTCTGTCCCATTTGCTACTTCATCCAGCACCTAGCATAGTGCCCAGTGCACAGTAGATGACCAGTGAATACTTGCTGGCTGGCTGGCTGGCTGGATGAGTGGATGGATGGATGGATGGATGGATGGATAGATGGATGAATGGATGGATGGATGGATGGATACATGAGTGGGTGGATGGATGGATGGATGAGTGGATGGATGAATGGATGGATGAATGGATGGATGGATGGATTGATGGATGGATACATGAATGGGTGGATGGATGGATGGATAGATGGATGAGTGGATGGATGGATGGATGGATGGATACATGAGTGTGTAGATGGATGGGAGGATAGATGGATGGATGGATGAATGAATGGATGGATGGATGGATGAGTGGATGGATGGATAGAATGATGGATGAATGAATGGATGGATGGATACATGAGTGTGTAGATGGATGGATGGATGGATGAGTGGAGGGATGGATAGATGGATGAATGGATGAGTAGGTGAATGGATAGATGGATGGATGGACAGATGGATAGATGAATGAATGGATGGATGGATGGACAGATGAGTGGGTGGATGGATGGATGGATGTCACGGAAAGAGTATCTCTAGCACCATAGACCACCAGGCCTAGAAGGATCCTCAGAAAGAAGGTCTGAACTTCTCATCCTTCAGAAAAATAAGCTAAAGTCCTAATAGATCCATCCAAGTCTGGAGGTCTAGATTATAGTCCTGGCTTTGATTCTGAACAAAAAATAAAATTAATAAATAACTAGAGGAAGCCTAAGTGTTTGGATTGAAGGGCAAGCCATCTTACCCAGATGGACAACCTTAATCAACTTGGTTTTGTCTCACAAGATCACCCCTAACCTTAGCTGCTTGGCCAAGAGAGAGCACCCAACCCAAAGGCAGTGAATCCACTGAGTGGTCAGTGGCCCACCTGGCATAAAGACATTAGCTGACCAACCCTACTCCCGTCCTTAGGATCTGACCCAAGAAGTACAGCAGTGACAGAAGCAAGCAGTGACAGAAACCTTGAGTCATTATAAGGAGCAGAGCTGCAAACTGGGACCTGTGCACCTATTTTATTCAGCCTTCAGACTGTCGTTTTAAAACTTGAATTCGTTGCTAACGTGTAAAAATCAGACGTCATTTAAAAATCCAGATACCTGGCTTTGTTTGTGAAATTAGAAGATCAGACCACACTGGACCCATATGTCTGTTTGTGTTCTGGTTGTCTGGCACCGAACAGCGGCTGTCCTTTGAATCTGTTACTCAGAGGGCAGCCGGGAAAACAGAACCCGCTCCAGGAATTCAAGAGAGGGAATTGAATGCAGGGAGGTGGCTACAAAGATGTGAGAAGAGCTAAAAAAGCAATAGGGAAAAAGTGAGGGAACCCAGAGATTAGCACTGGAGGGACAAAGCGAAGAGCTGGGTTGTCAGAGCCACTGGCAGAGGCTGGCCCCATGCACGGCCTGCTCTGCAGAGGCCGGGACAGCACAGGGAGGGGCGGGGCTGTGGGAGGAGGAGCCACAGGGGAGATTGGCCACTCACAAAGGAGAGGAGGAGAAACACCCTGGCTTCTTCCTTCCTCCCGCCCCCCAGCCTCCAACCGCACCTCCTATTGGCTGAACCTAGCTGGAGGCCAACTGTTGAAAGAGTTTGGGAAACAGGGTTTACAGAGGCCTCCCTGCCTCACAGAGCACAGCAGGACACGGGAGGGGGACGATGCGCCACCCTTCAGGTGGCACTAGTGCTATCCCTTTTGCCACCTGGACCACTGGACCCAGTATTTTAGCTGCTGGGCTCACAGGCAGGCACATTTGTGACCTGTGGTGTGGACAGAAGACCCAGAAGCCAAACAAGGCCATGTGCGAGTGGATGTTTTATGGGAGCAAAAGCTCTGAGAAAGCAAACGGTGTGAGAGAAGAGGCATGAGGTGTCCCGGGGGCTGAAGGAGCAGATCTCCAGCGAGCCCCTGGATGTGGCAGAGCCCGTGTAGACACGCCTGCCTTGGGGCCAGAGCCACGCTCCCATTCCTGCCCTTCCTGCAGCTGGCCTTCTCCCTCGGCTCCTGCCCCTGTGCCCTCCGTTACATGAGACCCTTGAGTGACCTCGCCACCAAGAGAACCCAGATGGAGCGGGCAGCTTTGGCTTTTGAGGACTTTTCCCAGTCTCGGGCCATCTTCTTGCTGGGTGTCCTGTTTGAGTTTTGTGATAATGTGGGAAGTGGGCCAGGAGTCATCCTCATTTGACAGATGAGGAAACTGAGGCAGAAAGGAGTTAAGGGGCGTGTCCAAGTTCAAGGCCTGGCTCTAGGAGTTTCAGCTCTTTGTCACCTTCCCTAGTTTGTCACGGCCATGGGATCCCCCCTGACGGCTCACCTCCCTCTTCTGCCTCCAGAGGCAAGATTTGCTAGGCTGAGTCTGTCAGAATAACTTAGATTTTGGTTCATTACTAGGTACTTCTTCCCCAAGCCACCCAGTGGGAAGAGAGTAAGGAGAGAAGAAATCCTTCAGAGACAGAAGGCAGGCAAGAAAATATTTTTCATCTGTGGTACTTGGGTGACAGTAACCACTAACACTTACCCTGTGACAGACACTATGTACTAAGGGCTTCACACAAATTAACTTATTTCATCCTCCCAGTAACCCTATTGGGTGGGAGGGGGGCCAGGATTATAGGCAGATGAGGCATCTGGGGCACAGAGAAGTTAAGTAACTTTTCCAAGGTCACACAGCTAATGAATGGAAGAGCTGGGATTTGAATTCACAAAGCCTGGCTTTAGAGTTTTTGCTCTTAACATACATTGGCTCATTTCATCTCCCCACATTACTGCGACAGGGGTACCATCAGTACCTGCACTGTAGAGATGATAAAACCTAGATTCAAGGAGGAAAGGTGATTTGCCCAAGGCTTAAGCCTTGTTTGCAGCAAGTTAACAGGCTTGTTTTTTTTCTTGGGGGGTCCTGACCAGACAACACCACCCATCCTCCGCACACATACCCCCAGGAGTGGAGACATGAGATAATAGATACTGACTATAGCTAACATTGAGTGTGTACTTTTAATGTGTCGGCCACTATTCTAAGTGCTTTATGAGTATTAACACACGCAATCCTTACATGAACCCTATAAAGTGGGTACAACTTACCCCCATGATACAGATGAGGAAATCAAGGCCCAGAGAGGTTAAGTAGTTTGCCCAAGATCACACAGCTGGCAAGTGGTACAGTCTGGCTCCAGAGTTCTTTGCTTTTCTGCAGGGAACACTGTGCAAACATAGCATCTAGGTATGGGAGAGGGTATCTAGGGAAACACCAGCCTCCTCGACTCTGAACAGCGCCAGAATAATGGCTGAATGGCCCCTGGCACAGCCCAGAGCAGGGGCAAGAGGAACCCTCAGCAGGGACACTGAGAACCCAAGAAGGAGGGGCTGCCCCAGGGGCCGGGGTAGCCTTGGGAATGGGGTTTGTTCTCACTAATGGAAACCCACAGGATGTGACCAATGCAAGACCTTGCTGATTGGGAAGGCAGACGCCTCGCTCTGCACAGGGGTGAGCCCACCATCAGGAACCATCAGGGTCAGCTTTGTCTGTGAGCCAGGCTGTGAGCCGGGCAGAGGCAGTGGGAGATGAGAGGAGAGGGCTGTTAGCACAGAGAGAGAAGCCCACAGAGAGGAGGGCAGCAGGGAGGAGGAGTGAGAGTGAGAGAGTAGGGGACGAGGAGAGAGACATAGTGAAGCAAGTGGAAAAAAAAAAAAAAGAAAAGGAGACAGAATAATTTTGAGCAAGCACTTTTTAATCTCTCCTTCCCCTATATCCCTTCCCCCCTCGAAGTGGGTGATTAAGTTATCTTCCAAATAACAAATAGGATGAGACTTGCTTCTTGAAAAATGATTTAGGGAAATAAATAATTATCTTCTTGAGCACTGGCCAAATAAACTGATTCTGGCACCTTTTCTTTCCAAGATGCAGCCCGACGGTGGGGGGAGGACCAGGACTCAGGCCTGCTGGGGGGATTACCTCCCTGTCCCTCCGTCTCTCTGTCTCTGTCTCTGTCTCTCTTCTCTCTGTTTCGCCAGCGAAGATTCATTTCATCGTCGTCGTGTCTGACTGTCCAGGCAGGAGAGTGCTCCAGACAATGACAAATGGAGGGTGGCTCCGGCAAGGACAGCAGCGACATGGAAGCAGGACTCCAGCCTGCAGCCTGCACCCACAAGTGGGGGCCCAGCACTCAGAATGCCGGGAGCCCAGGACTGCCTGAGACTCCAGCAAAACCTCCATTCCTTGCCCCAGGGTTTTAGGGCAGAAGAGTCCACCACCCTCCTGAACTCCAGGGGAAGCAAAGCTCTGCCCTGCGTACACCCCTGCCCCAACAGAGCTGGGAGTGGGGACAAGGATTGTGACGCTGCTGGAGTTTCACTTGACTCAGGCAGACAGAGGAACTTGTACCTCTCCAAAAAGAGCAGCTCTGGATAACACGCTTTCCTCCATGACTCTAAACCTGCATTCAGAGCTATGGGTTAGAACTCCTAGCTGAGGACCAACGGCCTCTGCGAAAGTGTTCGCAGATCGTAACTGATGGTTTTCTTTTTGTTTCACATTTTGCAGTGACAATGCTGATGGTAGCTTCACAATGCGCTGTTGTGCCCTACTTGGGTGTGACTACCTCCTTCCTCCCTTCCTCCCTTCCTTCCTTTGTTCCTTCCTTCCTTCCTTCCTTCCTGTCCCTCCTTCCCTCCCTCCCTCTCTCTCTGCTCTTTCTCCCCTCCCTTCCTTCTCTACTTTCTTCCCTCTTTCTTTCTTTCTTTCCTTCCTTCCTTCCTTCTTTCCTTCTTCCTTCCTTCCTTCCTTCTTCCTTCCTTCTTCCTTCCTTCCTTCCTTCTTTCCTCCTTCCTTCTTTCCTTTTTCCTTCCTTCCTTCCTTCCTTCCCTCCCTCCCTCCCTCCCTCCCTCTCTCTTTTCCTTCAACAAACGTTTCATGCACACCTACTCTGTATCAAACCCTGTTCTAAATTCCAGAAATGCAGCAGCAAACTAGATAGACAAAGTCCCTGCCCTTGTGTAATCTATATTCTATGGATAAACTACAGACAATAAACAAACACGTTCACCGACGACAATACTCCAAACAGTGTTACACACTATGGAGAACGAATGTGCGAGGGGGGGGCTGGATGGAGAGTTCAGGGGTGATCCTAGGTTGGACGGGGAGGGAGAGCACCCCCAGGGGTCTGGGAGCCAGCAGAAGAGGAGTAGGAGGTGAGGTCAGGACCAGAAGACCGGATTCCACTCGGGTGAGATGGGAGCGAGGGCAGAGGGGTGGCAGGATCCCTCCGGTTGCCACGGCCATGGGTAGAGGCCAGGACAGAGACGGGGAGGCCGGGAGGAGGCTGGTGAAATGGTCCAGGTGGGAGATGGCCCAGAGTGGAGGCAGTGGGGATGGCAAAACGGGGTATCCTGGATGTATTTTGAAGGCAGAGCTGGTTGGATTTGCGCAAGAATTGGAGAAAGACCAGAACCATCCCCGGGTGACGACAAGGCGACACCGGAGTGAATGCCGGGCAGCTCTGCACTGCAGGGCGAGTCCCCCTGCCTCGGTGGTGCCAATGCTTTGGAGGAGGAGGCAGCAGGCAAACACCTTGACCTTCTTCGCTGAGCAGCGGAGGAGAAGGCGCTCCTCACAGAACATTCATCATCGCCACCCGCCGGTGCTCTCTGCAAAGTGTTATTACCCCCTTTTTGCACAGGGAAAAAAATATGCCTCGATTTCCATTGATCCATCCTGAATCAATGCTTTTAAAAAATCTCACGCACATTTGGCTTAAGAGCCCAAGCATGCATTTTATGTTTTGACATGGTGTCATCGATCGGAGGCGCCGTGTGCGCCCCACCTGCCGGAGCCCCTGCCCGCCCCCGGCGGCCGCCCGGTCGCACTGCGTCCTTAATGGCCTTGCCCCTGCCTGCACCGTCCATGCCTCCCCTGGCCCTCAGCACGGGGCCCTTTCTCGGGTTTTTTGAAAGGATCGATAAGGTGCTGAGGCCTCCTGCTGCTGCCTGTCACTCACACTCCGCTGTGCCATAAATTATGTATCTGCCCCCCCCACTCTCTCACTCTCTAATTTCTACTGTGTTTGTTGATGGCTCTGCGGTGGTTGACTTTTCTCGAGATCAGAGGAGAGGAGCAGTTGAACTTTAGTGAAGACGCGGAGTGCGGACAGCAGACTTAGAAGAGGGACCATGACTGGGGAAGGAGGAGAAGGTAGCAGCTGGTGGCTGTAAATGACCAAGACGAAGTGGGCTGAGCTGGGGCTCAGGAGGGCTGAGCGGGTTCCTGTGGTCCTGGGACCTTCTCAGGGGAGCAGGGCAGGATCAGTACCCACCCTCCCAGCCTAGGAGGAAGGCACGTATTTCTGGGGGAGAAGGAGAGATTGAAGGCCGCATGCAATATCGACTCCCCCTGGGCCTCCTACCTGGCTTTTAGGCGATGGGGAACTTTGCTGAAGTTGGGTCTAGCCACAGGTGTGGGGACAGTGGGTGCAGCGCCAGGTTGCTGGGGAGTGGCGTCCTGGACACCAGGGGCCTCCTGGACACCCACCCTGAGCGACATGTTAAAAGAGCAGTAGGTTGGAAGCCAGGAGGCTCAGGCTCTGTCCCTCCTTTACTGTGTGACTGCACACAAGCCTGTTCCCTCAAATGTATAGCCAAGAGATCAGAGCAGCCGATACTTAGAACAGCTACAATTATTGAGCACTTATTACATACTGTCTCAGGTCATCGTCAGGACAACCTTACCAGGTGTGGGCAATCACAATCCCTATTTACAGACCAGCAAACTGAGGCCAGAAAGGTTAAGTCAGTTGTCCAAGGTCACACAGCTAGAAGTGGGGGAGATTCGAACCCAGACCGACCTGGCTCCAGAAGCCATGCACCCACTCGCTCTTTCCTGCTGTCTCTTTCTTGCTCCCAAGACCCCTTCCTGCTCTCTGGCTCTTTGATTCTCTTAGACTCTGTCCCCATGGCCTTTGTCACTCTTGCCTTCTCTGTCTCTGCTCCCAAGGCCCTTCTCGGGGTGTTCCCCAGCTACCTCCAACCAGGCCTCTCCCCTGCACCTTCCCCCCAGCACCCCCAACCCACACAACCACCATGCCCTCCTCACTGTTGGAATCAATCACTGATGGTAGCCAATGGACTGGTATGCTTTCCTCACCTAAGTAAATTTTTGCAATGAAACAGGAAAAGATTTGAGCCAGAAGTCCAGGTTTGAATCTCTACCTTGCAGTATGACCTAGCGCAAATCCTTTCCTCCATTTTGACCTCAGTTTCCTCATCTGTAAAATGAGTATAAGGTAATGCCTATTTAATGTACCTCATAGTGGAGGAAGGGAAGGAGGAGGGAGAAATGGGGCAACTCTTCAAGATCAAAGTAGATAATAAATGAGAAACTACTTCGAAGCTCTAAAATATCATATAGATGAGGCAGATTGCTGCAAATATTTGTGCAAACACAAAGAATGTGTTACCATCACCCCAGGGACTGAGACTCTAACAAGGGCAAGCAGATACCCTGAGTCATACTGGAGGGAAAACCAAGTAGACAGTCCAGCTTGCCGCTATAGTGACCTCTGTCTGCTGGTCTTGGGGTTCCACTGAAGGCTGGGGCAGCACTTTGGACAGTCAACGACCTTGTCAGGTTGGGACAATCACAACGTCCCCTATCCCCATTCTACCAACATGCGTGGACCTTGTTGTGCCCAAGGCCTGGTGCTTGGACCAAGCTCCCAAACCAGTGGGGGGCTCAGATCCGGGAAAGCATGTTCATAGCTTCAGAGAGCAAAGGCCATCCGCTCTGAGCTAAGAACTCATCATAGGGACCCATTTATTCAACATTCATTCCAGCGTTCATTCATTTTTGTAGATAAGGTAGTATCTGTAAAGTACTTGGCACAGTGCCTGGCACATGATAGGTGCTGTATAAATGCACATCATCATTGTCTCATTCATCCATTCATTCATTCGCCAGCTCGCTCACTCACAGGGCTGGGCGCACAACCCCAGGGGTTCTGTTCACACACACGCAGGGTCCTGTTCAGCCCTTCCTCACAGCCAGACTCCGGGCCAGGTCCTTTGGGCTTCACAGGTAAATAAGAGTCCAGTCCTCAAGGATCTCCCAGTCTGGTAGAGGAGATGGAGATGGCTTACACATCCGTAATTCCAACAGAAGGTAGAAAAGAAGAAATAGCACCCACAAAAAAGAAAGAAAGAAAAAAGGAATAGGAGGACCAGACAGAGCAGGACGAGGAGGAAGAGGGAGGAGGGAGGATCCCAGTCGCCCTCTGGGCTGGGGCAGGCAATCTGTCCAAGGTGTGAAAATCTAGCAATGCCTGCCCCACCTGCAGGGGGCAGCAGTCACCCATCTCCAGACAGTTGTCGGGGTGTGTGGGGCCAGGATTGCCCCAGGTCTTCTGAATGTTTAAAAGTTGAAAATTTTTTAAAATGTTGTGATATTTTCTGATTTTTAAAAATACAGTGCAGGACAAACAAAAGGGCCACCAGTTTACAACTCTGGTCTGAGCTGGTTTATAAGAGATAAATCCTTTCCCAGGGAGGGGTTCATGCTGGCATTTGAGCCTGATCTTGAAGGCTTTGGAAAACCAACATGAGAAAAGAAAGACCTTCTAGGCAGAGGGAATTGTGTGATCAAAGACACAGGAGTGGGAAATTTTCCAAGGCCTCGAATAGCAGGATTGATAGGGACCTTAGAGAGAATCTAGTTCATCTACCTCATTTCACCGATTAGGAAACTAAAGGCTAAGACACTGGTTCTTTTTGATTAGATAATACGGGCGTGAAGTGGGAAAGAGTCTGGAAGAATCAGTTGGAGATAAATTGTAGAAGGCCTTGAATGCCAGGCTAAAGAATTTGGGCTTGAATAATAAGCCTGTATGCCTAAGAGCTGACACTTCTGAGTGTTGACTGTGCGCCCAGCCTCCCACATACCATCTCATTTAATCTGCATGGTACAATTACTATCATCCCCATTTTACAGATAAAAACACTGAGGCTTAGAGAGTTTAGAAAACGTGCGAAAGTTCACACAGCTGGTAAGTGGCAGAGCAGGTACTCAAAGCTCAGCCTTTGCTCTCGACTGCTAGGTTATACTGCAAGAGAAAACCGAGGCAGTGGGTCTTAGATAGACGTCCCATTGCCTGGACATATTTTTAAATTCTTTAACTCGTTTACTCCTAGAGCTCTGTTATGTTTTATTGACTTGAAGATTAGGTTTCCACATTTCCTGGGATGTCTTTCCCCGCCCCTTTTTAAACACAGCTGTCTTTGAGGGTGGGGAGGAGGAGTGTTTTAAACAGGAGTTGTTTAACTAATTGCCAATTATCTCTGAATAGGGTATGGTTTGCAACAGCTGCAAGGGATTTCGTCCCCACGCATTGCCTACTGTTGCCGGTACTTGAAGTGCGTTGAGATACTCTAGGCCTCTTGCTTCCAGACAAACCAGGGCCTCACCCCGCCTGCGCCTCTGCAGACTGCCTCGGTCCCCTCTACTGCCTGGCTGGCGTAGGAGGGCACTGGCTTTCTGACTATGGGAAGCTGGGTAAAGACTCTCTCTCTGCCCCTCTCCCTCTGAGCGCAGGTGCCCAGTCCTTACGGGCAGAATTCGCCTACAGGACTTTATATCCGTGCTGTCATGCCCAGCATGTTTTAACATCTCCCTTGTCTGCAGAGGTTCTTGCTCAAATGCGAGACCAGATTTTGCCTCTTCCATCCCAAATCTAGCAGAAAGCTCAAAGGAAATTCTAATATGAGCTGCCAGAAGACCCCAGTGTGGACGGGTAATGATAATTGTCCCTTCTGGCTCTGTCTGCTGGATTCCTGGGAATAGGCCAGGGGCAAACCTTTGTAAATGTTAATCTCCTTATGCTTAATATACCACACGGTCTTTGATGTTCCCAAACATGTTGACTCCTATCTTGGTCGAGGGTGTGCGGCCCAGACAGGCCAAATGCTTGTTTTGTCTGTTGTCGTCCTTCCAGGAGAGCTCAGTGATAATATGTGCACCTCCAGCTGGAACAGGAACAAGCCTCGCTTTAGAGCCAGGTGGGATGGGTGGGGGAGGGAGGGAGAGCGGTGACACTGTGACACTCAGGGCCACTACTCCCCCACCCCCAGAAACCAAACCTAATCTGAGTCATTATCTTATCCAAATCCCATTGGATTTGAGTGGACAACCCTGTTCATTACTTACTCCTCCTGCCAATAGGGAAGGAAAAAAGGACAGGTTTTCTAAAATCCTTTCGTATTTGTATTGGTTAAGGTAATGCTAGTTGCTGTAACAAACAAAACCAAAAATGTATAATGGCTCAAATCTGATGGAAGTTTATTTATCCCTGATGTCGAGGCCAAATTAGATGCTTCTGCCTACAGGTGACTTTCCTCCAAATGATGATTCAGGAACCCAGGCTCATGTCACCTTGTGATCCCTTCATGGTCAACACACGGTTCCCAAGGTCACTGCGCTCACCTGCAGCAAGCTGTGAGAGGAGAAAGAGAAGGTGGAGAAGACACACCCATTTTTTTAAGTGCCGTTGCCTAGAAATAACACATGTCACTGCCTGGCATGTTCCATTAGCAAGAACTAGTCACACGACCTCATCTAGACGAGAGGCGGGCAATGTCATCCTGGCTGTAGCTGCTTCCCACTCACAACCTCTGCAGTGGAAATAGGAGCATGAATCTTTGGTATTCAATTGCCTCTCTGTCACACGCTGAGCAATGAGGACACAGCTGTGACGTAGGAGGAAGAGAAAGCAGTTGACTTGGAGTCACAAGTCCAAGATCCAAGTTTCAGAACAATTTGGGTGTCATATCCACTTGGGTGAGTGACTTTACCTTTTTGAGCCTGGTTTCCTAATCTATAAAATGGAGATATGTAGAATGGCAGGAGATAATAAGGGTGACCGTGTGTCATATACTATCAGACATTCTACCCGTGGTTGCCAACTAAGTTTGAAGCTTATAGTAACTTAGAAAAAAAATATGATACGGTTCTATGGATTTCAAGTTTTCCTGGAAAAAAAACATTGGAAGAACTGGCAGCACGGGGCCTGATTCCTATGAGGTGACAATCAGCTAGAGCTGAATGTAGAAGAGGAATCACTGGGCAGCTCCCTGCCACCCCCGTCTGCCCTGCGTTAACCACTAACACGGTCTGTCTGGCCCCTGTCGGCAGATGCGTTTGAGACCCCCGAGCCATACGGTGTCAGTGGTGCTGGTCACACTCAGGGGTCAGGGACGATTCACTCCCACTCCTCCACTTTCAAAAGAAGGCAGTCATTTCCAAACTCCAACCCAGCCACAGAATCTTGCATACTGGCTTAATTAACTGATCACCTCTAGAAATTGCTTATTAACTAAAGCTGGTGTGTGTGTGTGTGTGTGTGTGTGTGTGTGTGTTTTATACTTTATCTTGGCAGAGCATTCTGCTATGGATACCATGCTACAAAACTTCAGAATCTTGTTGATTTTCATAAGACAGTGAATGGGAATTTCTGGAGAAGGTTTTATTCCAGATCTCAGGATTCTGTGTGTCCAGTAATATGACTAGGAAGTTGCCTCCCACCCTCCGAGACCAGTGGTAGGGAGGATGATGACTGACAGGTACTTGATTGGCACTGGTGGGGATGGCAGGGCACGACTTTGTTGGGGTAGGCTGGTTATCTCCTGCTGGTGTCCGCGTGGGTATCACTGGGAAGGCTGGAGATGAGCAATCATGGAAGCCTTTTCATGGTCTGTTGGCACAAGATAAGTTAAGAAATAGCGTTGTAAGACTGCTGGGCAGAGCAGAGCAGCAAGAAGAGAGAAAGTGAGGGAGGGAGAGAGAAAGGGAAAGGAGGGAGAGGAGGAGGAACCATAAGGAGAAGAGGAGAAGGAGGAGGAGGAGGAGGAGAATCCTACATATCACTGAGGATAGGCTAAGGTATGTTACTATAACAAATGGCCCAGTATCTCAATGGCTTAAAACAACAAAGGTTTATTTCTTGCTCACAGTTCGTATCCATCAGTGTCAGGAGAGGTCTCTGCACCACGTGGTCTTCAATCTGGGATCCAGGCTGATGAGTCTTGGCCATCTGGAACATTATTGTGGAAGGGACGGAGAGAGGGGTGAATCATGCGCTGACTGTTAAAAAGCCCACCAGAAGTGACGAATATCGCTTCCACTCACACTTTGTTGGCAAACAAAGTCACATGCCATGCCTCACTCATAATGGGTGGGGAAGTGAAATCCTACCATGTGCCCAGGAAGAGGAAAACTGGGAATTTTGTGAACAGCCCCAACATCTACCTCTCTGAGGACCCCCAGATTCTGGATCTGGAAGGAATCTGTAGTATTTGGGACTCTCTGGGTTGCAAATAATAGAAGATGAGACTCAAGCTACTTAAATGAAGGGGATTACTGACTCAGAAACCAAAAGTCCAGAGGCAGGTTTGTCTATCTTCAGGCAAAGCCTAATCCAATGGCCAAACACCTCTAAGATCTGATCTCTTCCACCGCCCAGTTCTATTCCCTTCCATGTGACATTCATTTTCAGATTTCATAGTCCCAGGGTTCAAGTTCAATGGGAAAAGAAACCCTCTATCTCTTTTCAATTTTAATAAAAATCCTAGACTCCAATCTCACTGGACCAAATTGAGTCATGCGCAGATTCCTAAACCAATCATTATGCCCAGGGGGATGAAATGTTGGCCATGCCTCAATCACATGTCTAGCCCTGGAACCAAAGTTGAATTAACTTCACTGAAAGCATATGGACCCAGGGGAGCTCAGGAGTAGTTCCTGTGGGAAAATTCAGGGTGCTGAAATGGGATCTGGGTGTCCAAAAATAAATAAATAAAATAACACATATCCACTACAGAAGGCAGAGATGCTCTGAGCCAGTGGTTTTCCAGGTGTTGTTTGGTTGATGTGTTTTAGGGACTGTTCACAAAGGCTGGGATGGGGGTCCTGCACTCTCCAATCTTACTTTCAATTACAGCAATTGTATTTTGTTTTATATATATATATACACGCATATATATACATATACACACATACATATATATGTATGTGTGTGTATATATATATATATATATATATGTTAGGATTCCATGCAAGACTTCTTTGGAACCAAAAAGAGGATCCTTTGCTGTAAAAAAAAAAAAAAAAAAAGCCATGGGGAGAATTAAATCCCACTGAGCTTGGCTCCCACCTCCACATTTCACAAAGAAGAGACTGAGATTCAGAAAGTTTAGATTTCTTCTTATGTCCCACTGGCCAGAATTAGTCACATGGCCACCTAGCTGCAAGGCAGGCTGGGAAAGTGAACATTTTGCAAAGGGGAATGGAATTATCACAACTAGCCTAGATGGAATTGGTTCATCCCCTAGGGCTGGGCACATTGCCACCCCAAACAAAATTGGGGTGCCTTAGGGAAAAAAGAAGAAGAAGAAGAAGAAAATGGCTCACAAGAAGCTGCTAGCCATGGTAGAATGAGTCTGATCTCAATGAGAGTTCCTTAAGACTAGGACCTCGTGCCTATGTTTATTTCTCCATAGGCCTATAAAGTTTGCGTGCAATAACCTCCTTTAATTTTCACAAGTCTATAAGGCAGTGTGAAGCATATGCTAATGGACTCTTAATGCTATGGTTTTGTCTCATTTTGCACATGGAGAAACTGAAACTCAGAGATGGATTAAGTATCCAAGGTCATACAATTAGTAAAGGGTAGACGTGGGGTTTTAACTCATGTCTATCCCTTACTTTATTCTTTTAGCAGAGAGCAGGACAGAATACTGGGGGGGGGGGCACAGTTTTAAGTGCAGATCTTTCACTATGCAGGGGTTGACTGTAGGAAGGTGGGGGCAGAGGAGGAAAGAGGGGACATGCCAGGCAGAGGGGACAGTGTGTGCAAAAGCCCAGAGGCAAGATGGTGCATAGACATGGCAAACAGGTTTACAGGTTTAGAGTTTGAAGGAGCATCATACTTAGGAGCTCTGGGCCTTGTGTCAGGGCAATAGGGAGCCATTGAATATTCTAGGCAGGGGTGTTATATTACTACATGTGCCACTAATCCTCAGTGGAGAAAACCAACTGCAAGGAGCAAGGCTAAACTGGAAGGCCACTGAGGAGGTAAGAGGTGACATTGGCCTGGATCCCAGTGGTGGCTGTGAGAATACAGAGGAGGAGAGATTCAAGCAAAAAGTCAAGGATGTTGAATCAACCAGATTCAACATCTGGGGTGTGGGTGCGTTGGAAGCCCCAAGTCCAACGAAAGAATCACCTGGGTGCTCTCACTCCCATAATCCTGAAGCTAAAACTCTGTGTCAGTCATAGAAAGGTTACAAAGATAGCGATTTAAACACTTGATAAGTTCATCTCAAAATTTGTGTGGAAGAATAAATGCCCCTCCCTTGAAATAGCTAAGGCAAATAGTTTTGAACGAGAAAAGTACAAAATAAGGACTGCCCTACCAGATATTAAAGCATATCACAAAGCCATAGTAAGACAAACAGTATGGTACTGGCTCAAGACAAACAGACCAGGAGAGCTCAGAGCCAGATTTATGTGTCGAAGGAAACATACGTGGAAAGATCGGAGAAGCCAGGCCAGAACTCACAGAAGTGTGTGCTTTTTGGAATCATCTGGCTTCCTGTCTTACACGTGGGCACTCAATATGTGATTGATGAACACCCCTGGCTCTGTAGGCAGTGCTAGGACGAGTGAGTTCCGAAGGCACTCCCACGACATGGGCATATCCATCCTAACACCGGTTTCAGGACACAGATATTAGCATTTTTACTGTTGTGGCACTGAGGCTCTGAGAGGTTGAGCCACATGCCCAAGGTCACACGGCTGATACACGGCAGAGGTGATATACAAACTCATATTTCTCTGCCCCCAGAGCCTGTGCCTGGGACTTTCATCTTTTTGAAATGCTGCTTTGATTTTGTCGCTCATTGTCTCCTGGCTAATAAGGAAAGAGTATGTAGATGGAAAGATGAAGAGAGATCCTGGAGACAGAGAGATTGAGGTTGATGTCACAGTCTAGGAGCCAGATGACAGGGCCTGGAGGGAAGGAAGGAAGAGAGTGCACTTTGGGGCAGGGTTTTGTGACATCCCACCCTGGCATCCTCCTACTCTCACCAAATTGAGGATCGCTGCTTCTCTGCAGAGTCAGATAACATTTCAGGCTTAGCAAATAGCAAGTACCTTATTCCACTCACAGGAGGACTGAGCCACGAATAACCAGGAAAGCAGTTAATGCCTCCAGCAGTGGAGAACAGCCAGCCACTCTCTCCTGGATCCGTCAAGGCACAGTAAATGAGACAGTGACACACTGGCAGTGACACCAGCTCATTTCCTACTTTGACACCTACTTAGACAAATTAGCCTTTCAGTGCCTTAGTTTCTTCATCTGTAAAATGGGGATGATTATACCATCTATTCCATAGGGTTTGATGAGGCTCTACTGAGACCATGTACATAAACCTTTAGTACAATAAATGGCATATACTAAGAGCTTAATAAGGCAGCTATTATACTTGATAACAAGATAATTGTTTAGGCAATCTGTTAACCCTTGAAACTATGTGATTAGCAGCTTTTTAGCAAAAGAATTGGTGTTGGAATTCTCAAACATCATTTATTTTACCCCAGAGGCAAAGACTTGGGACTTATCACTTGGAAATGTCAGAAGATGAAACAAATTCAATTCAATTCAAGAAGTTATGAATTGTCATTTTCTCCTGCTATGAAGATTGCTAATTATAGATACATGGAGAGCTAGACAGACAGACAGTAAATCATGAAAACTACATATTTTCCCTGTTTGAAGTACTGAATGCTATAAAAAAAAGAAGAAATAAAGAAAAGAAAAACCTGATCTCCCTCCACAAGTCCCTGCTTGTGTGACATCCACAGTGTCACCTCTAGGAGTTTTCATTATTCAGCGGTTTTGGAAATGAGTGATTGATGTAATTAAAGTTATTGGTAAAGAAAGACTCAGTTACCAAGGGGCAGATGAGTCAGCAGCAAGTTGAAGTAATGAAATAATGTTCCAAGGAGTGATTCTTAAAATAAGCTTTTTTTTTTTTTTTTAAACTCTCGACATCTTAAACATTGCTGGTCAGCAAAAAGATGTGAAGCAGTTAAGAACTGGGAAAAACATACTACACAATTTTAGAAATTCTCAGATGAAGTCCTTTTTGATAACATGAAACAATATTTACTGAGTAATAATGGTGAGAGCTTACATTTACTGAGAGTCAGCCGTGTGATTTGGTGGGCTTCACACCCTATCTCATTTACCCTCTGAGCTCGGTACTGTCATCGTCCCCGTCTTTCAGATGAGCACACCGAGGCTCAGAGGGGTGAGGGAACTTGCCCAGGGTCCCACCACTGGCAAAGGGCACAGATGGGGATAGGATGCAGCGGCCGGGCTCTGGCGCCCACCTTCTCACTCACCGCAGGTCCTGGGCCTCTCTGCGCAGATTTCCAGTGAGTCATTTAATCTGGCTCACTAGTATACTCAAAATAACAGAGTACCATCAGGATTTGAACCCACATCTGTCCAATACCAGCCTTCTTTCAAAGTTCATGGGAAAATTCTATGGCAAAGTGCAAACAAATACATTAGTTTAGGATCCATTCATTTGTTTTCATTTCCTTCCACATTTGTTGAATACCCAGGACACGCCAGGCTTTGTGCTCCGTGTTGGGTGCTACAGAGATGACTGGGGCAGGAAGATGCTCTAGAGCAGGCATCCTCAAACTACAGCCCGCGGGCCACAAGCCCGTTTGTTTTTTTACTTCAAAATAAGATATGTGCAGTGTGCATAGGAATTTGTTCATAGTTTTTTTTAACTATAGTCCGGCCCTCCAATGGTCTGAGGGACAGTGAACTGGACCCCTGTTTAAAAAGTTTGAGGATCCCTGCTCTAGAAGATACGGCTCAGGCTAGTGCCGTGGAGGGGAGGGAATTCAACAAGATCCCTCAGAGGGATCCATGGGACTTGGGAGGGAATGCATGTGAGGGTTGGGGCAAGACAGGTGTCAGGACATTTCTGAAGTCCCTCCACTGGACTGGGTGACCAGATGCAAGACAGCAGGAAGAGAGGCTGATGGTGAAGTTGGGTTAAGGGTAGGAATGGGAAGGAGATGATTTCAATCTGGGGAATTTTGAATTTGAGTTGCATGTGGTCCTTCTAGCTGGAAATACAGGTTGAGTATCCCTTATCCCTGAAATGCTTGGGACACAGAAGCGTTTCAGATCTTAGATGGTTTTCGGATTTTAGAATATTTGCAAATACAAGAGGAGATATCTTGAGGATGGGACCCATGTCTAAACACAAAATTCATTCATGTTTCATATCCCCAGCATACATATAGCCTGAAGGTAATTTTATTTTTCCCTTGGGGACTCTGAATAAACTGTGTGTTGTGTGTGTTTTGACTGCGACCTGTCTCATAAGGTCAGGTATGGAATTTTCCACCTGTGGTGTCATGGCAGTGGCTCAGAAAGTTTCATATTTGGAGCATTTTGGATCTTGGATTTTCAGATTAGAGATGCTCAATCTGTACATATTTGGGTAGCTGGGTATGTGACTTAGAGCAAGGGTGAGAGTCAGGGCTGGATGCTAAGCCAGCTGTGACCGTAGCACCATTGGAGGGCTGACCTTCTAGGGAAAGCAGGGGAGGAACCACCTGATTCTACAGCCATGGAGAAAAGAGGGGGAATGGGGCAAGGAATGGGTGTTGACTTTGAGTGACATTGCAGCTGGGAACCCACCAGCTCCCCACTTGTTAATACCAAACAGCTACCGTGTGTCACCACGGTTGGCTTCAGGAAGGAGGGGAGTGGGATAGAAACCCCCACTTGTGAGCAGCTGGAGAAAGGAGATAGGAGGGGCTGCTGGGGCAGAAACTTCTGGAAGGGAGGTGGCATTCACCTTCTCATTGTGGTGTGACCTGAGAACCACCAACTCCCCACACCCCAGACTTTGCTCAGGGCTGGAGGCTCCAGCCCCCTCTTCTATCCCCGCAGGAGGAAAGAGGGGCCAGGGTGCTTCCTGGAGTCAAAGGGCATATTCGGTTATTGTCTTGGTCTTTTACCCCCAGACAGTGACCCATGATAGGAAAAAGGGTTCAGGCATCGCAGAGCCAGTGGCATAGAAGGAACAAGAGCTCGGCAGGTTTGTAAGAGCCCTCCCATCTTGAGACCAGGACCAGAGTGCAAGGGATCTGTGAGAAGGAGCTCCCAGAGGCAGCTGGCGGGGAGGGCAAGCAACCCCACCTCAGCTCTGGCACCAACCAGCTGTGTGATCTTCAGCAAGTTGCTTCACTTCTCATGACCTCAGTTTGCATATCTGTAAAACCAGCAGTTGCTATTTCCCAAAGTGGGGCAAGGACACCTCTGGAGGTACATTAGAGCAGCGGTCCCCAACCTTTTTGGCAATAGGGACTGTTTTCATGGAAGACACAATTTTTCCATGGACCGAGGTGGGGATAGGGGGATGGTTTCAGGATGATTGAAGTGCACTGCATTTATTGTGCACTTTATCTCTATTATTATTACATCATAATATATAATGAAATAATGATACAACTCACCATAGGTTGGGGACCCTGCCCTAGAGGATCTCAGGTGGGGTGGAGAGACATTCATGCAGCCCACATAACTTTGAGGGCAACCTGCAAAGCAGAAAGAATGGGGTGGAGGGAACCCTTGAGGAGTAACCTGAGACCCTGAGAGATACCCGTGGGACCAAAAACTTCATTTAACTAATTTTTTTAATAACTAGTCTTCTGTTTCGATGGCAGTGGTAATATAAATATTCCTCTCAAAATAAGCAAATGATTACAAAATTTGAAGGAAATTATTTTGTAAATATTAGCTCCAATAATTAGAGACTACAACAAGGAGGGCTGGAACGAGTGAGTTTTGAGGAGTCTCTAGTCTTACAGAGCCTTCTCAGACATTCCTCCTGTATGCTCTAGCACTTGTCATGCCTTTATCCCAGACTGAAAGGCAAAATTTAAAAGAAAAAAAAAAGAGTAAGAAAGGAAAAAAAGTCTGGAGAGAAAAATAACTCTACCAACCAAAATAAACCAGGCTAGCGATGTTTCTGCCCAACTCTTCAAGAGAGCAAAGAGGTGGTGTTTACTCCAAATGAGCCCTTATCTCTGAGTTGCCACTAATCTACTCTTTCATGATCCAGGAAAACTGGTCCTCACCTACCAATGACCGTCTTTGCACAGATGAGTATTTGGAAAAAGAGATACCTATTACCGCAGAGTTTGGATTTAGATACCGGATACAAATAGAGGGCAAACAAAACAAACAAACAAACAAAAACTCTTGTGGTTTGGATCTAAGAAAAACAAAGAAATCGCAGAAACAACTGTGTAGTGTCTGATGTCAAACCATGTTAGCGGGGAAGGTGTCTGGAACATTCTGGAACAGTAAGGGTATTCGGCATCTAGGGCTAACAGGCATCTCACTCTGCTTGAAAGACATTGAGATGCTGTTCCTAAGGGCCTGTGGGTTCCCTTAGGGACAAAGCCACCGAAAG
>VBSM01003206.1:6566039-6650719 GCA_008086735.1 Cheirogaleus medius
CTCCAAATCGGATTGGGAAGATAGGATTACGGGTTTGCAACATTTTGGAAGACTAATTAAAGGCGAGGCCAAACACATTTACATAGACTTAGCACTCTTCTGATCAGATTTCGGGTGTGTTTTTTCAGACTACTTTTCCAAAATGACAAATCCAAAAATACAAAATTTGCAAGGCAGACTGGAGCTTCTGTTTGAACCGAATGCAGCTCTTTAGTTGCAGCGACCTCTCCCCCAAAACCTTTCCCGCCAGCTCAGCTATCCGAGCAAGACGCGGCTCTCTTTTCCGAACAACTCTAGAGCCCGAGGCCCGGGCGAAGCCGAGCGAGACAATCGCCAAGTTTGCAGGGGCCGCGAAGCTTGGCGGGGGAGGTCGGCGGTGGCGCCTAGGCCCGTGTCCCCTGCAGCCCCCGCCCGGCCGCCCGGCCGGCCGGCGGACCCCGGCTGCCCTCGCCCGCCTCGGATCGCGCTCACTCACCACGTACGAGGAGAAGGCGGCGGCGGCGGCGGCCGCGGGGTCGGCGCCGTACTGGAGGTGCGAGTTGTAGCCCGGCGAGGGCGCCGTGAAGGCAGTGGAGCCAGCATAGGGCGAGAACGCGGAGCCCGAAGACGAGCGGCCGAGCTCATCCGTGCGGGGCCCCGAAATGACGCTGGTGCTGTACGCCGGGCACGAGTAGAGCGCCAGCGAGGCGGACGGCTGGTACAAGTAGCCCTGCGGGTAGGACATGGCCACACACGGGCATGGGGCGCGCCGCGCCGCGGCCGCCAACCAGCCGGGCGGCGCCCTGCGAGGGCGAGCGGGAGGGCACCTGGCCTCTGGCTGCCTCGGGCCGCCGCTCCTCGGCCCCGGCTCCCGGGCTCCGGCCCGCCGCGCCTCCTCGCTGGCTTCCCGCGCGCCTCCGGCTGCGACCGCCGCTGCGCCCGCTCCTCTGCGCGCCTCGCTCGCCCGGGCTGGCCCTTTTTTTACTCCCCTCCCTTGCTGCTTTCTCTTTTTTCCCCTCGCTCTTTACACTGGGGGGCTCTGCTTTTGGCTTCGCAAAGGTCCTGCCAAGATGCTAAGTTGGAAATTGAGGATTCTGACGCCTTGTGAGCGCCCGAAGCTCCTCCTTCCCGGGGTGTAGTCGGTGGGAGGACTGGCAGGAGCCTCTGGGCGGCCACAGCCAACCCGGCCGCCAGGCGCGCCTCGCCCTCTCCCTCTTCCTCCCCGGCTCCCTCTCCCGCTCGCTGGCGCTCCCCTCGCCCCTCCCCAGCGCCCGCCTCTCCTCCGCGGCCCCCCCTCCCCCCCCCTCCGCCTCCCTCCTCCCCTCCCCTCCCTGATCTCGCCCTCTCTCTTTCTTTCAGACTCTCGAGCGCCGGCCCCAGGATGACAATCACATCCCAGCCGCGCCGATCTCTTCCAACTTTCCTCCCCTGCTAACTCGGCCGCAGCGGCCGTCCCGACGCCCTGGCAGCGGGTCGGGGCGCTAAGGGAGCGAGGCCGCGGACTGTGCGCCAGCGAACGCTCTGCTCTCTCCTAGCCATAGTAAATCGCCGAGTTTGCGGATTTCTCGTTCTCCCGGAGGCTGGCTCCGAGTCGGTACGTCGCCAACCCTCTCCGGCTTTTCCCCCAAGCCAGGGGGCCGGACAGCGAATTGGAGATCCGGAATGAAGGTCCCCGGGAAAGCCAGATGGATGCCCGCGCCCAACTGTGCCAGCAGCAGCAGGTGGGCGAGAGGCAGGCCTCAGACGTCTACACGTCTTCCTTCCACCGACCCCCACTGGACGGCGAGGGGGACACCACACTGGGGAGCGGGGGACTCCCGGGCTACCATCTCTCTAGAGGAGAGGTAGTGGGCAAGAACTGCCAGACCGAGACGCAGCTACACTGGAGCAGGTCTCGGGGCGACACCACCTCCACCCCCATGCGTCCCAGCCTCTGTCTCCCGGCTTGCCATCCGCAGCTCGCCCGGCCAAGTCGGTGGTGGAGGGTGCGGGTCCCCTTCCCTTTTGTTCAATTAAGTGGCCTTGCCCTTCGCACGCACCTCGCGCCCGCCCACGCTGCACCGCAAACACCGGGCAGAGCAGTGCCCGGCCCAACCGCTGCCTGTGCAGCGGGGCGCTGGCGAGGCAAACACACAACTGAGTCACAGGCAGCCCCTGCCCACGACGGCCACACAGAATACAAAACAGACCCGCTCCCCTCCTCTGCGCCTCCCGCCGCCACAGCCACGAGCGCACTCGAGCTCGGGGACAGACAGGGGCGCTGGTGAACCGGGAGAGGCCGGCGCGGCGTGGCGCGCCGCTGGAGCCCGCAGTATCAGAACTTTGTGGCCTTTTACCAGGAAGCCGCACGCAGGCGAAGCATAACTACATGCGAAGTTTCTCGCATTGACTTTGACCGGCGAGATACACTTTATCTCCTGAGCTCAGCTCAGCTCTCGCTAACCAGCCCACCCGCACCACACTGGCACCCGCACGGCGGCGCGCCTTCGTGCACGCGCTGACTCCGCCCCTCCTTGTGCTCCTCCCCCCCGACCGCTTCAGACTACATTCTCCGAGAACCTCTCGGCCCGCCCAGCCCCTTCCCTCACACTGCCTTCCTCTCTGATTGGACGCCGGCCTCCATTGGCTCCGCCCCCTGGCGACGTGCGCCCGCTTCCCCCCCCCAAGTACGGGCGCCGAAGGGGCGGGGCGGGGCTTGGGCCGCGCTATTGTCATGGAGACGGGAAGCCTGCGGCTGCGGTGGCTGGGACTGCCCCGCCGAGGTGGCCGCCAGCCCGCCAATACCAAACCGAGGCGGGGCGGCCCGGGCGGCCCGGGAATGCGGGAGCGTGGAGCCGGCCAGTGGCGGCCTCTTCGGCGGCTCCCTTCCCGGCTCGGTGTAGGCCTGGTCGTCACAGGGAGCGCCCCGGAGCGTCTCCGCCTCGCTCTCCCCGCTCACGCCTCTCGCGGCCCCGCCGCGCCTCAGCGCCCGCCCCCGGCTCCGCCCGCCGCCGCGGCCGCTGGCGCTAACGGTCGGTAACGGCCCGCGCGCGCCGCCCGCCGGGGCTCGCGCCAGCCACGAGGGAGCGTCCGCGGCCCGCGCGCCCGCGTCGCGGCGGAGAGGTGAGCCCCCACCCGCGCCGGGTCCCCGGTGCCGCGCGGCCGGCTCGCCGGCGCTAGAGCCGCGTCCCGTCCCGCCGTGGACCCGGGGACGCGGCGGGGCCCAGCGCGCGCGCTTAGGGCATCCCGTGGGCGTGGGCCTCGTGAGTGTCGGAGCGGCCTCTCCCGACATCCCGGTGCCCTGGCGGGCGCGCGTGGGCCGTGCCCCCTCCGTCCACGCGTGTCCCCTCCGGCGCCGCCTCGGCCCTCGTCCGGGACGGTGCTTTCTGAAATGGAGCCGTGAAGGTTTGTGCCCGAGAACCCGAGTCTGTCACGCAGACGTCCTCATCACATCGCCCTGCCATGCCACTCTGGGCCGCAGCGCTGTCCCCACCCCCGTTTGTTACCCCTTCCCTCTTACTGTGTGTTTTGGTGTGAGGGACTGGTAAGAATCCTGCAGATACTGAAGCAGTTAGAATTTATGGTTCTGTTGCTGTGGTTGTCACCTCCGCTCTGCGTCAAATTTAAGACTCATTTCTTAAGGATGTCTCTATTTTCTGTTTTATTTGCACGTTGATGGCTCCGCTGCTCGGCTGGCCGGGCCGCCGCGGCTGCGGTAGGCGCGTGCTGGAGTGAGAGCGCGGGGCTGGGCGCCGCAGACCGAACCGGATGGCATCTGGCGGATTTTCTCCGTTTTTATATGAACGTTTTCCCCGTTTTTTGCTGGTAAACACGAGTTTTTATCTTTTTATCTTGATAGTGGTGACGATGTGTCCCCCCGTAGCCGCCTCCTTTGCTTTCTGTTTATCACCTTTTCTGTTTAGGAACCTGTTTACTTGTTAGCTGGTAGTTTCATTGGTCTCTTGTCACTGAAGCTCTTTCTTCCCCGGCTGAGGTGGTATCTCCCTTCATTCCCAGGTTTCCAAGAAGACTCTTTTTCTTGATTTTTATTGCATTTGTATCTTTCCAAACATTTTAACTTACACTAGGGATAGGTTTGCTCTGATTGTTTTTAATGTAAGACTATTAAATATTCTCATTTTAAATATTCCTAAGGGCTTATTGGTTTGTCATGTCTGCACGGATTCAGTTACCCATAGCTCGTAAAATTTAAAGCTTTAAAATCAGATTCACAATTGTATTGCCAAGACATGGCCCTAGAGCTTGCTCTTCAAGTTTTGGCAGTACAGTTGTCATTGTTTCAATCAAGTGCAAAAGAGGTTATTCCTGTTTATTCAGTGTAATAGCTGTTTACAGTTAAAACTTTAAAGACTCATAAAAGTAGGTCTGCTGTATTTTAAAGATCTCATCATTCTTGTGAGAGACACAACACCAACACCAGGAAAGGCAACAGATTGCTTCTGTCATATCGCTTTGCTGTTTTGGAGTGTGCTTAAAGGATTATGATTGATAAGGCTGTCTTGCCAGAGAATGTTGACACAGGTGTGCATCGTTATCTTAATTAAGATCCTGAGAAAATGTTGTCTATAAATGGTGACATAAGAAGGGCAGCATATTTTTGTACAGTTTGGCTTTTGGAGAATTTAATTGCACTTGAAACCTGTCTTTGAGCTTCCAGATTTTGTGAGCACTTTGGCAACAGAAGTTTTAGAGAGAAATGATAGTTTAATGTTAAGTGTTCTGGCATGTACTAATGCTACTTGTGGCTTTTTGGCAATGCCTGCCTTGTGTTAACTTTCTTTGTGCTTTACCTTGGTGGAATAATGGTTTCTAACTTTGAAAGGAAAGCATAAAATAGAGCAGTATATTATTTATTAGTGCTCAGAATAAATCTGTCTAGGAAGGCATGATTAATGTGCAGAAACATGAATATACTAAAAAGGTAAATATGTGAGAAATTTATGCCATTTCATTTTTTGGAAAAGAAACAGTCTCCTGGGGTGTCTTGGTGATCTAAAATCTTTTTCATATCATCAAGTACCTAGCTACAATTTTTATGGAATGCCTTGTTTTTATTTCTAAAAATAGAAGAAAACTATATATTTCTTCCAAAATATCGTTCTATAAATTTGAATTGATGTGTAAGTGAAGACAGTGCATTTAGCCTCTTGTTAGTTTAAGGATCTGAGTCATAACCTGAATGACCACTAAAATAATATTACTGTCTTTGATTCTCAATCTCGGAATATAAAAACAATGGCAAGACGGATGCTGTTGATCTTATTACCCTTGGCTTACCCAGCACCTAATACCCTTTAACATAAGTATTGCATTAAGATTTTTCACCTCTCTTTGTAGCTCATGATTTCCTGGAAGCTGGCTGTCCATCAGTGTGTATGTGTGTGAGCGTGTGTGTTTTTCTTTAATATTAAAACTCATTGTAGAAAGAGGAAATGAAAGCAGAGGGGACCTTAGGCATATGATCGGACAAGCCAGGTGTGGCTTCACAGCTCATTCTTGACTCCAAGGATAATTAGCTGGTTAGAATTACATGGTAAACTGAAAGAAAGACTTATTTAGATTTGTTTGCTGAAACTAAGACAAGCATTAATTTGAAGATAATTGCTTTATTTATCCCTCACACCCCACTCCCATCAAAAATTTTTTTCTCTGGCAGCGACAATCAGTGTCCTTATGCTGTTGTCCATGTTATTTTCAAATTTGATATGTTGCACTAAAATAGTTTGAAAGAGGAATGTGAACTAATTACCTATCATCCGTTTTAATGAATACCAGATAATTATTTAGGAAAAATTTAAATGTTCTTTAGTTGATAACACAGAAGTAAATGAAATCATGTAATTCTGAGTGAATTAAACATGTTCTTTAAAGTAGATTATGAACATAATATCATAGTTTAAAATAATGTTTTAACTTTGAAATAGCGTAGCCTGTTTTGAGTGCTAGAATCTTATTATCTTTGTATATTTCTTTTCAATTTCTATATGGTGTTGACTTTTGCAGTTTTAATATCTTTTTGGTATATTTTTGAGCTGTTTTATAGAGAATATTTTTTCTTAATAAAATAACAGCTGATGCAACTCTAAGAACATGTCAAATCTAGAAATTCTTTTTCCTTGTTCAGTAATGACTCTGATTTGCTTTCATAGTACTACTCCGAATTATGATACTGATGACTTATTTCTGTATAAATCTGCAGTGTTTTTATAGCTGTAGTATACCTATGCACCAGTTTAGCTTTGCAAATTAACTTAGGTGCTTCAAAATTGAAAACCAGTATATTCTAATGTAGTTTGAGTTTAAGTCTTTATTAGTAAGGATGCACGTAACATTTGTTCAGGAGAAGGGAATATAATTTTCCCCTGCAGTTGTCATTTATGTAATCCAGTTTTCTGTTCTTTTCTCAAGCTAATGTTATTCTACACCTTGATACAGCTTTTATTTGTTTATTTGCCATAATATGGAGTGATACCTTGGAGAAAATTAGATATTCATATCTAATATCCCCAAAGTATTACTTGTTTTCTGTGTTTCCTTAAACAGAATCATTTCCATTTTCTGTGCAGGTGATAGGTATGATGCTTCCATAATACATTTGGATGTTATCAGCTAAGTTCACCTCTGCACTATGGGGTTCCTCCAAATTTTGGCTGAAATTTGTCCTTGTACATCCCAAGGCTCATCTGCAAGTGAGTGTCTGCAAACAGTGTGCTTGTGTGTGGAGTAAAGCCAAAGTAACATCAACATTGGTTTTACCAAAGTGTTGATATTGGGAATAGGGGCTGAGTACAAAATGTAGAGAATGTCACTTGAGGCCTTCGATTAAATTAATACATTAAACAAGGGTGCAGTAAATATAAAAATTTTTAATTCTTGAAATGGCAGTGAATAATTTATTTATTTGTCATTTATCATGGAATTACATTGAATAGTTTCTTTAATAGTACTGTTGGATAGTAAAATTTATAAATTCAGTGCTTTTTATAAAAATCAAGATGAAGTTTATATTTTATAGAAATAGAATTATTACTTAAAAGAAATGATCTGTTTATGTCAAATCATACTTTTTGATTATTTTAATTACCTAATTCTTTTAAGAATAAATTTAGTGGGAATATCAGTTCTAGTCATAGTTACCAAACTCTCAATGACAAAGAATATACAGATGTACATAAAACTTGTTATTTCTCATCAAAATAGAAGAGAATGCTGCTGAGTATAGGTGGATAAGAAAAGCTAAAGAAATAATTATTTTGCAGAATATTTGTGGCAGAGCAAGGAACTGGACTTAGTGATATAGAATATTTTATTAAGAAAAAAATGGTTGTATGATGAAAAATAAGATAATTTTACAGAAGGCAGCTGTAGTTAGTATAGCCTCCAATAGAACAAATGTTTCTCTCTGAATACTTTCCAAGACATTAAAGTGATTTGTAATCTCGTATAAAACAATATATAATAGTTTTTAAATAACATCCTTGTGTTCCCCTAATACTGATTGGGTCTTGTGGAAATGGGGCTTCATGTATGACTGAGAGCTGAAGCATTGCAGCGTGTTAGAAAACCCAACACAAATAAAAAGAAAATGTTAAGCAGTGAGCACTCTGATTTTTCTTTGTTTGCCTTTAATCTTAATTTTTTGTTTTTTTTAAACCATGTATAAAGTTACTGAATTTAAAAGATAAAGGAAACCAATTTTCTTTTTTTGTCTCATAAGCATTAATACAGGAAAACTCTAAACACATACGAAGATTGGTTGAGTTTTACATTTGTTGTCAGCCAAATTTGTTAAGAGTCATATCTAATATTCCTTTTATATAAAATAGATGTATGGGGGGCTCCCCACTATTGAAAATATGAAGAAAATATATCCTTTCAGCAGTAATGGGTTATGGTTGATTAATTGAGAAGGTTGTACTAAATGTTCTCTAGTGGAAATAGCTAAAGAATATGCTTTTTGAGAAATGTATCATCCAGGAATAAAATCAATTGAAGTATTGGTAATTAAATTGTAATTCCATGGAGAAAGAAAATAGTACGAAAGATGAAGCTAACTATTGCTGTTTTTCTCTTTAAGAGTCTACAGTTCATAATGGAGCTACTGTATTGGCTATTGGAAGAAGGAGATTCTGAAGATAGGGAGGTAATATAATCTCTTTTAAAAGAATACTTTCCTCTGTAATCCTGAACCTTTATTACATAAGAACTTTGTCCAGTAGGTAGCAGTTTCTTTAAATTTGGGATATAGAAACTATCTTAATTTCTTCTGCTTAGTTTTTGAGCCTGCTTCTCTTAGGGCCGTGGGCTGTGTTGGGAGAGCTGAGAAATATCATTTAGCCATACTCAGCATCCTTAAAATAGCTTCTTTCTGAGAATTAGATCTGCAAAGATGTCCTGCACAGTTCTAGTAGCTGCCATTTTAGTTTGTGGTTGATGTGCATGTATTTAGCATGTTGTTTAACAGTCCTCATTTACCTCCCAGTTCTTTGTTGCTTTCATTTGGGGGGACGTGTTCTCTGCAGGGTGATTTGCTGCCAGCCACGACCAAGCTCTCAGTGGAAGACCTGGTGGTTGGCAACTGGCTCCAGAGCTCTGCCAAGAAGTTAGCTGGGCCCAGCCTGGGGTGTTGTAGTGTACTGGAGGCCAGGAGCTCGTGCACATGGGTTCTTTTCCTGGTTCAGAGGCTTAGGTCCCTTTCCATTTTTTGTGTAATCCTTTTTCCTCTCTCTAGATTGGCTTGCTACTTACTTTGCAGCTGTTGCAAGAATTCACATAGAATGGAGGGTTCTGTTTTATTCTGGATGATTTCTTTGATAATTTACTCATATGCTTTTTCATTTTTAAAATCCTGATATTGGTGTTGAAGAATCAATCTAAGATTCTTGAAGAACAAATATTGGGTTCAAGATGTTATCTATCAGAAGAGATTCTGTCCTCTGATGCTATGTTGTCACACTGGATATGCAGGTTAAATTAAAAACAGAGTAAAATTCTTTTATAAAAGGCCAATTACTATATCTAAGAATGTATGTACAGGCTTAAAATGTGTAATGGCATTTATATCTATTTGTTTTCCTTTTAAGAAAAGTAATATACTTTTCTAGTCATTAAAAATACCTGCCCCCAAACTATATCTGGGGACGAATATTAATAAAACAATGAAGGGCTTTATGGTATCTATATAATTAGGAAATTGGTAAGAAATGTGGTGGCTAAAATTGATTTCTTCCACTAAAGGAACTAGTATACATGTAAAAACAAAAACCTTCAGGAAAAAGACTCTTTAATCTTTAAGTCAAGTAGTGTTTTTGGTTAACACAACAGGAAGGGGAAATACACCAATTTCAGATTCTTTTATTCATGCCTGCATAGAGGCTGTTGTAAGCAGTTGAGGAAGCCATTAAAATGTAGTCAAGAAAAAAATGGTGATATCAAAGTGATTACTTGGAAAGCAGTTTACGTTTGCAAACCAATTCAATCTTATGACCTTGACCAACTTCTGCTCTTCATATACTTGGGTTATTATTCTGGCTTTAAATATATCAGTTTATGGTATAACTTGTATATGCAATACAAGAGTATTTTAGAATTGCTAGATCTTGCTGGTCATCGTAAAATATGCTACAATATTACAAAGTTGAAATGTAATATTTATTAATAGAAGGAAAATATAAAATTTAATATCTGGGCAACTGAGACCTTTTAAACCTACTTTAAAAATGTGATCTTGACATCTATGACGCTATTTTTGTCTTGGTTATATAGACAGAATTGTGGATATTCTACAATCCAGATGTCACATTTATTAATTCCAAATTTATTCTCTATAATGGACTTTTAAAATAAAAGGTATATGTGCTTTCCAGAGTAAAATTTGAGTCATGGGCTAATTTGCTAAGCATCAGAACATAGAAAAACAGCCTTGATTAATTTAGAACTGTGAAAGGGGGCAGGTAAAACAGTTTTCAGCTGAAATTTACTAATGCAGCAACCATTTAAATTAAATGTTTGTTAACATAATAGTGATGGCATTTTCTCCTCCTCCTCCTTGTGGTTTTGTCCAACTAGATGTTACAGTGGCAGTTGCACTGACTGTTAAGTGTTTAAATGATGGCACCATTATGTGAAGTGATTTTGAAATGAGAGATTCCAGCCAAGAATTACATCTGCTCCCATCTCCTTCAAATCATACTCTCTGGCAGTACAGATTATGATTGATTTGTTTGTGACAGATTGCAGGAAACAGTCATTGATTTTTCAGTATTTTACCTTAAAATTATTTACAGTTGTAACCATGGGGAGGTATTTCCATGGGCTGTCAGCCCCTGAAAGACTAGGATAATATTCCCTGCTCTCTGACAAGACAAATTACCTGTAATGAGTGCAGTAGCTGAAGGGTATACTTTTATTTTAAAATATGTCAATAACCCCAGTGACTAAACGAATATTGATTTAGCATAATGAAGCCTGAGTAATGTGAAAATGAGCTTTTTCAAGGGGCATGGTAAAGACTTTCTTTTTAGCTGATTGTAAGAAGCTTTTGATTCTTTTCAGCTAGCTGGTAGAAATACAGTTTTATGAGCAAACCATCAGGAATGATAGCATTGTTTCTGATAACTAGGGTCCATGTATTTTGTCCTTGCCTTTAGTGATTATTTTCAAATCTTATTTTGAGTCTTTTAATCATAGAATAGTACTGATTTGTTTCATGTTATCTTTAACTGATGTAATATTTTTATAATTCCAATATATTTTGCATTGGAACCTTCAGTAATGAATATTAAAATATATGTATAATCATTTATAGATGACATGATAATTATATTAAGACATTTCAAATGAGTTATTATAGTATTTAATGTGCTGTATTTTATGGTAGGATAACTCTCAGTCTCTGGACATCAGATTGCTTTCAATGGGAATGAAGATTAATTTACTTAAGTCCTGATTTTTTTAGGCATCAGTGCATGTTTTCATTTTTGTCAGGCTTCTCCCCCTACCTTTTTTATGTAATTCTCAACTTTTTATGGATCAAGATCCCAATACATATGATCCTTCAAACAAGAATGATACTAAGAAATTTGTACCCTTATTTTTATAGTCCATCAAGGTGTCTGGAGGTTTTTGCCTAAGTTAGTATCTCCATATTCAACTTGGGAAGGAGAAAATCAGGCAAACAATGCTGGTAATATATAGCAGAAAAATAAGTATTTGAACAAGATGTCAAATGATATTTCATGGGGACGGGACCTAACTTATTTTATGATAACTAATAGTAATAAAATTTTATAAAAATCAATAGGTTAAATCCATTTAGAAATTAAAAATGAATTATAATTTAAAGAAAATTCAGATGGCTCTTTGTGAGTGTTAATTCTCTTATAGTATGGCACTGGAAATGTTGAAATAAAATGGAAAACATGAATATATCTTTTAATGGAAAACAGGATAGACTCTAAAACACAAAATTATAACTTTATTTTTTCCCAGGAATTTGCTTAGGGGTATGACACAGATGATCTTTGTCACTTGTCTTAGTTGTATCTAAGCAGTGAAACTGGGTGTTTTACAAAATACTTAACCTATGATTTCATAAGCTGTAATATTTCATTCCTCCATCACCCCCTCCAAATTCTTTCTCTTTTTCTATAAAAAGACCTTTGAAATATAGAAATATGAGGGATGTACCATCATCATGTGTGAAACTGATAGCTCAAATTCTTTAACCATTAACTTGGTTTATAGTTTTTTAAGTTGATGTAGTATCCATAGAATTACTTTTGCCTTCTAGAAGAAAAAAATATTGATTTTTTTCTCAATAGTTTTTTAAATATAACATATTTTCTTCAGATAAATCTATGCTAAGAAAAACACCTGTATTGTTGTTTAGTTTATTTTGGAGTAAAATATAAATGTATTATAGTCAATACTCCTGACCCCATCATTTAGTATGAACCTATATGTTCATTTTATAGTACATGTATAGAACTATTTGTGTGAATTAAATTTAAGAAACATGTAGATAAAGTAAAGCTTTTTATGGGGAAATTTTTCTTTTTTGGGTGGTGTGCCCTTCTCCATTTCTTTTTCCCCTTGGGAAAAACTTGTTCTCCTTTAGGGAAAAACTATTCATATAAAGTATTTTTAAATAATGCAAGTCATTGCCTGGGGGTGGTTAAAACATTTGTTTTTGAAAAGGAGAACATGCTCCTGTTTTAAAAATCTTTCTTGTGTTTGTATCTATTAAGATAAACAGTTTACTTTGATACGGTACATACCAATCTATTTAGTTAAATTTTTTTGGAAAATTCATTTTACTGTGTTTGGTCTGACCTTCTATGATAACTTAATATAGGAACAAATTAGCATATAATTCTATTTTCCATGTGACCTCAACCAGTTACAGAATTGTACCACCACTTTTGGGGGGCAATTTGATAGTTTATGTAGACAGTAGCATTAAGTGTTTGCAAATGTTCAGTGTATCCTAGGTACGGTTATTGAAAATGTTTTAAAATAAGCAGTTAAAGGAAACACTTCACCCCTATTACTAAGTTATTAACTTGCCTCCTAAAGGTAACATTTTAAATTAGTATACATAATTGATTCATAATTTGTCTTCTCCCGAGCATAAAGCAGTACAGCAAAATTAAGTGTGATTAGTGAAGTATAGGATATTAGGAATTGTTGGTGACAATGATCATGACAACTAAATGGATTTTTTTTTCTTTTAGATTCAGCCATCGGTCTTGACATTTCCTGTGATCTGTTTCAATCTAGATGCAAAGGACATGGAAAAATCAAGTGTTCAAGTGGTTTAAATATGTTTTGGATATTCCTATTTGCAGACTAAAATATTTTCCAATTAAAATCCTCAGTTGTCATGCAGAGGGTGGTTAAGCTCTTCTTGATCACCATCATTATTGAAAATGTTCAGTATTATAGAGTATCACTGAATATTTTTTGTTTTAATCAAGGCACAGGAAAAATAAAATAAATTTTATATGTTGACTTTTTTCTAAAATCTTTTTATTGGATTGAATAAATGTTTATACCTGAAAAAGAGGGTTAAAAATCCTTTTCTCCTTCATAGTAATTCTTTTGACAGTCAGATATCATTACACTAGGTTTAAAATCACTTTCTAATGTGACCCTATTACATTTATGGGAGGAAAAAGACTTGAAAGGTATTCCTATGTATATTTTAATTCTCCGTATTAGTCCTTCTGGAATAGAACATTTCCTCCTTGAACAAATCTATTAGCTCAATTCAGATACAAGGAAAAGTTACTTTAACTGGTAGAGCATTTGTTATGTGTTTGATTTATGTAAAGAAGGTTGATATCCAGGTCTTTCACAGAATTCCTACATTTGAGTAGCCTGAGTAATGACAGATTACCTTGCCATTGGGAAATTTCTTCTAGTGGCCTTTGTAGCAGCTATAAGAAAGGGGAAGGATTCCTCTGTACAGGCTGGCCTCCAGCCTCTGGTATGAACAAGGGGAAGCGGAGGGGTATGTCTGGCCAGAAGCAGCCCTTAGGAAGGGTACTAGGGAGATTCACAGATGCTGATGACACTTGTAGAAATTGCTGGGAGTTATTTTGTGAGTGGTACAGTATATACTTCATCCACTTCCATAGTTTTTACAACACATCCAAGGGCTAGGATGAATTCTTAAGCTTAGATCTCACTATAGTAATGTAAATTTATTAGGCTAGAATATTTCCTTTTTTATTTTTAATTGAACTTTGTATTTGAGATAATATAGATTCACATGCAGTTGTACAAAATAATATAGAGAGATCCTTGAATATTTCACCCAGTTTCCCCCAACAATAACGTTTTGCATTGTTGACATTGAAACAGTCAAGACAGAGAATGTTGCCATCACCACGTGGGGTCCTCACACTGCCCTTTTATAGTCACACCTACTTCTCTGCCATCTCACCCCCTCCTTAACCCTAGCAGGCACTAGTATGTTCTCCATTCCTATAATTTTGTCCTTTTAAGAATGTTATATAAGTGGCATCATAGTATATAACCTTTTGGGATTCACTTCTTTTACTCAGCATCATTTTCTAGAGATTCAGCTTGTTTGTGTCAGTAGTTTGTTTTTTGTTGTTGAGTAGTAGGCCACGGTATGGGTATACCACAGTTTGTTTAACCATTCACTAGTTGGGACTTCGGGGTTGTTTCTGGTCTTTGACTATTATAAATAAAAGTGCTTATAAACAGCTCTGTAGAGGTTTTTGTGTGAACATAAGTTTTCATTTTCGTGGGATAAATGCCCAGGAGTAAAATTGTGGGTCATATGGTAATTACATGGAGTATTTCTTTTTAAGAGTAGAATTGATTTTGTGTCTATGGGAGGGAGAGGCAAGGAGGGCATTTACATTTCTGTAGTGTTTTTGTTTTAACTAGAGTTGTTTATGATTTTAAAACATATAAACTATCCTAACTTGTAGCCAGATAAAAGAAAGTATTTTTTCCATAGTCTAGATTTTGTTCTTATTTTAGAGAAATGCTTTTGAAAAAATTGCTTCTTTTTTTGGTAAACAATTTCTGTGTAAAGGAATAAGCATAGACTATAGAAAAGATGTTACAGAGCTGACAGGGTATTTGGGGACAATTTTCCAAGTGTTAATAGAAACTTGACATTCAGGGATGTATTGTGATTGTTTCTGAATTGATAGACTCTTAATTTTTGTCGCTACCATCTTGCTTACAGTATTTGTAGAATTAACTCATTATCTTTACAATGATGTGTTCCGTGCTGTTGTAGAAAATGCTCATTTAATTCAACCATATGCATTTGGAAGGAAAAACAAAGAAATAGAAAAAAGATGTCTTATTTTAGTACATGACCCCTAAAAATGCAGCTACTTTACATGATGCTTAGAAGAAGCATCATGGATGTTTGAAAGAAACATGCTTGGATGAATGGAGGAAACAACTGTTTCCACCAAACCCTGGTGGAAATTATACTAAATTACATTATACTTTTTGAGACATGGTGAAATATGTATATTATATTCTTGGGGAGACCCACTGAAACAATTTTCAAAGATAATTTTTACTCTAATTTTTCATCATATATAGTCTTTAGAACCCTTACCAAAGATGTAACTCCATCTTTGTTTTGTTTTTTAAGAAACATTGGACATAGTTAACTGATCACAGAGATCCTTCTAACAACAGTCAATGTTATAAATCTTTAACTTTTTTTTGAGTGTGGTACTAGGCTCAGGGGACCCTAGTCTTTCAATACATCTAACTATGGTTTCATCTTTAGCCCATTATGGTCATGACCACAATGACATAAATAACATAAGATAATAAAATACTCTTTGACCTTAAAAATGACCTGAGTAAAAGATAAGCTATACACATGGAACCTTTAAATACCAGTATAAGTCATTCATTCACTAAGCAGGTATTGAAGCATCTCATGTTCTAGAACTTCTAGGTACTGGGAAGCTAACAGTAAAGAAGACAATGCAACCCCTGTTCTCTTAGCATGGTTCTCATAGCTCTTAGATTGGGATGTGAGGATGGGAAGAAGTAAAAAGAAACCGAGAAACCAGCATGATTACACATTAGTAGAAGTTCTGAGCATCCAGAATTCAGGAGAAAGAGCTGCAACAGTGCTCACAGAAAATGAGAGGCTTGATTTTTTTTTTAAGTTTTAACTGACATATAATAATTGTACATGTTTATGGGGTACAATGTGATATTTCAATACATGCGTACATTGTGTAATGATCAAATCAGGGTAAACAGCTTACCCATCACCTCAAAAATATTTATCATTTCTTTGTGGTGAGAACATTCACATCTTCTCTTCTAGTTATTTTGAAATATACAATACAATATTGTTACCTATTGTCACTCTGCTGTGCAATAGGACAACAGAACTTATTCCTCCTATCTGTCTGTAATGTTGTACTCATTGACCAATCTCTCCTCATCCTCTCTCCATCCCCAGCAAGAGGCTTGAATGTTTAACGTGCATATATGTGATATGGAGAAGGAGGACATCAGATAGAGGGAAATGAACTGGAACACGATTTATTGGAAGCTGGGTGGAATCTGGTCTGGCTAGAATTTCAGAATTTGGGGCATCAAAAGGGTATATCATTGCCCCAAAGAATATTTAGCAGCTTCCTATGTTTTAGGAACTGACCAGAAATGAGGTATACTTTTTAAAAAGAGTAATATTTGAATTTAAATATGTGGGTTTGAGTGAAAAACAAATGGATCCTCTTCATCATAAAACTAGGACTTGCAAGTGTTCTTTAGGTGATGAGGCTCAATCTGTGTGTGTGAATGTGTGTGTAATTATATGTAAAACAACATTATTTTCATCGTTTTATATTTGATAAGAATGAATAAGATATTTTATACTTTTCTGGTATCTTAAATGCATAATCTATAAAACTATAATACTTTTTAAAATTTTGGTTTATCTCAGGCTTAAAATAACAAAAGAACTTAAAGCTCTCTTGGAAGAGCTCCAAAATTAGAACTGTAAGATCACATATAGATCAAAAGTTATATAAAGAATACATCAGAAAGATTATACACAAAGCTTATGACTTTACTACAAAACTTTTGAGCAATAACCTAAGAAAATATTAATACAAGTATTTCTGTACATTACTTTTTTAAAGTGTATAAGGTAGTAAGGGAGCTAAGAGCCTTTTCTAAATGCGCATCCGATTTTAGGAGGCTAAAATAGGAAGCTCTGATATGGCTGAGGCCCCCTAACCTGAGAACTTGGAAAGTGGAAGATGCGAGTTTCTATCAGAGGTTCTTTAAAATTTATACAAATCAGATTTGATCCGGGTAATTATAAAAGACATTAAAATTAAGAGACTCAGGATTTTATATGTAATAATATTGATTCAGTATCCTCAACTATATGGCATTGCCAATAAGGAGGCCAAATCGAATTATGTTTTATGCAAGGGCTACATTAGGCCAGCGACTTAAAAGTTCTGAGTATATGTAATGATAAAGCATTTTGGAATCATCTTGTAATACTGTTTACATAGCATTTAAAAAAATGAGAGAAAAATAAAATGTTGCACTTTTAAACAGTTTTTTAAAAAATTTTACAAATACTACAAATCACAGGTTGGTTACCACTAGACTTCCTGACTCTACAGTGATTGCTGTATTCACTGTACATTCTTTTAAAATACCAGGCACTTTATAATTTTGTCTATAATCGTTTATATATATTTCCTCTGCAAAATCATTTTAGAATGACTTTAACCTACTTGCCATCTTTAAACTTTACATAATGAAGTGTCAGTATACTATTTTATTTTTTCCAGAAGCTTCCTTATCTAAACTACCTTTCGAACTCAATGCATAAAAATAGCAGGCCAATTTACTTGCAGGCTTCTGAAGCTAGGATTTAAGCTCATTTTTTGACTCCAAAGCAAATGCTGCTAACTCAAAGGTGCTTGTCCCAACTTCTGGAAATTTGACTTATCAGTGTTTGTTTGTATCAGAATCCTATTCTTAGTAATATTTTATTCTATACATGTCAGAAATAAATGTCTACTTGCCATTTGTATATGTCATACAAATATTTTGGCACCAGATATGGGTATAAGTAGCAAGCATCAGCGTGTTGATCTCAGAACTGGATTTCAGCCAATAGAATATTCCGTTTATTCATTGTTATTCAGGCATATCTGCTGTGTTTTAACATTGTGATAAATACAGGGAGTCAGATATTACCTGAATTCAGCAAAGTAGGCATTGGGCTCTGGCCTGGAGCGTATAATCTTTGCCCCTGGAGAGCTTGAAGCTTAGTATCTTTTGTGGAGATGAAGCCATTAACAGACCACTTCAGCATAGCATGGGAAGAGGGAAAAGCACAGGGGCCCAGTCTGATGGGTGGTGAGTGAGGTTAAGAAAGGCTTCCCAGGGGAAGCCTCACTGGGGGTGAGCTCTGCTGGGAAGAGGGCTCCAAGCAGGGGGAGCAAAGACCCAAAAGCCTTGGAGTAGTCCAGTTTGAGAGGAGCATGAGGGATGTGAGCAGAGATGGGAGAGAGAGAAGAGAGTAGGCAGGGGCCAGGCTACGAAGGGCTTTCATATGCCTAGCAGAGGAGCTTGGGCTTCATCTTGCCCAAAAGGGGACCCCTTAAAGGTTTTAAGCATTCACCTGACCAGATCTGCATTTTAAAGATACCATTTTGTCAGTGGGAGTGCATTAGAGACCTGCAAACTTGGATGTAGAGAGACCAGCTAGGTTTTGGCAAGTAGTTTGTCCAGGTGAGAGATGACGGTGGCCTGAGCTAAGACAGTGTCCAGGGGAAGGAGAGATGTCGATGAATTGATGGGAGATACTCAGATGCTAGAAATAAACAGACTTGGTGGCTGATTATATGAGAAGGCAGAGGAAAATCATGCTGACAGGGTGTCCAGAAGGCTTGAACAGTTAGGTTGTGTGGTGATGTTTTGAGACGGATCCCCGGAGAAGCAGGTCTAGAGGGGAAAAGGATGCATGTTCAGTGTGGGCTGAGCCGTTGGTTTTGAGGTGCTAGTAAAATAAGGAGTTTGGAATTCACGATCTATTCTTTCATATTAGTGTAATATTTTTTCTCTTAAAGAGCAAATTTCTCAAGAAATGTGTCTTCTTTTTTATTAAATGTGTTTTGTTGTATAATACAGCTCTAATGGTCCGGTGTAAAGCAAGTCCTCAGACTGTTGAATGTTATTGGGCAATGTTTATTTTGAAAAAGATGGGGTTTAAAGGTATGCAAGGGAAGGAAAGAGAAAGAATATTCCTAGCTCTAGTTGTCTCTTAAACATTTCATGGAATTAAGTGGAGTAAATTTCAATTGTACTTTGAGGTTTAAAGATAGGGGTGAAACATTTCAGAGAAAAAAAGCACTTGAGAATATTTTTGTTATTAGAAACTTGATGAATTTGGTTACAATGTATGCACAAATGATTAGTGTCTTCTCAGGTTTTCATGCTGTTATCTAGATCTTAATTACCTCAAACAGCCATTCCACAAATACAGTCGTGTGCCATTTAATGACAGGGATATGTTCTGAGAAATGTATCATTAGACAATTTCGTTGTTGCGTGAACATCACAGAGTGTGCTTACACAAACCTGGACGGTATGACCTCCTGCACACTGAGGCTCTATGGTACAGCCTGTCTCCCTAGGCTGCAAACCTCTGCAGCATGTTACTGTACTGAATACTGTAGGCAGTCATAACACAGTGCTAATTATTTATGTATCTGAAAATATCTAAACATAGAAAAGGCATGGTAAAATATGGTATTGTAATGTTATGGGACCACCATCATATATGTGGTCTGTTGTTGACCAAAGTGTCATTTGTGACATATGACTGTATTTATTCAGCACCTACTAGGTACTGGATACTGGAACAACGTTTGCCATGGAGTGGTTACCACAGTAGCCATGATCCTTCCCCCATGGAGTTTATAGTCTAGATGTGGATTATAAATCCTGGAGATCGCTTTCTATGGTATTTCTGTCAATATCTGATTAATATAATATACATCGTGAGAACAACTTATGATTCTTAAATCCTAGAATAAAAGACATGTATTATTCCTGTGAGAAGGCACTGTCATGTTCATAGGCAGACAGAAAAGGAGAGAGAAGGGATTCAGTACTGCCTTGACTTTTTGCCTGTTGGGGTGGGCGGGTGGAATTACTCCTCGGAGCAGGGAACAGCACCAGATAGGGACAGTAGCTCCTGCTTACTCCTGAATGGCTAACAAATAAGGAGTTATGACTTGTTTTCTCAAAAGGGTGAGGAGTATGAAAAAGTAGAGATTGAATCTGCAGGTTTTAGAGTTACAAGGAAGTTCGAACCTGGTATTTCCTTGAAGTTTGACTTTGAAAACCTTGCCAATCCACTGAGAAGTGGACTAATGTAGACTTTTAATTGTAAAACCACATAAGATCATTTCCCCCCTCTCCCTGGCAACCACTAATCTGCTTCCTGTCTATAGATTTCTCTGTTCTGGGAGTTTCATATAGATGAAATCCTACAATATGTGATCTTTTGTAACTGGCTTCTTCCACTCAGCACAATGTTTTTAGTTTCTTCCATGTCGTAGCACACATCAATATCATTATTCCTTTTTATGGCTTAATAATATTCTATTGTATGGATATGCTGCTTTCATTTATCCATTCATCAGTTAATGGACGTTAGGGCAGTGTCCACTTTTTGGCTATTATGAAGAGTGTGGCTCTGAACATTCTTGTCTTACTCTATTTGGGCTGCTATAACAAAATGCCATAACTGGGGGGCTTACAAACGGCAGAAATTTATTTCTCACAGTTCTGGATGCTGGAAGTCCATGACCAAGGGACAGGCAGATTTGGTGTCTGCTGAGTAGCTGGTTCAGGGTTCACGGATGACACCTTCCCTCTGTGTCCTCAGAAGGTGGAAGGAGAATAAGATCTTTTCTTTTTTTTTTTTTTTTTAAGCAAATCACAATGCATTATTTCTATTTCTTTTCTGTGCCCAACCTCTGTCTCTCATTTTTGGGGGAATGGGTATCCTTTCTTCTGCCTAGCTAATCACATTTGTTTTCTCTTTTCCATTTTCTTCTGATTTCTTACCTCTCTTCTGTATCTTAAAATTCTCCTTCTTCACTTAGTTTCTTTTCCTCAGTCACTCCCATTCCAAAATACCCCTCTAGACTCAGTGTCTTCTGTGCTCCACTGGGAATATTTGCATCCTTAACTGCTGGCTGGTAGAAAGAAGGGTTTGTAGAAACGTGTCTTTCATTAGCTTTCTCCACTCCCATTTCTGATTCATCCCCACGCTGTCTGGTTTTCTAGTTATCCAAAGGCGATGGACATGCTTGTAGCTTTGACTTGGGTGGTACAAAGGCAATTTATGTGACCAAAGCATTTGTACCCCTGTAATATTCTGAAATTTTTTTTAAAAATCACAAGTTTTAATATGAAAAGGAAAAAAAATATAAAAAAGTCTAGCTGCCAATTCTGATGGTTGTCAGTTCTCATCCTGCTTAAGCTCTCTGTGCATGTAACAGTGTCCCTGGCTCCTCAGATAATGTTATTTCCCCGTTGGACTCTGCCTTTGTTGACTTGTGGGCTCCCCCCCTTGGTGTACCCCCCAAATGTCGCTGCTCTCTGGGTGCTGCCCTCCGCCTCTGCACTCTCCTTTGCCTGAGCCCCAGTCTGGGATCTTCGGCTGTCTACTGGGACAGCTCCGGGTTGCCCTGCTCTGCCTCCTCTGCCCGACCTACCTCTTTCTGTGCCCTCAACGCCTCGTCCTGCCATCACCCTTGCCCCAGCTACCCAGTCGGGTCAGCGTCCCTCTCCGTCGGGTTGGGTCATCCTGCCTTCTAAACCTTAGTCTGTCCCACAGTCAGAGGTACTTAAAGGGCTAGGGACACAGGGTTGAGGAATCAAGGTCTCTGTGCCTAGAAAGGCCACAGTCCACGGTATGACTAGACTTTATTTTGAGAGCAGTTTTCAGGTCACAGCAAAATTGAGCAGAGAGCGCAGAGATTTCCCATATGCTCCCCTACTCCCGCACATGCACAGCTCTCGCATTACCCACGGCCCCCACCAGAACGGTACATTTGTAATCACAGTGGTACATCGTGATCACCCAAAGTCTATAGTTTACATCAGGGTTCACTCTTGGTGGTGTACATTCTGTGGGTTTGGACAAATATATAATGACGGGTTCCCACCACTGTGGTATACAGTCGGTTCACTGCCCTGAAAACCCTCGACTCCATCTATTTGTGCCTCACTCCCTAACTCCTGGCAACCAGTGATCTTTTACTGTCTCCATACTTTTGCCTTTTCTAGAATACCATATAGTTGGAATTGTAGCCTCATAAGACTGGCTTCTTTCACAGAGTAATATGCATTTGTTTCCTTCATGTCTTTTCATGACTTAATAACTCACTTCTCTTAAGCACTAAGTAGTATTTTATCATCTGGATGAACCACAGTTTTTTATCCATTCTCCTACTGAAGAGCATCTTGGTAGCTGCAGTTTTGAACGAAGCAGCTATAAACATCTGCATTCAGGTTTTTGTGTGGACGTAACTGTTCAGCTCCTTTGGGTAAATACCAAAGAATGTGATTGCTAGGTCAAACTAAACATACTCTTTTGTTAAAAGCTGTCACACTGTCTTTCAAAGTGGCTGTACCATTTTGAATTCTCACCAGCAATGAATAAGAGTTACTGTTACTCCACATCCTTGTTAGCATTTGGTGTTGTCAGTGTTCCAGCTTTTGGCTATTTTAATAGGTGTGTAGTGGTATCTCATTTCAATTTGCATTTCCCTAATGACATATGATATGGAACATATTTTCATATGCCTATTTGCCATCTGTATTTCTTCTTCTTCCTCTTCTTCTACTTCTTTCTTCTTTCTTCTTCTTCTCCTTCTCCTTCTCCTCCTTCTTCTTCTTTTTTTAGACAAGGTCTCACTCTGTTGCCTGGGTAGAGTGCAGTGGTGTCATCATAGCTCACTGCAACCTCCAACTCCTGGGCTCAAGCAATCCTCCTGCCTCAGCCTCCTGAGTAGCTGGAACTACGGTTGTGTGCCAACACACCTGGCTAATTTTTCTATTTTTTTTGTAAAGATGGGGTCTCGCTCTTGCTCAGGCTGGTCTCAAACTCCTGGTTGGCCTCAAGCAATCTTCCCACCTTGGCCTCCCAGAGTGCTAGGATTACAGGTGTGAATAGCCATCCTAAAAGGTGTGAGATGATACCTTGTTGTGGTTTTGATTTGCATTTCTCTCACGATTAGTGATATTTAGCATCTTTTCATATACATGCTGACCATTTTTTGTCTTCTTTGGGGAACTGTCTACTCCAAGTGTAGACCATTTTTTTAATTGAGTTATTAGGTTTTTTGCTATTAAGTTATAGGAGTTCCTTGTATATTTCTTAAATTAACCTTTTATCCGACATATGGTTTGCAAATATTTTCTCCCATTCCTTTGCTTGCCTTTTCATTCTATTGACTATTTCCTTTGCTGTGCAAAAGCTTCTTAGTTTGATGTAGTCCCACTTGTCTATTTTTGCTTTTGTTGCCTGTGCTTTTGGTGTTATATCCATAAAATCATTGCCAAGACCAATGTTATAAAACTTTTCCCATATGTTTTCTTCTAGGAATTTTACAGTTTCATGTCTTATATATAAGTCTTTAATCTATTTGAGTTAATTTTTGTTTATGGTGTAAGATAAGGGTCCAGTTTCATTCTTTTGCATGTAGATATCCAGTTTTCCCAACACTATTTGTTGAAGAAACAATCCTTACCCCTTGTGTATTCTGGGCATCCTTGTTGAAGACCAGTTGACTATATATGCATGGGATGATTTTCCAAATGTGTATCTTTGGTAAGATGTCTGTTAAGGTATTTGGCCTATTTTTAAAATCAGGTTGCTTATTTTCTTATTGTTGAGTTTTAAAAGTTCTTTGTATATTTTGGATAACAATCCCTTATCAGCTATATCTTTTCCAAATATTTTCTCTCAATCTGTGGGTTGTCTTTTCATTCTTTTGACACTGTCTTTCACAGAGCAGAAAGTTTTAATTTTAATGAAGTCCAGCTTATCAATTCTTTCTTTCATAGATGATGCCTTTGGTGTTGTATGTAAAAAGTCATTGCCGAACACCAGTCATCTAGATTTTCTCTTACGTTATCTTCTAGGAGTTTATGGTTTTGCATTTTACAATTAGGTTTACAATCCATTTTGAGTCAATTTTTGTGAAGGGTATAAGGCCTGTGTCTAGATTCATTTGTTTTTTTCATGTGGATATCCAGTTGTTCCAGCATCATTTATTGAAAAGATTATCTTTTCTCCATTGTATTGCCTGTGTTCCTTTGTCAAAAATCAATTGACTATATTTATATGAGTCTATTTCTGGGCTCTTTTGATCTATTTGTCTATTTTTTTACCACTACCACACTGTCTTTATTACTGTAACTTTATAGAAAGTCTTGAAGTCAGTAGTGTCAGTCCTTCAACTTTGTTCTTTTCTTTTAATACGTGTCGGCTAATTTGGGTCTTTTGCTTCTCCATGTAAACTTTAGAATAAGTTTGTGGATGATTGAGATTGTATTGAATTTGTAGATCAAGTTGTGAAAAACAGGCATCTTGACAATATCGAGTCCTTTTATCCATGAACATGGAATATCTCTCCATTTATTTAGTTCTTTGTTTTTTCATCAGTTTTTTTAGTGTTCTTGATATATATCTTGTACATATTTTGTTAGATTTATAACTGTTTTATTTTTGGTGGTGCTAATGTAAATGATACTGTGTTTTTAATTTAAAATTACACTTGTTTATTGCAAGTATTTGGGAAAACAATTGACTTGTATATTAACTTTAACCTTACTATAATTTTTATTATTTATTATTTTTTAAATTTCTTTTGCCTGCTTACTTTGGATTTAATTTGTACTTTTTTTTCTAGTTTCATAAGTTGTGTTTTCATTTTCATTTAGTTCAAAATGTTTTGAAATTTCTCTTGAGATTCTTTCATTGACCCATATATTATCTATTATACAAGTGTGTTGTTTAATCTTCAGTTATTTTGGGACTTCCTAGCTATCTTTCTGTTTATGACTTCTAGTTCAATTGCATTGTTTTTAGAGCAGATATTGTATGATTTATATTCTTTTAAATTACTTAAGGTGTTTTATGACCCAGAATGTGTTCTATCTTGATGGATGTTCCATGTGAGTTTATAAAGAATGTGTATTCTGCTGTTACTGAAATAGTTTATAGATGTCAGTTATATACAGTTGATTGATGATGCTGTTGAGTTCACCTTTGTCCTTACTGATTTTCTGCCTGCTGGATCTGCCCATTTCTGATACAGGGAGTTGAAGTCTCCAACTATAACTGTGGATTCATCTGTTTCTCCTTGCCGTTCTATCAGTTTTTGCCTCAGGTATTTTTGACACTCTTTCATTAAGTACTTACACATTAAGGATCATTCTGTCTTGGAGAACTGACACCTTTATTCTATAATGCTCCTCTTTATCACTGATAACCTTCCTTGGTCTGAAATCTACTCTGTCTGAAATTAATGTAGCTACTTCTACTTTGTTTTGATGAGTGTTGGCATGGTATGGTTTTCTCCACCCACTTGCTTTTAATCTGCATGTGTGTTTGTATTTAAAATGGATTTCTGATAGAGAATATATAGTTAGGTCTTGTTTTTTGACCCACTCTCTTACAGTCTCTGTCTTTTAATTGGTACATTTAGACCATTGATGTCTAGACTGACTATTGATATAGTTGGGTTAATAGGTACCATAGTTGTTACTGTTTTCTATTAGTTGACATTGTTCTTTTTTTCTATTTTTGTCTTCTACTCTTTTTCTGCCTTTCGTGGTTTTAACTGTGCATTTTACATGCTTCCATTTTCTCTCCTCTCTTACCATATCAGTTATACTTCTTTTTTTGTTTGTTTTCTTTAGTGGTTGCCCTAGAGTTTACAATATACATTTACAGTCAATCCAAGTATTCTTTCAAATAAAATTGTACTGATTCACAGGTAGTGTGATTAACTTTTAATAACAAAATAATCTTAATTCCTCCATCCTATTCCTTATATCATTGCTATCATTCATTTTACTTACATAATAAAATATAATTGTTGCTAGCATTATTTTGAACAACCTATTATCTGTTACATCAATTAAGAATAAGAAAAATAGATATCTTTATTTTTCCTGCATTTATTCCTTCTCTGATTTCTTCCTTTCTTTATGTAGATCCAAGTGTCTGACTTACATAATTTTCCTTCTCTCTAAAGAGTTTTTTTAAAACAATTTCCTACAAGGCAGGTTTATTTGTAACACATTTCCTCAAGTTTTGTTTGTCTGAGAAAGTATTTATTTCTCCTTCACTTTTGAAGGGTTATTTTGCAGGGTATAGGATTCTATGTTGGTGGGATTCTTTTCTTCTTAACACTTCAAATATTTCACTCTACTCTCTTCTTGCTTGCATGGTTTCTGAGAAGTCAGATGTAATTCTTATCTTAACTCCTCTGTAGGTAAAGTGTTTTTTCCTCTGAATTCTTTCAAGGTTTTTTCTTTATCTTTGATTTTCTATAATTTGAATATGATATGTCTAGGTGTAGAGTTTTTTTTTTTGGCATCAATTCTGCTTGGTGTTCTCTGAACTTTTTGGATTTGTGGTTTGTTACCTGACATTAATTTGGGAAAATTCTCAATGATTATGGCTTCAAATATTTTTGGGTGTGTTCCTTTTTCTGTTTCTTCTCTTCTGAGTATTCTCATTACACATAGCTACAACCTTTTGTAGTTGTCCCACAGCTCTTGGAAATTCTGTTTTTTTCAGACATTTTTCTCTTTACTTTTCAGTTTGGGCAGTTTGGATTGAGATATCTTCAAGCTCAGAGATTCTTTCCTCCGTCTATTCATGAGCCCATCAAACACATTCTTCATTTCTGTTGCAGTGTTTTTGATCTCTAGCATTTCTTTTGTATTCTGTTTGACAATTTCCACATCTCTGCTTACATTTCTCATCTGTCCTCCCATGCTGTCTACTTTATCCATTAGAACTATTAGCATCCTCATCATCATCTTAGTCTGTTTGTGCTACTGTAACACAATACCACAGACTGGGTAATTTATAAAGAAGAGAAATTTGTTTCTCACAGTCCTGGAGGCTGGGAAGTCTAAGATCAAGGTGCCAGCATCTGGTGTCTGGTGAAGGCTTCTTGCTGTGTCCTCACATGGTAGACGAGCCAAAAAGAGAGAACCTACTCCTGCAAGCCCTTTCTGTAGTGGCACTAATCCACTCATGACGGGGGGCCTCATGACCTAAACACTTCCACTTGGGCCTACTGTTGCATTTGGGATCAAGTTTCCAACACAAGAATTTTAGAGGGGACAAAAACAATCAAGCCATAGCAATCATAGTTGTTTTCAATTTCCAATCTGATATTTCCAACATTTTTGCCATATCTGAGTCTGGTTCTGCTGCTAACTCTGTCGCATCAAACTGTGTTTTTCTGCCCTTTCGTATGCCTTGTAATTGTACTCTGGTAGCTGGCAATGACGTTCTGGGTAAAGGAACTGCTGTAAGCAGGCCTGTACTGTGGTGGTGAGTGGGGCGGGAGGGGAAGCAGGTCTCCGTCTTGTGGTGAGTCTGTGCCCCTGACTGTGAACTTCCCACGTGTTTCTTAGTCCCTCTTAGTCGGGACAGGATGACTAGAGTGGGCTGAGGTTGGATATTTTCCTTGTCCCCTGTGGAAGTCTAGAGGGGGCGGAAATTGGGTGTTTCACTTCCCTCAAGCCAGCTGGGCTCTGATAATACCCCACTAGGTTAGGCTCTGGTTCAATAGTTTCTCTTGAAGGCAGATCTTGTTAAGAATAACAGACTAGAACAGAATGCTCTGGAATATTTTACAATGGTTACTTGAGGGATTTTTCTCCAGTATGCACTATGACAGCCTGGAGCTCCAGCAGGTAAACTGCACAGAACTGTAGGCCTCCATGGCTGGGTCCTCCTGGCGTTTTTAGCTGTCAGGTTTGTGCTCACTGAGTCTCTGGCCATTGGTCAATTACAATTCAGGTTTTCCTCTAACCCTGGCTCCTGCAGAGGGTTTTGCTCTAAGTTGTTTTCTGTTTCTATCTGTGTGTCTCTCCAATTACAGGGACAGCAGTTTGTCTGTGACTTCACTCTTACAGATCTAAGGAAAGTTGTTGACTTTTCAGTTTGTTCAGCTTTTTTCCTTGTTAAGATAGAGTGGTAACATCCAAGCCCTTTACATGCCAGACTGGAAACTGGAAGTCCACAAGCACTTTTTATTGACCTGTGACAAGATAAATGCACAAAATGAGAGAAAGCATTTAGAGACTTGTATAGCAGTTTGACATTGCCATGACACTCAAGTGTACGATTTTGTATTTTCTAAAAATACCTTTCTACAGCAGATCAGAAATTACAAACAAAACATTCACTTCTTCACTACAGATAGAAGAAGAAGCATGGGACTAGGAGGCAGTTCAGAAAGTGGCGATTAGGGCTGGGAACTATTCCATTTTTGCAGTTGTCTAGAAGGTTCCCTAAGAGCCGGAGGAAAAGGTTGAACTGCATGGGTGCATAGGAAGGGTGATGAGGAGTCTTCTGAGTGGGCCTGGTGGAGAGGGTAGAGCAGCGTAGGGGAGAGCACAGACACCCCCCACCCCATCCACCTCGTCCCTGCTGTCAGTGATCTTCCTAAAATGAAACCTGATCATTTCATGCCCTTGCTTAAATCCTCTTGCCTCTCACTTCTCAACTTCGCAGCAACATTCACAAGGTCTCTTACCACCTGACCAGTGGACTTATCCAGCTTGGATTCCCACCATCCAGCCCGTATACCCTCTCTCCCCGTGGCTGGTTTCCTAGGGCAGACCCCGGCAGGCGTATACCCTCTCTCCCCGTGGCTGGTTTCCTAGGGCAGACCCCGGCAGGCACAGCCAGTGCCCTGCCACCTGTGCGCCAGCCAGTGCTTCCATTTGGTGGCCTTCCCTCTTCTCTTCCTTCTCTGGTGAAATGCCACACATCCTTTAACATCTTCCTCACTGGGGCTTTCCTGCACTTGAGTTCAGATGCCCAGGCAGGGCCCAGGTAACTCAATCGGCGTTGAGTTATCTCTCCTGCAACGACTTTGTCATTGCAGTGCACAGGCAGCCATAGACAGGAGGCTGTGCTGTGTTCCAATGACACTTTTACAAAAGTATTCCAATAACATTTTCAAAAACAGGCTGCAAGCCGTTCTAAAAGAGAGAGAATATCCCCCTTCTGCCCTGTCTCTGAGCAGTGAGTGTGGAGCTCGAAAGGGAACTTACAAATTCACTCACACCTCTGAAAGCTTCATGGTGTGCAGTCCTCATGGGGTGTTTCACAACTGGAAAGGGAGAGAGTTTTAGGCCTTTAGGCTGGGGTAATTACCAAATAACACTGGAGCCAGCACCTGGGCATCTCAGGGCTGGGGCCGGGGGGCAGAGGGGAAGATAAGGAAGAGGCTATTTAAGGGGGAGAGGGAAATAGCCTTCCAGGATAGAGGCAGCTTTGCTGGGATTCCCATACTTCTCAGGGAGAGACACTCTAAAATAGAGGTTGGCCAACGTCTATAAAAAGCCAGATAGTGAATATTTTGGGCTTTGTGGCCCAGACAATCTCTGTCACAACTACTTTGTCATTGCATTGCAAAGGCAGCCATAGACAAGTGGGTGTGACTGTTCCAATGACACTTTTATAAAAGTGGTCCAATAACATTTATAAAAATAGTCCACAGGCTGGATTTAGTTTGCCCACCCCTATTCTAGAAGAGAGTGTATATCCCCCTTCTTCTACCCTGTCTCTGAACGGCCTTTCAGAGACTGCACTAGGTTTGCCTTTGGAGTTTCTAAATCCCTAGATCTTTTATTTCCCAAAACATCATAAACAATGACTAATCTGCTTCCACTTGCCAATCAGTTGCAGAGGCCTGAAATGTCCTTCACCAGTGGAGGGAGATGTAGGGCACATACTACGCACTAGGTGAGTGTTCATAAAATCTTTAACCCAGGTCTTTCTGAGATGGACGCATGAAGTTCTTACTGTGAATCTATTTGGTGATTAAAACCTTGCCATAAAGTGATTTTGTAACACCAGCAGTGCTCTGTGTGTGGGTGGGCTGCGTGAAGGTTGGACCTGGAGAGAGAGTGTACTGGTCATAAGCTGGGGTGAGGCTGGAGTCTTAGAGGATACCCATGTCCAGGGTGTGGCTGTCCTGTCCATGATTCATAGCCTAGTGAAAAAAATGCAAAAGTTACTAACATCTTTGGGTTAATAGAGTGGTAGACAGTCTAGCATTGCCTAAATTAAGCCAGTACACATTAAATACAAGCATGCCTGCTTCTATGGTGATATAGTCTATAAAATGCCCAAATCAAATAGCCATGCAAATTAAAATCTAAAAAAATGGAGTCACTAAAACCAACATAACCAGCACCAGGGAAGGAGGTAAAGGAGGCTTGTGAACAATACATAGAGCCTTTGTTTCACCTCCTTCTGTCTCCAAGGAGCTCCATGGAGTTCACCTGATACTCTGTTCCCCTAAAGACACAAATCAGGACATGCTTTTTGGGCCTGACTGAATGGGACCGCCTAGTAGTGAAGCTGGTGCCAGGAGAGCTGTGAGGCTGGGACTGTGACCTTGTCCTTGCCATCTCCTGGCACTATCTTGAGTGTCTTTAGATTAGCCACAGTCTCCTGTTCTGAAAAACTAACCAGGATGAAACATTTCTCACCCAGCAGCTTTTCCCCCCAGATGCAGTCAAAGTTAATGTGTGCATTATAGTCTTCAGTGGGTTGGTTTCCTTTAAAATTTTAAATTCTTCTCTTTCACTTTCCTTATGTTTCAGGTCTCCAAACACTCCCAGGGAGAGTTTATGCTATTCCTGATATCTCTCCTCTCTTATTTATGTGACATCCAAACAACTGGTAAATTATATTTCAGTTCAACAACAGTTTACTGAGCACCTACTATGTCTGGAGGTTGTAAATCCGATTACGAATGGTGCAGAATATTACTTGAGCATCATACAGATGCGTAAGGTAGGTTTGTTTTCCTACAGCCTCTTCTCATAGGAGTATAGGGTATGTAAGTTAATGATTTTATACCTCTTTCTCACCATTTTTCTTTAGACATTTGGTTTCTCATTTCAGAAGTCCATTTTGTAAAAATGTATTGTCAATTTTGAAGAGGACTAGTTTATCTTAGTTTGTTGTAATGTTATATATTTTTATGCTTGAATTATTTACTCTGTGTTTGGTTATTGATCTATTAGATTTGTCATTTTATGCCCTACATATTTTCAGTGGATATGCTTAGGCTAAGCTATATTTATTTATACCACAGTACATTACCCATAAAACTATCTAATTATAGTAAAAACATGATAATCTAGAACCCTCGGAGACTGGGTTATTCAAGATAGCCAAGTTTTAAGAATTAACATTAACAATCTGTGATGGAAATCTTCCTCAAATAGATTATACCTTTCCCTTTGATCTTGAAAACAATATATCAAGTCTCATTTAACTTTGATTATGACTCACGACCATCAGTAAGAATTGGACTCAGTCATTCAGTTCTCATTAAAGGACTCAGGCCTTTTGTCTTGTTTGGGTTTTTTTTGTTTTGTTTGTTTTCTGTTTTCTCATTGTCCTTTCTTAAAACGTTTTGGTTTCTTTGATTGCTTTCCACTGTATTTCTCATTGACCTTACCTGTGGTCTTCCCTCTGCCCTTCCGGTTGCTGCTTTTCTGCTCCTGTGGACTTGGAGACCAGGTGATGGTGCTTGTTAGAGTACAGCCAGCTTGAGAAAGGGCCTCCGGAGCCCACTCACCGGCCAGATACCACAGTTGTGTGTTAACTTGCAAGCAGCTCTTGTCTTGGTTCTCTGTGTGTTTTAGCAACTGGGTGGTAAAACGAGGGAGAGCCGCTCTAACTCTTCCCATCAACATCCTCCTCTGCTTCACGGAGCTGTGTAGAGGCTGATCCTAGTCAGGACGAGGGAGCTAAGGGAAGTGTTTAAACACACTTTGGAAAAGAAAATTTAAACAGCCTTCATTTTAAGTTGATCAAACGATGCCTATATTGTGATCGTATCCTGTTAGTTCTCCTCTCTTTTATCCCATTGCTTCCTTTTCCTCTTATTTTATAAACCTTAAACATATGCTCTTTTGGCTTGTAATTTATTGGGACTAAAGCTAAAAACTTAATTCTGAAAAAGCATCTCTCATCAAAACTACACAGTCCACAATGATTCTAACTTTTTTCTTTTTGTTGTGGCACTTTATAAGGGATGTGTTACATTTTTTACCTTAGGTACTTTGCATAGTAACAGTGGAAAATGCTTTGTCAATAGTACTGGTAGGTGAATGTCAGACTGGAAGCCTTGGGTATCTTACATTTCCGTGTTGCTTTACAGCTTCTCCAACGTCTTCATCATCTTTTCTCATTGGATCTTCAGAACAATGCAGGGATTATATCGTCCGCCATGTCAGAGCCAGGAAACCAGAGGTGCAGAGGTGTCAAATGACTCATCCAAAGTCACACCACTGTTGGCATTCTCAGGTTTGAGGTCAGATCTTCGGCCTCCAAGGTCAGTGGGGTTTTCCTAAGTACTCATATTAGTAATCAGTGAGACTTAGTTCTGACTGTGTAGATTGGGCTGCCAACCCCAATGAGTACATGGAGTGTCAGGTCACCCAGAGAGAGAGGAGGGACACTTGATGGGCATGTGATCCTGTGGGGATGATATCTCATCATCTTCAACTAGCTGTCAGCCTGCTGCTGCGGAGCTGGGTGGAGACTGCCCATGTGACAACCAACTCCAACTGGCGCACTAATTGGGGACCCTGGTACTAAATATAGTAGCTTTAATTATTACTGTAGATAATTGTCCCATGTTTTTAGAGGACTACATATTATTATTTCTAGTTGTATTTTGGCCACATATTAGTTAATGAAATTATTATTGTTCAAAACCAGTACATAAGTGTTTTGAAATAAATTCTGATCCATTTCTTAATACAAAAATTGCTACCACTTGTATCCAAAGCACAAGTTTCCTTTATTTTTACTTTTAGATTTTAAAATGTTCTTTGGGCTAGAAAAAATAAATGGTCTTTGGCAAAAATAATTTGTATAACTGGATTTAATATGTCATTTACTAAATCTATGGCTTGTTTTAAGAATTGTTAATGATAGGATATATTAAGACAATGTTTTACAAAGTCTATTAAGATGAAACATTCTATGCAGATTAATATTTAAATAAACCTTAAACCAATTTATATATCTTTTTATTTATATGTGAGTGTATGTATTTGCTGATGTACTAGATTGCTTCCAGAGAAGTCAGCTGAACCTCAGAACTCTAAAATGTTCTCATTATCCAGTTTAGTTTAGTAATAAAAAAAGAAAACCAGAAATTTAGGCTGATCTATTTATATTAACTCACTGGTGCTATCAAGTTAATCCTATAATTAAAATTCATTTCTCAGAGATGTTACTAAAATCTTAGAAATATTAAAGTTTTAAACCCTAAAGATTGGTATGGAAATGATTAAATTTTCCCTGTTATTTTTTTTTCCCTCTCTCCCAGAGTGATTAATTTCACTTTCTGTGTCTTCCTCCATGAGCCGTAATGCTTCTGCTGAGATTCCTAATTCAGTGAAACCTGTTTAGGGGATCATTTCTGTTAGACAGACAGCTGCTGAAAAGGCATTCACTTTCTGAGCATGGATTTTAGATTATGGCCAATCAAGGCTCCGAGCTGGAAGAACACCTGTCAGAGACGTTTTTCCACAAGAAGATGGTCTCTTTAATCAGATTTCATTGTACTTCAGAAAAAGGTTCATTTTAAAATGTGAGTAAAATGGCATCTGCTTTTATGATTCATCCTTTTCAGCTGAAACACCAATTTGGAGCTTATTTATGACATTGTTCTATGGTGAAACGAGAACCTGCAACAAAGTGTTTCAAATGGAAGGTCTTTCCTAGACATTTGATTTATAATTTTCTCTTATGAAAAAAAAATCTAAAAATTTATTTTTGAACTTTTCTGTGTGAATATAATTAATGATAGCAATTCTTAAGAGCAGACTTTCAAAATGTTTAAGCGAAATTGTGAAAACACATAAATGAAACCTGGGAAACTTTCTGCTGTTGAAATGTGTTGCATTTATCTGTGAACAATGCAAAGTATTATTGATACTGACTGGTGTTTAGAGGAACCACACTTGACTTTAAACTTGGCTCTAATTAGCGGCATGGTAAAGTACATAAAACGCAGGTACTTTCTCACATCTGCAGACTATATTGCGTGTAACTATTAGAAGACGAACTTCATTTTGCAAACTGTAATTTAATGGTATAACAGTGTGCACACCAGAATATCAGTTAATTTTCAAAACATTTTATTCTACACCAATTAGCTCAGGTCCTGGAGGGCAAAATGACAAGAGGTTACTCGTTCACTATGTATTTAATTAATTGAAAAATGCTCAAATTGCTTTTACAGTTGTTATTAAAAAGTAGAATCAGTGTTGCCAGTGCTCAACCATAATTGGAACCCCAGGGAATTAAATATTTAGCATTAGTAATGTAACAGCACTTAGGACACAAATTTCTATTTTCGTAATGAAAGCTCTACACTGTGAGTGCAGGAGGCTGAAACGACAGCTGTGACAAGTGAAACGGCCTGGGATATTTCAATAAGACACCTCACTGGACAGCAAGTCTTACCACATTACTCGTTTGTAAGAGATCTGCAAGTTTAATTCCCAACAGAAACCCGTTACCCAAGTATTTAGATTTCTAATTGCATGCAGGATGAACAGTTGGGCAAATGTCTTGCCATAAGTGGCTGAAATGTATAGTGCTTTCTAAATAATCCTATATAAGTTCATGCCTCTGTCAATTTAAAAATAGCAGGACTGTCAGGGAATAAAGATCTTGTTTGTTTTAAGTTTAATTACATTTTAAGCATAAATGCTTTCAGTGCTACAATGAGAAAAGTTGGCTATTGGGCTCTAATGAGCTGCCCTGGTAGACGGCTGGAGACCCTAAGGGATTCACTCTGTAAATTAACTGGATAAAAGTACTTGGTTAGGATACAGTTGATGGCTGAGCTGTTCTTAAAACCCAGTTAGAGAGCTGTCTCTCACTGCTGTTTTTATTCTAAACAGGCCCTGTAGAGACTTTAACAGCCGCCTGTTACAACTGTTCAACTTGTCAAAATGTATTATATTACTCAACTAATAAATAGTATTAAAGGGTATTTGACTTCATTTCTCGTTTTCAGAGGGGATCAGGTTGATAAACACAATCGGCTTAGATGGGCCTTATTTTAATTTGTTTATGTCACCCAAGTAATATTGAAGGTCCATGGTTTGAATTTGCAAACATTACTTTCCTGGAGATGTAAAACTTACAAAATATTATGTACAATGGAAACAATTAATGGAGACTATTCTAGAATTTTTATCCTTGAAAGATATATGACTTCGACATTTTTAGCCCATGTACAAAGTATTTGAAAACCGCATAGCTAAACTGACGTTCTCTGAAGCACGATTAGACTAATTCCTTTGCCAGTCATCCTGTCTTTTTTTGCAAAAAAAAAAAAAAAAAGTTGTAGGATAAATTGATTTTATAATTTTCTTTTGCTTATCATTGTCCCTGTATTAGATTTTGAGAATTTATTCTGATTATGACTTCTTTTCTGTTTCACTTTTTGTAATTTTTAAAACAACATATGCTTGCTTTAAAAGTAAAAAGAAAAAGGAAAAAATGTAGTTTATTTGACAAACTCCTTATTTGATGCTCTACCCCAATCCTACTTCCCTGCCTGGTACCTTTGCTGACAATTTGAAGGAGTCCTTTCATAACATTTTCTGTGCATTTTATGCATGTGCACATATGGGTATATTATATGTATACATTACATATAGCAGAGTTTAAAAACATAATTTGGATTATTCCATAGCAGTCTGTGACTTGCTTTTTTTCCCCACTTAATTTATCATAGACATCTTCCTATATTAGTACCCAAGATCATACTCATTGTTTTTCATACTAATTTTTATTCCATATTTTAGAGGTATAAAATTTATCTATTTCCCATTGGTGTCATTTAAAGTCATATCCAGTTTTTACTACAGTGACCTTCTGAGTGTGATAAGTGTGTGAGTTTGCAGCCCATGTGTGTACCTCTCTGTATACATGTCATGACAAAATATTGGACTACCATTTATTGAGTGATTACTCTGTGCTAGGCATTATTCAAATCACTGCATATATTAACTCATTCCATATTTACAATATAAAGAGCTAAAATGTATTATTATCCCTCTTTTTCAAATAGGGAAACTGAGGCATAGAGTGTTTAACTTGCCCGAGGCCACACGGTGAGTAATTAGTAAAGCCAGGCTTCAAACCGGGGAGGTTTGGCACACCCTAAGACTCTGAGCTCTCGACTAAGACAGTGTGCCTACACACTTACCTTGCTTTTTTCTTGTAATTTGCCTTTCCTTATTAGTGAGCGTGAATGTGTTTTCACATAGGTATTGCCATTGCATTTCTTCTTTTGAGAATTGACCTGTTTATATCTTTTGCTCATTTTCCTACAGCATTGTCTCACCAAATTACAAAAAATATCTTTATTGATTATGGCCTCTGACTCTTTGTTATACTTATCAGATATTTTTTCTCAGCCTATTGCTTATATTTTTACTTTGTTATTTTAATATTATCAAGTTTTGCTTTATGGATTGGGGTATAAGAAGCCTTTCACCACTCCAAGATGACAAGTATATTTTCCTACATCTTTTTCTACTACTTTTAATTTTTTTGACTTTTCGATCTTAATCCGTGTGGGCTTTATTTGGGTATGCTGTGTGACATAAAGATCAAGCCTTTTATTTCCAGTAACATCCAGTTTCCTCTTGTAAATTGTCCTTCCTTTGTCCTCTACAGCTTGACATATGACCTTTGTCTAATGCTATATTCCACCTGTGTTTGTCTCTGGATCCTAGTTCTTCTGGAATATTCCATTTGTCTAATCCTGAAACATCACACTTTTTGTCATTATAACATAAAAGTAAATTTAAATCTTTTAACCTTTTTTCAATGCTCACTATCAGGTACTCAACCTTAAAATGTAAAAGTAATACATATTTGTAAGTTAACAAATACAAGTAGTTTAGAAAATAATAAAGTTGTAGTAGACAGAATAATGATCTTCTAGAGATGTCCACCTCCTTATCCCAGAACTTGTGAATTACACGACAAAGGGGAATGAAGTTTGCAGGATGGAATTGAAGTCACCAATCAGATGACTTTAAATTATCCTGGATTATTCAGGGGAGTCCAGTGTAATCACAAGGGTTCTGAAACGTGGAAGAGAGAGGCAGAAGACTCAGTGTCAGAGTGATGCAACGTGAGAAAGACTCAACTGGGTGTTTCTGGCTTTGCAGCTGAAGAAGTGGACCACGAGCCAAGGAATGTGGGCAGCCCCTAGTCACTGGGAAAGGCAAGGAGGCAGACTCTCCTCTAGAGCCTCCAGAAAAGAACGAAGCTCTGCTGACACCTTGAGTTTTGCACAGTGAAACCCAATTCAGACTTCTGACCAGAAACATAAAATAAATTTATGTTGCTTAAACTGCCCAGTTTGTGGTACTTTGCCACAATAGCAATAAAAAACTAATACAAAGGTGGAAAGTAAAAATTCTTCTCCCCATTTTCTACTCCCCTCTCTTCTCCTCCAGGTCCACTCCTGATGGTAACAACTCTGAACAAGGTTTTCTTTGGTGTGGGGGCCATGGGGTGGGCGGGAAATCTCTTTCCAGAATTGTGACTCTGCAGAAATTTTTATAATGTGTTTTTAATATTTATTAAGGCAAGTCTCCTTTCTTTTTTCAAAAGAAATTTTAACTTCTTACACATTTACTTTTTCAGATGAATATTAGAGTCAGTTTGCACATTTCATTTTAACATTCCTTTAGGGTTTTGATTGGGAATACATTGAATTTATAGATTAATTTAGGGGAAGGGATAATATTTTTCTAATCTTAATTCCTCATGATAAACAATAATAGTTAATAAATATTTATTAAATTAATGAATATGTGTTTTGTTTTGGGAGAAGAGAAGAAGGGAATAAATTTGAATTCTTTTTTAAATATTTTGTATTTTCTTAAAATGATCCATTTCACTTAAATTTTCAATTTATCATTATAGAGGTCTACATAATATTTTCATTTAAAAGTCTTCTCCATATCTGTATCCACTTTCTTAATCCAAATGTGGTTTAATCTGGTTTTTCCACTTTTTTGGTCACACTTGCCAGAGTTTTATTTTATTGGCCTTTTCATTTAAAGAAAAGTTTGATCTCCTTTTTATTTGTAGGGGAGAAAAAGTAATATCTTTTCCTCTTAGCCATGGTGAGATTCATGGCTAAGACCTTTGTAACAAAAAAAAGATTAACAAAAGTAAAGCTTAGAAAATTATTTAATGTAAGTTTTATATGACACAGATCCTTCAGAAAGAAGACCCAAAGAAACAGGGAAATCTGTGTATTTTTAGGCTTAGGTTTGATGGAGAGTAGATAGTCGTTGCAGAAGTATTAATGATTGGAGGATGAAAGCTGTGATCTACTGGTAATAAACTGGGGAGAATTTAGCAAGGCCTGTTTGTTCAGATTCCTCTTAACACCCCTGCGTGGCATTCCTTCTTGCTGGCTGTAGGGTAGGATACCTGTCACATAAGAGTTTTCAGGGGAGAAGGGAGGGAAAAGGTCAGAGAGTGACCTTTCTGGGTTTCTTGTCTGCTTCAGACAAGAAGGGTGAGGGAAAAGTGAGAGGCTTTGTTTTTATATTTGCTTTGTCTCATGTGCTCCATCAAATCCCATTGTAGGCTATCAATATTTTCTAAACAGTTATATGTATCAGATGATAATTAATCAATTCTCTTTTGGTTATTTGGTTTTTCTTTTCTAATGAACTCTCTCCAGGACACTTATTTTTCTCCTTCTCCAGTTTGGATTGACTGTTTCCTTGCTTTGCTACCTGGCTGTCATCTTGAAGCTTATTTTTTGTGTTTTAATGTGTTGGACTCCCTGTTTTCTTAGTTTTATGTCTTTCTCTTTCTTATCATTTTCATGGAACACATCCTTCCATAGATTTCTAAAAACGTTTGCATGGAAGTAATATAATTTCATCTGAAAATTTCTGTACTGTCAGTATCACACTTTTTCAAAGCTCTATCTTATACCTTGATGGTTTCTGTTTTGTAACAGCCTGTTCTTGTTTCACGGATACAGTATATTCTCCTATTTCTCTAATAATATGATTTTAAACACGATTGTCTTTTGTGCTCTGCATGGTTTCAGCTTCCTTTAGATTCTGTTTGTTTGGCCTTTCTCTTTTATGTTAGAGTATCTCTTCAAATGTTTTGTGGTCATTAGCTATAATATTTAAGATAAAGCTACTACTAAAAAGCTGATTAGAGGCTCTGAGCCTGGATGAATCATTTTTGGAGCCTGGACGAATTTCACTGGCATATAATCGGGTGACAAGCCAATCTTGGCTCAGGGGGCCCTTCAAACTTCTGAATCTGGAAGGTTCTCCTTCTTTAGGTTTGGGTCTCAGGAGATGAACTTTCCAATCTCCTATTTGAGAGGCATCACTTAGCTGCTGTCTGGAGCCTCCAGTTTAGTTGCACAGGAGGAGAGTGGAGATCTGAGAGTCTGCTGTCTACATGGACTTTCAGCCCCTCTTCATGTTAGCCCTCATTACCCACCCCCCTTTACCCAATGCCTGGCTCCCCTAGTTTCTGAGCCTTCAGGTACCATGGGCTTTATTCTCATCATTGCATCCTTTTGCAGAATTTAGATTCTAGCTTTTCTCTTTAAAGCCAATTTGTCAGTTTTCTACCCACTTTCTGCCTTCTAAAATGGTTTTGATTTCTTTTAAAATTATTTTGATATCTTTTATCCAGGGATATCTTATCCATTTTCTTTTTCCTGTGTACTTGTACTCTTTTTGTATTTCTGTGCAATAACTTTTGGGGTTCTTTAGGAAAGAGAGGAGATGAAATGTATATAGATGTACGAGATGACCCCATCTTCCTTCCTCCTTTTAGAAATTGCTTGAATGTCTGATCAGTCGATGCCTTCTTTCTTGCTTACGTGCTGCCATGGAAGGATTTGTTTATTTCATCCTCCAGTTGAAACTAGCAGCTCACCATCTTGAGATGAAAATCTGCCACACTTGCTTGTTTCTGCCAGAAAAAATATTTTTTTTCAAATAGTACAAAACATTTTTTAGAACTTCTTGTTTTGAAAATTTTTATACTTATAGAAAATTTTCAAGAATAGTGCAATGAATTCTTATATATATTCTTCATTTTGACTCACCAGCTGTTCACATTTTGTTATATTTGCTTTTCCTCATTCTCTCCCTCATAAATCCTGGATCTTCTACTCCTAAATTCTTTCACAATATAATTATCAAATTTGGGGAATTTAACATTGATACAGCACTATTATCTAATCAATCCATATTCAAATTTCACTAATTATCACAATATAGTTTTTTTATAGTATTTCCCCCAATCCATGATTCAAACAAAGCTCACCCTTTTTATTTGTTCTTGTATCTTGGTCTTTTAATCTGGAACAGTCTTTTTTTTTTTCCATGACATTGACATTTGTGATGGGTCTAGACCAGTTGTATTATAGAATGTCCTTGTAGTTGGGTTTCTCTGAGGTTTCCTCATGATTAAATACAAGAAAACCCCAGAAATGATGCTGGGTTCTTCTCAGTTCATCAGATCAGAAGGGCCATGGTGTTGCTTTGTTGCAACATTGGTGACCACCATTGGTTAAGGTGATGTCTGTCAATGTAAAGTGTTCTCTTTGTAATGAATAAGAAGTCTGTAGAGATGTACTTTGACTCTGCAAATAGCCATTGTAAAATAACTTAGTAGATTTTATTCTCAATAGAGCTATACCATTTTTCATGTTTATAGAGTCTCAAGTTAAGATGATTATAATAATACATATTACCGTTCAATCTAGTGGAGAAATAGTTGTGAATCAAAGAGATAAAGCCTTCACATCTTACTAAATTGGTTTAACACGTTGAGGATGGTCTTTCCTGTTACCTTTAGAAAAGAGTCCCTTTCTTTGGCAGTACCACCACGTATGGTTCTACAGATTGTGCACTGCACAAGAACATTATTCATATGTGGCCATAGTAGGTTTTGTACATTTATCTTGACAGTTTTTCAGCAAATGAAAACAAAGCATCTTGAGAAAATGGAGTCTTTTTCTAATTTGCATAAAGTACTGATTGAACGTTAGATTTGGGAAGTGGGTTACAAGCATTTCTTTCTATTAGTAAAGTAAGTGACAATATTTAAGACAACAGCTTAGGAATGTCAGTAATGTTAGAGCTACATGACTGAGGCCAGGAGACATAAGGGACTCTGATATGTTGATGCAGGATGTGCTGATCCAGGAAGTGGGAAATCAGAGGGTTCTCAGTCGGGACGTAAGGACCTGTTAGAGAAGAGAAAGAGCAGACATGTACGTAGGCAAAGACATGTGCTTCAGAGGCATTTGGAAGATCATGAATTGGTCTAATGGTTTTGGATGTAATAAGTTTCCAGAAAAAACATTAAACAGAGGAAAATGAAAAGGGATTAGCACCAGGGCCATGAAATTCTTACAGCTGAAGCATCTCAGAGGAAGTGGTTTTGGGGTGCAGCGGAGTGGGAGAAGAATGAATGTGCCCAGGGAAAAGAGGACTAGTGCAAAGAAAATCCTCTCGCTGGGGTGAGATCCTGGTCAAGAGTCTGGATTGGGTCCCACTGGCTTTCAGACCTCAGGAAGCAAGGGAAGTCCTTGGGCTCAGAGAAAATGCCTGTTTTCTGAGTGCTCCCTAGCTGTGGTCCCCAACCCCTGGGCCATGGACCCAGCTGTGAAACTCCACCACCACCCCGCTGTCCGTGGAAAAATTGTCTTGTATGAAATTTAGGAAAGCAGGTGGGGGGGGCACACAGCAGGGGGTGAGTAGCAGGTGAGCAAGCGAAGCCTCATCTGTATTTACAGCCGCTCCCCTCCCCAGGGCTCACATCACTGCCTGAGCTCTGCCTCCCCCGACCTCCCGTGGAAAAATTGTCTTCCAGGAAACCAGTCCCTGGTGCCAAAAAGGTTGGGGACCGCTGCTCCCTAGTGTTGAAAACATGCAGCTTTGCTGTGAATCCACACCCCCCGTGTGCCCCCGAGCCTCACTTCTGGGATGGGGGCGAAAGGCACCCACAGTCAAACTCATTGTCTTTCCCCCAAAACAGCCTCTGCCTGATATGTCCTCCAGGAGGAGAAAGAGAGAGAATGCACAGGGGAACGCGGAAGACCTGGATGGCTGCAGACACAGGTAGTTTCTAAGCCTCCCTGCCGGCCTCCTGGGCAAGGTCGGGCCGCTAGCCCGCGGCTGGCCTGCTGGCTGTGGCCGTCGCCCACATGGTTTATGTGCATGTCCTCTGTCTTCTGCTGGTTTGTAAAAGCCTCAGATGCAGTTTCTACCCTGTTCTCAGGGTGCTATATATGCACGAAGCAGGTGCCTAATAAATGCTCATCTGTGGAGAAGACAGGGCAGCCCCAAAGGATAGACTCAGGAGTGGAGACTCAGACATGTGCTGGCTGGCTCAGAAGGGAGAATAAACAGTAGCTTTGTTTTTGTTTTTTTTATTTTTTGGTCTTAACCTATGTTAAGTAAAAGGATCTAATGGGACTAAATTTCTTAATTGCTTACCTGTAATCAGGGTACAACTATGAATTTGTGCACCTATTAATAGCTGGAATTCCAAGAAAAGGGGCCATATAGGCACTGTCTGTGGAAAAAGCAAGTTGATTCATAATTTTAATAATGGGAGCTCACATTTATTGAGCATTTACTATGTGCTTATGTATGTATTTACCTGTGTAGCATGCAGTATTTCATTTAATTCCCATAAGAGAGTAGATTATCCCTATCATTCATATTTTTCCAGGTGGGGAAACTAAGGCTCAGAGAAGATGAGTTGTCATTCAAGTTTATGGTGTTCATGAATGAAGGAGCTAGAACTTGGACCTGGGTCTGTCTGATGGTAAAGCTTCTGTTGGCCCAGCCAACATTGGTCGTTTTCTCCCTCCACATTTCAACATCACAGAGCCACCGGCTAGAGTCATAACATCTTAGAAGAAAAATATATCATGGAGGTCCTCTGCCAGGTTTCATTCCTGTGGGCATTGAAGAGAAAGCATGAGCCTAACATTTCCAGCTACCGATCATTTGCAGAGTGGGTGCTGTCATTTTGCAGGGAATTCCTCACCTGAAACAGCAGGACTAGAATCTGCAGCTTACCAAAGAGGAGCACAAAAGCTAACCCCGAATTATTTTTGGCAAATGTACACAGCCTTTGTCTCCAGGAAAAAGGAAACTGTATTCCGGAGTAACTTAAACAAGTGCAGTTCTTAGCCTGAGAAAGACACCTCGGGGCCTACTCTGACATACATTTCTGACTTACAATTAATGTGAGACACCTACCATTCCGGTGGTCAGCTTTCCAAATCTCCCGTCACCAGGCTTTGCGTTAAATACAACACGCCAGCTGCCCAAGGTTGCAGGCTCATAGAACCACGTGGAATAGAAACAGCAAGACGTGGTTCTAAGATTTACTATATAGCCCCCTGGTCAATTAAGCTCACCAGACGTTTCTCCCCACCCCTCCCCCCAAGTTCGTCTACTCTCATAGTTCCTTATGTTTGAAAAGGTTTGAGGGCGGGGGGAATACCATTGAAGCACACAGATTTCACATCCTGGTGATGTTTTTGTAGCTGCCACATGTGGCCCTGTGTTAAGTAGCTGAACATTTCTGCTTGCTGGCAGCCAAAGTCAGCCCTCACCTCCCGTGGAGCACATTCTGACTTCAAACAGCCTTCCAGGGGGTTGCAGAGAGGAAACACGGGAGAGGGTTACGACTTATGCTGCCTGATTTCATTTTCCATCTTTGTGCTTTCTGGTTATTAGAGCCACACAGGAGACAGAAGGCCAGAGGAATTTGAGAGGTTTCTTCAGATAAGGTGCTAGAAACCCTGATATTTGAATGAGAGATTGCATTTTCCTAGAAGCAATCTTTTTTTTTTTTTAAGCATGACTAAATATAATTTCAATTGAGAAGGTCCATATATCACACTCACTAAGTATGCTGAATCCGTTAAGGAAGTCCTTGCTATGTATACAATCTCATCTCTTTGCATCTCTTAGGAAAAAAGCAGTCACTTGGAGCATCTTCCGCAGCGTGACAGCTTTGCTGGTGGCAGGCAAAGCCAGCCCGAGAAGGCACTGCTCACAGCACAGCATAAGAAATATGCCATTTGCAAACCCTCACTGTGCATGGCTGGAAGTCACGAATGAGGCTGGAATAAATATAAGCTGGCTGGACACCCCCTGATCTGGGAAGGCTTAATGATGTTTAGCCTGTCGAATTTTGTTCTGTTGACTCTTAGAGTCTCTAGAACTGGAGAGGGACTTCCAAATTTTCTAGATAGTTTTCTCTATTGAAAATAAACCAACGTAATTCTTATTTTATTTTACTTTTACATTTTGGCTGAAAGTTTCAAGTCACAGAATAATTGACTTTTTTTAAATTTGCGAACTCTTGGCAGAATGTTTAGCACAGTAGAATAGGTGACCGCATTGAGCCAAGGTAATTCAATCAACTTAATAGAGATGTTATCGTAATTTACTAGACTGAATGAATAATAATAGAATGATTTTTATTTTAAAATGTAGTCAGTCAACAGGAATTTATTGCACATCACTGCATGTGAGGAGCTGTGCTAGATACCCTGGGCATCATGTGGATGGAACATTCAGGATCCTCTTCCGTGTTCCCGCTGCAGTGATCACACTGGGGTTCAAGTGTGACTTGTCGGTGGTGGTCTTGGGCAGGAAGGGGCTGGACCTCTCAGCACCTGCCCTTTGAGTTTGTGCAGAGGTGGTTCAGGGCTTGGTTTGAGTCAGCCTCTCTCTGTCGCTGTATCCATCCTTGTCTCTCTCCCCCTTCCCACCCACGAGGTAGATCGTGGTTAGAGCTGAGCTGGAGGTTTCTCTGTGTCAAGCTGTTTGGCCCATTTAGGGCTTAAGCCCAGATTCTTAAACTTTTTAGCACCTTTCTTTAGACAACTGGGGTTGGCACTTTGGAAGTAAATGCTAACAGTCACTCGGAGTGGCTTTTTCCGGTGGCATCACAGAGGGAGGGAGGCCAGCTGGCAGGTGCAGCAGCACTGACTCACTCGTGCATCGGGAGTGTAGGAACAAGCTAGTTAGGGCATTATGGGCTGAGCGTGCCCTTCGTGTCGTAGCGCGGCTCGGTGGGCAACACGACGTAGTCTACAGTCACATTCTGCGGTGCTCGGGGTTTGGACTTCAACATGTGCATTTGGTTTGGTGAGGGGGTGGGAGGGAGTGAGGGGACACAATACGGCCCTTAACGACGTTAATGCCTCCCAACAATTTTTGCAGTGAGGATACTGCCATTATCACCATTTTACAGATAACGAAATGGAGGTTCATAGAAGCTGAGTTATTTGCCCATTTATGTAGCAAGCCTAGCGTACCATTCCTATGCTCCGCATTTCTTATTTAGCTATGCATGTCAGATAAAATTTAAAGTTTAAAAAGGCCCATGGAAATTTCCAGATTTCTTTCAAAGGAGGTATACGTAGCAAGATTACTAAAGGAGCATCTGCCCTCTACCAGCTGTGTGACCCCAGCCAGGTTACTTCACCTCTCTGGCCCTTGGTTTTCTCATTTATAAAATGGGAATATTCATAATACCTGCCTTCTAGGGCTGTTCAGGGGGATGTCCTTATGACAGTGTCTGCACGCTGATACGCAATATGTGGTAGTAGCTGTTTATTACATATGATTATTGTTATCTGAGAAGGATGCATTTTCAGAATAGGACAAAGCGATTGTTATTTCATTTTAGCATTTGAAAGTATTATTAGATGCTACTTATTTGGATCTCTATATAATCACAGTTTTAAATATTATCATTTTCAGTATGTTATGTCATTTTACATTGGCCACATGTTGGAGGGCAGTGTAAGCTGTGGAAAGGGATTCAGTTCATTGGCTGTGGGTCAGGAGTGTGACACAGCACTAGAATCAGACCAGTAGTACCCGATCCTAACACATGTTGGGCGTACCAGCATGTTTTCCTTGGAGTTAGGTGACACGGTAGCTTTTAGATAATTTTCTGGGGAATCCTAAAAGACATAGAGATGATCATTATTTCCTAAAAAGTAGTTTTCACATGTGCCCACCACGAAATGGCTCTGCAATCGCTCTGCTTTGCTGAGGCCTAAGTTAGGCAAACGGAACGCTGCAGAGCGAGGTCCCGCAGGGCCCGGGCGGAATGGTGGACGGTGGCTTACCTTTCCAAACCAACCCTTCTGTTCTCCTGGGCATCTGTTTTGAAGAACAAATTGAAGTAAAATCAAGTGAATTAGGAAATAATAGAAATGCTTTATCTATTCTTAGGTGACTGTATAATCTGTATATTTGGTTATTATTTTGTAACTATTTTTTTAATTTGGAAAAAAATAATTGAAATATACGGTCTGACTTAGATAAATTAAATCATTTTGGTAAAGACACAAGGCAAATTTTGTATTTTCTTATTACAAATTATTCCTAGTAGAAGGTCACAACTGAAAATATAGAACTCTTCAAAAGGTGTATTTTGCCATTAATGAGTCTCTTAAGGGAAGATACAAAATTAACCTAAAAGAGTTTTACATTTCAGTGCCTCTTTTGCAGTCACTGAAAAAGTGCATAATGGGCAGTGGTAGGTAATATGTTCTAGAGCATCAGATTCTCGAAGGTTGCCTTGGCTGCCTCCGTAGAGTTCCAGGGGTAAGTGGGATTGGACGGTGGAGTGAGAAAGCACTGCTGTGTTTACAGGCAAACTGCGTAAAATGACAGGGAGAATACCGCCAGAAAACCAGGAAACAGGACCTACTCCCAGGGTTGCCACGTAATATTCTTAATTCTTTGGCTTCCTCCCTGTACTCCAGGAATTAAAGATTAATTATATCACATTTAATAATATATTATCTGACTCTTACATTATACATGTATTGAACATATTTAACCAAACTAAGAGCAACTTTATCATGTGGTGGTTATACACATGATAGCAAAACAAATTAGAGGAATATACTATTTTTTTAAAAAAATAGACACTTCTATTATCATCACAATGAAAAAAGTCAAGTTGAGTTTATTGTCATGTAGAGTGTTATTGGAATTTCCTGTCTTTCCTTGGCTGCTGGTGGAAGTCCAGGGAAGGTATGACACACCTCTGTGCAGGCGTCTCATTGGACTGTGACTGCCTAGCGGTGACGACCAGGCCATTCTGAGTTGGCTCCCACTGCCCAGTGACACCCCGAGGCTCTCCTTGGTGTCATATCCCCGGGCCAAGTCATCGCTCTCTGATAAATAGGTGTGCTGACGGGCACGCTAGCTCACACATTGCAGTGATCCACTCCTCCCAAGGCCTGGTGTACCCACAAATTTAAGAAGCCTCTCTAATGGCTCAACAAATGGGGAGTTACTAAGTAACTGGCTTCAGTGAAAATAACGAAACACCATTTCTTGGGTGTCTGCTGTACACTATGCCCTTTGCTTGCATTTTCATTTAATCTTTGCAGCAACACAGTGTGGTAGGTAGTATGCTCACTTCACAGACAAGGACATTGAATGTGGTAAAGACAATTCTATGTCTTGCACAAGTCCCATTTTGGTTTCTTCTTTGGCACACAGGAAGACCGCACTCCCCAACGCCGTCATGGTTGGCTTGAGACCACACGACTAGTTCTGGCCAGTGGTAGATGAAATGGAGTGCACCACTTCCAGACTGAGATGGAAGAGTGGGTGTGAGTGCTCCATACTCTCTCTCCGTCATGTGTTGAGCTGGCATTGTCACTAAAGAAAAGCAACCCAGATTGCTAAGTCATCACATGGAGCACAGCCACCCTGGAGAATCACCCAATCCACAGAGGACTTCATGTGAGTAAAAGAAACCCGTATTTTATCTAACCACTGATATATTGAGGTTTGTTACTGAAGCATAGCCCATTCTTTCTGACTAATACATTGAGTCCCAGACAGAATAAGTGAACTTCATTCGTAGATGGTGGCCTAGAACCCCCACTCAGACGTATGACAATAAAGCACCCTTTCTACTATTATCTCTTTGGCTAGAACATAGAGTGGGGCTAAAGTTCAGAATGCTACATTTAATGTCCCTAGCGTATGGGACATTGCACAGTTATTTTCTTACTCTTCTTACTCCTCACCAGCCTGCATGTGATGGTCAGAGTTGGTGGCAGGATTAATGAATGTCCAGATGGTATTTATCCCCTACTCTTTTTTTAAAACCAAACCAGGTATGAGTAACTTGGGAAACAAAAGTACTGACCTGCTTGGAGGATGGTGACCAGATGACCCACTCTTCTTCTCCCAAAGAGTAGATGTTCTGATTTGAGCCACCCATCCACATGCACAAGCTGGATTCGTCTTATGACCGATGGCTAAGTGGGGTCAAGGGAAGAGTCAGAACCTTGGACTAGAGAAATCATACGTAAGGTCCACGTGGGCCTGGACTGAGAAAATTGTAATTCCCCCAGAATGTTTACACGATTCCAAAAGAAAGGTATCATGCTGATTATATGTTAGAGCCAGAAAGAGGGCTCTGCAGCCCAGAATGGGTTATACCAACTTTTTATGTGGTTCTTCACAAAGATTTGGTGATTTATATAAGGAGTATTCATTCATCTAGTCATTTTTAATGTTTCCAGTTGTAGAAAAAAAAAAGATCTATAAAATAAGCGACTTACCCTGCCAGAGCACCATCTTAATGGTGAATCAGACAAGCAAACAGTAAAGACGCAACGTGATAGACACGGTGCTCTATAGAGACAGGCGTCGAGCGCTGCGGCTGGGTTGGGTGTGAGAGAGTCAGGAAGCTCTTCCCACAAGAGCAGCCCCTGGGCAGAGTCTTGAAGTCCAACTAGTCCAGGCAAAGAGCTGTGTATGAAATTATAAAGTTGGTGTCATTCTGACCCCAGGATTCTCTAGGGCAACTAATCCCTACTCTTGGGCCATTGAGCCCATACAATCCATGGCTATATCTCAGGTGTTCTGCAAAACTCCCAAAATTGGACCCAGAATTTTGTGTGCAGCTAGGTTTTTCTTGTCATACTTTCACCAGATTCTCAAAGGTTTCCAAGACATCCGAAAACGTTATCACCACTGCTCCTGATGACACAGCCATTCTTTGGGAAGTCACGCTACTTCCTGGTTGGGAAATCTGCCCGCGTGCAGAGATAGGATTGTGAAGATGAGCTCACGGGGAATAATTTCACTCCAAAGAGTTTCCCCTAATGTTAGTCCACCTGGGACTTAATTAAACAAAATGGCTTGTGATTTCAAATGCCATGGCTTTGCTTGCCCACATTATATACACGTACACATACACTCACAGCATTTCTAGAAAATTCAAAAGATAGAGATAAACATATGATAAAAATTAAAAGGCTTTCTTCCACTTGTTACCCTTACTGCTAACTGCTCTGTCTCTCTCCCCAAAGTTAATCACTACTAGCTGGTTTTTGTATTTCCATGAAAAAAAATATGAATCACATACCTGTGTGTATGTGTGTGTGTGTGTGTATGTGTGTTTTTATTTAATCTCAAGAGATCAAGTTGTACACTGCTCTGAACCCTGCTTTTCTTCTCTGTATCTCTGCATAACTGGTACATCCCAGAGATCGTTCTGTATCCATCGTTCTGTGCTGGTCTAGCTGATTCTTTGTATGGCCGAGGTGATCTTCCTTGTTGGTTGCACTGCCACAGGGCGGGGTGGGAGGGGGTGCCCGGCCCCCAGCACGATGCTTTTTGAGGTTGCTTCCACATGTCTATTTACAGACAGTGTTGCACTGCATATTCCTATCCATCTAGCTTAGGTACTTTTGCAAGTATTTCCTGGATTAAATTCCTAGCATGGAATTGCTGGGTTAAAGGGTATGTGCATTCACAATTTTGACAGATATTTCCAAATTGCCCTTCTGAACAGCTGAACCACTATAGTCTTAGCCACAATGGATGAGAGTGCCTATTTCTGCACGCAATTGGTATTATCAAATATTTTAATTTATGCCAACATAACAGGTAAGACTTATTCTGTCATAGTTGCTTTGATTTGTATGTCTTTAATTGTGAATGAGGTTGAGCACCATTTCGTATGTTTTTTCACTGTTTGTATATTTGCCTTCTATTCATATCCTTGGCTCATTTTTCCATTGGATATGTCTTTTTCCAACTGAACTATATAAACTCTTTGTCAATTAAGAGAATGAGCCCTTATAATAAATGCATTGTAAATATTTTTCCTGATTTAGCCTTTGTCTTTTGTCTTTGCTTACAGTATTTTGGGCCATGTTAAGTTTTTTAATTGATATGTATTGAAATTTATGAGCACCCAGGAAATTTGTTGAGAGTTGGATTAGATCTCAAGATCCCTTCAAGTTTAAAAAGGACTCTATAAATACTAACAACCACAAAACCTAAAAGAATGAACATGTAATAGTAAATTTTTGCTGACTTTAGTGGGTGGGTGAAGGCCACCTCTGTTGTCTTGGGCCTTTCCAAGAATTTTCCTATCTCTCTTATAGATACTCTACTCTTGTAGCAGTTAAATAATTGCTATAACAATCAAGATATGATTTTTAAAATGTCTTTATTATTGTTATAGAAGTCCTATGGTTCACTATAGTGATTGAATTTTACAAATCCAGGCTCTAGCACCATGCCTTGCACTCAAAAACGTGCTGATGAGTCTTAAGAATGTTTGGGGTAAAAGGAAAGTGACTGGGGAGGAGATGAACCTCCCTAGAAATCTTGGAGAGCTCAAAGACATTCTCAGATTTCTTCAGGGGGAGGAGGAGGAAATAAGAAATCTGAATGAAGACTTAGGAAATTACTTTGAGATAGCTTTCAAATAATTTATGATGTAATTTTAAACTTTTTCTAAAACCTGGATCATCATACTTGTTAAGTTTTTACAGCTATAAAACTTAAACTATTAAGGAGAATTAGTCATCTCAATTACAGAACTTCTCAAAACCTTGATGTGCTTACGAATCTCCTGGGGACCTTGTTAAAATGCAAATTCTGATTTGGTTGAGATTCTGCATTTCTAACAAGCTGCTTGACCCCAGGGTAGCAGCAAGGCTCTAACACAGCCCCTGACCATTTTTCTCTACGCCTATTCTCTTCTACCTGCTTTCTTCTCTCTTTCCTTCCTTCTCTTTCTCTGGACACATGATAGGATGGTATTTATGTGTATCTATATACATACTTTAGGTATGTCTTCATATTTCTGCTTTCTAAAACATTAATTAAGAAATAGGCCACTGTTACAGAAATCACAAGGTACATCGTGAAAAACCATTGAGTGCAAAGGCAAAACGTTGACAAATTGATATTTTTTTGCTTGGTCACCCCTGATTTAAGGAAATGAACCCCAAATAGGCTATGTGAATTAGAAATTGACTTCAACCACATTTAAATTGTTCTCCTTTAAAATATTGGCAGTTGAATGTGTAAACCAATATTTATTTTTTAATCAACGGTTTGTGGTGGTTTGTTTTAATCAATGGTTTATAAACAAAAGAAATGGGGGAAGAACGCTTCAAAATGTTTCTAGTAATAGAAATGAAAATAGGATATTTTATTTCTTTAAATAGCAGACATGAGCCTTCACTAAAATCCATCTCACTCTGGGAAGAGCGAAATGTATGAAAAACTGACCATTGTATAAAAGTCCAAGGCCAGCACTTCTGGGCCAGAGATCATAATAAATATTTTTCTATGGAAAGAAGTTGAAGATCCAGCTACGTTAAGGGAGAATCTATTAACAGAATAATTGGATAGAGAGGACCCTTTAAGAAAAGCTTCCAAAATTCCATTATCTTAACTGTCACTCGCCACTTGGAGTTGTCTTGGTGCTGTGTGTTTTCATGAATTACCCAAGCTGTTTGTTTTTCCTTTATCAGTCATCACGCTGTCAGCTGGGCCATTCATAACAACTTCTGGCAGCTCATCAGGGGAGTTCAGAGCTTGAATAGGACCCTATCAACTCTCACACCTCATTGTGTGAAACTGTTTACCAGCATTGCCTTTTTCTGTAAATATTACAAGCACAGCCCTGAAAGGAGAGATGTGTGAAAACAAAATGGCCTAACCTTGTAGCAGTCGGCTGAGATGGCAGATCTGGGTTGACGGAGAATTTACAAGTCCTCGAGTTTCATTTATTCGGCTGAATAATACCTAGTCACTGGTCTTGAAGTTTTGTGTGTGCTGGCTAATTAGACAACATTTAATTTGACTTCACATTTGTGTCAGTTGGGTGAAAATGAGACTTTGTAATTAGAGAGTACAGATCGGGTTTCTGTCACAATTCTCCGCCCTCACTATAATTTAATGCACACTTTTCCAGTGTTTTTGCCACTGTCTTTTATGCTTGACTGGTGACAAGGTGGCCCATATTACACAACCAACAGCAAATGGACTCAGTCTTCTGGACTGAGCTCCTGCCAGATTCACCCATCGCAAATAATTTTCTATTTGAAATCAATGTCAGCAAGTCTCTGTTGAAGCTAATATCACCGACCTGCAAATGGTATAATTTTTTTTTTAGTCTCTATTTTTGTCAAAGTTGCATATGCACAGATTTTTAAGTGTTAAATACTTCTCGCTTTATGAAAAAAATAGCAGACTCCCCTTTCTCCCTCCCGAAAGGCAACTGGTTTTTTTATTTATGCAGAAAATAATTTCACTGTGAGAAAGATACTGATTCATTTTGCCTGTTTTGAATGTTATAGAAGTGGAATCATATTGTGACTTGTTTCTTTCACTTACCATTAAGGTGGGTTATTTTTTGTATTCCTTTTTAGAAAATCAGGGTATAATTTACATACAATAGATGGAATGGATTGATTTTAAATGTACAGTTCAATAAATTTTAATCCATGAATTCACCCATATGACTACACACCAATCAAGATATGGAACATTTCCATCACCCCAGAAAGTTCCCTCATACACCTTCTCAGTCATTCCTCTCCAGGAGGCGGTCACTCTTCTTATTTCAATCATCATAGGTTAGATTTACCCCCTCTAGAACTTCCTATAAATGGAATCATGGAGTAGGTTCCCTTTTGTGCCTGGCTTTGTTTGCTCCCAATGCTGATTTTGAGAGTTCATGCAGAAGTGTGTTCCTTTAAACTGCCAAGCAGTATTTCATTGTATGAGTACACTACTGTTTGTGTATAAATTCACTTGTTCATGGCCATTCCTGTTGTTTTGAGTTATCGACTATTGGATTGTCTTTTTATTATTGATTTGTAGGAGTTCTTGTATATTTCAGTTAACAAATGCTTTGTCAGAAATGATTTGTCATTTCATTTCCTTAATAGTGTCGTTGACGAGCAGAAATTTTAAATTTTGATTATGCCCAACCTGTGATTTTTTTCATTTATGACTAATTGTGTGTGCGTGTGCATGTGCATGTGCATGTACACATGCCTTTGTTGAAAATCAATTGACCATACACACGTGGCTCTATTTCAGGACTGTCTACTCTGTTTCATTGACTTGTTTGTCTATCTTATGCAAATAACAATGTCTTAATTATTGTTGCTTTGTAATAAGTGGTGAAGGCAGGAAGTATGTGCCCTCCAAATTTGTTCTTTTTATGGTTCTTTTGACTATTCTTCATCTTTTGCATTTTTATAATACATTTTACAATCAGCTTGTTCGTTTCTACTAAAAATTCTCCTGGAATTTTGTTTGGGATTGCACTGAATCTATAGATCAATTTGGGGAGAACTGACACTTTAGCATTGTTAAATCTTCCAATCAATAAGCATATTATATGGTTTAATTTTTTTATTTAATATCTTTCTATAATATGTAATAGTTTTCAGAATACAAGTCTTTTGTTAAATTTGTTTTTAAGTAGTTTATGTTTTTGCTGCTATTCTACATGGAATTGCTTATTAATTTCATTTTCTAATGTTTTTCTGATAAACAAATGGAAATATAATTAATTTTGTATATTGACCCTGATTTCTATGACTTTGCCAAATTTACTTTTAGTTCCAGTAGGAATTTTTTTGTAGATTCCTTAGGATGTTTTATATATATCAACATGTGATCAACAAAAAAGACAGTTTTGCTTCTTTCTTTTTAATCTGCATGCCCGTATTTTGTTCTTATATTGTTGTGTTAGCTGGGATGTCCAGTATAATGTTGAAAAGAGGTGAGGAGAGTGGGCATCTTGCTTCTGAACTCAGAAGAAACCATTCAATATTTCACCATTAAGAATGACATTTGCTGTTAGGTTTTTGTATATGCCCTTTATCAGATTGATGAAATTCCTTTCTTAGTTTTTTGAGAATTCTTTTTTATTATTATTATGAAAGGGTATAAAATTTTTTCAAAAATGTGTTTGCTTCAATGAGATTTTTTTTTCTCTTTGATTCTGTTAATGTGATGAATTACAACTATTGATTTTCTAATGTGAAACCAAACTTGCAATTGTGGCATAAATTCTACTTATTAATAACATTTATCTTATTCACATAAGGCTGAATTTGATTTTCTAACACTTTGTTAAGGACTTTGCATCTTTATTCATACAGGATATTGGTCTATAATTTTCTTTTTCTGTAATTCTTTTTTCTGTAATTCTTGTCCTTGTCAAGTTTTGGTATCTAGGGTTATGCTGGCTTCATAAAACAACTTGGAAAGTATTTTCTTCTGTTTTCTTGAAGAGTTTTTGTAAGACTGGTATTAGTTTTTTCCTTAAGCCTTTGATAGAATTTGAGAGTAAAGCCATCTGGTCTTGGAGTTTTCTTTGTTGAAAGATTTTTAATTTTAAAGTCAAATTTGAAAATAGATATAGAGCTATTTGAATTTTTCTATTTCTTCTTGCTAATTTGGTAAGATATGCTTTTCAAGGAATTTGTCCATTTGCTCTAAGCTGTTAAATTTACAGGCATAAAATCATTAATTGCTTTGTCTTCCTGGAGAATAGAATTCACTATCATTATGTAATAACTCTCTTTATCACTGATAATATTTCTTGCCTGAAGCCTACTTTTATATTAATAAAGCTACTTCAGCTTTCTTTTGATTAATGTCTGTATGGTATATCTTTTTACTGTATCCTTTTACTTTTAACCTACTATGTCTTTATATTTAAAACAGTACTTTTGCAGACAGCATATAGTTGAGTCTTGCTTTTTATCTAATCTAAAAATTTCTATTTTTTTATTAGTGTGGTTTGCATTTAATGTGATTATTGATATGATTGAATTAAAATCTACCATCTAACCATCTGTTTTCTATTTGTTCTGTCTGTTCCTTGTTTCTTTTTTCCTCTCTTTTGACCCCTTTTTGATTAATTGAGCATTTTTTTAATGATTCAATGTTATCTATACTATTGAATTAACATGTATATCTCTTTTGAAAAAATTTAGTAGTTGCTGTAGGGTGTACCATACACATCTTATCTGCTCAAAGTCTACTTTCAAATAATATTGTTCTGTTTCATGTCTAGTATAAAGATGATAAATTCCCAATTCCATCCTCCCGTTCTTATTCTATTATTGCCACATATTTACTCTTATCTATGCTATAGATACACAATGCTTCTATTTTTGTTTTAAGTAGTTATCCTTTAGAGCAATGAAAAGTAATAAAACATGAATTTTATGTTTACCATTTCCGGTGCTCTTAATCTCTTTCTGTGGATTCAAGTTCCTGTCTGCTATTACATTACTTCTGCCTGAAGAACTTGCTTTAGCATTTCTCACAGCCTGAGTCTACTGGCAATGAATTCTCTTAGATTTTTTGTTGTTGTTTTTTGTTTGGGGTCTATTTCTCCTTCTTTTTTGAAGGATATTTTTGCTGGGTATAGAATTCTGAATTGACAGGTTTTTGTTGTTGTCATTTAGCAACAAAGACACCGTTCTATTATCTCCTGGCTTGCATAGTTTCTGATGAGAAATACTCTGTAATTCATCCCTCTAGTTTTTAATTTCTCTGTATGTAATGTGTCCTTTTTCACTAGCTGTCTTCATAATTTTCTCTTTGTCTCTGGTTTTCAGCAGTTTGAATATGATATGCCTATGGTGTGGGGCGTTCTTTTGAGAGAGGGGCATTTATTTTGTTTGATGTTCTTTGAGTGTCTTGGAACTGGGACTTAGTATCTGTCATTCATGTTGGAAAATTCTTAGGTATTATTTCTTTTTATCTTTTCTTCCTGGGATGCCAGTTGCACATAGGTTAGATCTTCTGTTATTGTCCCATGTCTCATATCTCCTGGATGCTCTGTTGTTTTTTCCTTTCACATTCCATTCTTCCTGACTGTTCTACAATCAATGCTAGAACTGTTGTAAGTCCAGCTTCTGTATGTGCGAGGGTCATGCTGAAGAAATTTTGTTGCTATTGTCTTCTCTCTTATTCTCCAAATCCTTGAGGGTTTATCCCTTTACAAGGTTGTTTTCTGCCATTTTAGTGGTCTTGGAAGGGAGTGAAAGTAAATGCATTTGTATAATCTGCCATTTTACCTGGAAGTCAAATTTGAATTTCATTAATTAAGCTTAGTAGTGTGGTAAGAACTAAATTTCCTATTTATCTTTGAGATAAATTAATTTATTGTATCTTATTTTCCCATTTTAAAAGACTTTTGCTTTCTGAGAAATGAGTCACAAATAATAATGACTAACATTTATTATACACTTATCATGTGCTGGTGTTGTAAATGCTGTTCTTGTATTAATTTATTTAATTCTTACAACAATTTTACTGCATAGACACTCATTACCATCATTTTTACAGATGAGGATAAACTGAGGCACAGAAAGATTAAGTAATTTGTCCAAAGATGCAGAAATAGAAAATGATGGAACCCAGATTCTTACTTAACTTTTTTTTTGAGTCAGAGTCTCACTCTGTTGCCCGGGATAGAGTGCTGTGGCATCAGCCTAACTCACAGCAACCTCAGACTCCTGGGCTCAAGCAATCCTTCTGCCTCAGCCTCCTGAGTAGCTGGGACTACAGGCATGCGCCACCATGCCCGGCTAATTTTTTTTTCTATATATTTTTAGTTGGCCAATTAATTTCTTTCTGTTATTTAGTAGAGACGGGGCAAGAGCTCTTGCTCAGGCTGGTTTCGAACTCCTGACCTTGAGCGATCCTTCCGCCTTGGCCTCCCAGAGTGCTAGGATTACAGGCATGAGCCACTGCACCCGGCCAGAACCTAGATTCTTAACCACTGTGTCTTAACTGCCTTCAACAAATGGGGAGATGACATGTTTTAGGCAATAGCTTTGCTTTTGGTCTCTGTCATCCCTCATATGTTACTGTGACCTGTCCAAGAATCTTAATCTATTAATCAGCAAGCACATATTTAGCACCCGTGATGTGCACAGAATTGTTCTGTATGCCGTGGAGATATGAAGAAATATGCCAGGACAATTTCCTTTAAGGAACTCACACTCTCCAAAGAGAAGGCCCCACAAATCTGAAAATAAGTAATTATGGTACAGAGCAGCATCACCAGTTAGAAAAAGGAAAGCTCAGTCTGATCTGGGTGCTCAGAAACTGTGGAAAACATATTAAAAATAATGGCAATTATTCAAGAGTTTGCTTAGTCTCTGGATTACCTGCATTTTCACTTCTCCACCTACCTCCTTTCTTGCACCCTAATTCTTAGCTATTATACTGTTTATAAATACTTCTTCTACAGAGCAAACTAAAGGGATTGCTTTAAGCTCAAAAGGTCTTTATAAAAGCTTAAAGTGGGAAGAGTCTCAAGTTCTTGGTCACAGTGAGACCAAGAAAGTTGTAGCTGATCCGTTGTCCCTACCTGGAAACTCTGCAGGGTTAAGGGACTACTAGATGCACTCATGGCTGATGCCCCCTCACTCCCCAGTGCAGAACCTGGCAGACAATATACACTCAATAAATATTTATTGGATGGAAAAATAAATCATCTGACAGTACCTAGATTGATGCAGAAGGAATTCTAAATACTGTATATCAATCTATCTCATGGGCAGATTCTAGGCAAAACTAACAGTAAAAATAGAGCAATTTTTCCAGAAAAACTTGATAATGTAGTGGTTGGATCATGTGTTTTGGAGCCACACGGACCTGGGATCTAGTCCCATCCCTGCCACTTACTAGCCGGCTGTGTCATCTCAGGAAAGGTGCTTACCCTCTCCAAGTCTCCATGTCCCAGAATTTAAATTCAGAGCAGTAATATTATATCATAGGTTTGTTATAAGGCTTAAATAAAATATTCCACATCAAGAGCTTGTCTCCTGACTAACTACAGGAGTGCTCAATCATTGGTAAACAATGATTTCTAGACAGAGATTTTATGAGTTGAAGCTGTGGGCCTTTGGATCTTTAAAGATTCTTGACAAAAATGAGGAAATGTAAAACAGATGTGTCTCTAGGCTCCCTATATTTTTCTTCTCTTGCTTTAGGAATTTTGAGTGACATCTGTTTGGCTCTACGGGTTTGTAGCAAAAGATGGTAAGGGAAGAGGGTAGAAATCCTTTCCCTTTTAGAGCAATGGCCTCTAGCAAGGATGTGAGCTATAGGGGACGGAGGCGCACCCTATCAGCTGGGGACGAAAGCAGCCAGAGACAATGGAATATGGCACAGTAATGAGTTCTCATTTGTCAGGTGTCAGCTTGCTGATATGGTCTAAGGATAAGGCGTCCGAGGATTCTCAGAAATTGGAAATAACAATACCACTCAGAGCACAGCGGCGCCTCTCACAGTTGGCATGGCACTTCCACACCCACTGTCTGTTTTCATTCCGCCACACTGTTGCAAGGAGCCTGAAATAAGTATTATCATTCCCATTTTATAGATGAGTAAACACATCCCGAGGAGTGAGCTGAGCATTCCCAAGGTCTCTCAGCTACTCAGTAATTGACCTGGGCCTCGAAACCCAAGTCCTCACTCTGGGTTTGTTATTTTTGTCCAGTGAACTAAGCAGCCTGTTTCTTCTATGGAATCCGTCTATTTTTATTATTGAGTTGCTTGCACACATTCTAGACCCTGAAGAATTTGTGTTTATAAGATAATTCCGTACTCAACTGCAATAGCTAAAAGAGGCAGCCTGGTTTTTAACCTTATGTCTGGTTTTGGTCCAACAGGGAACAGAATTTCTCATCCCGATAAGCTGGATCTCTGATGACGGCAGTAAGGAAACATCCACGCCCCTGGTTAAAAGACCCGAGACTGCAAGCACTGCTGGCTGTCCAGAAGGGGCCATGCTTGTTTCCGGTGAAGTGCGAGGCTGGGGTTGCTGCAGTCACTCCACAGAAGGTCCGAGGCTGCTGAACAGAGAGACTCGGGACAGACAGCAGTGGGACCCTCGAAGGTGAAACCTCAGCAGCAGATGAGGTATTGCTGGATGCTTCCTGATTATGGACTCCTTCCTCTCTCTCCATTTGTATTCCAAGCTGTTACCCTGAGTAAATCGCACCATGTCTAATTAATGTACTACTCAACTTTGATGTGATTGGAAAGAGGGAAAATATGTTGATGCCCCTACCAGCAGGATAGGATCTATCCCTAAAGTGGAATATCCATCATGATATCATTGATCTCACCATTCTCAAGGTGAATAATTATCATATAGGTGGCAGCCTATCTTCATGGCTTGGTATTTATCCTTTATGAGTTTGCAGGTGACAGTGTATTTGAGGAAGAATTCTCTCAGAAACCATTCTTAAGATGATTGTCAAATTCCTTAATAAAGAATCGGAAGCCACACACGCTGGGCTAAATGCAAAGACAACCGGTAGGCAGCAGTCTGATCGCCACCTCCTGAAGTCTTAGCTGCTGACCCCGCTGACACATGACACCCTGGAGTAGCTGCTGTCCGTCCCACTCTTCCCATCTGGGGGCAGCCACCACGCCGCAGTCTCGTCCTACCCTGAGGCTGTCTCGCGTATCTCCAAATGTACAAGGCTTTTGCACACACTCGTGCCCTCTGATGAGATGATGTTAGTAATGATAACCATGGCGATGCTGCAGCCCCTAGAGCACGCTCTTTAAATAATCTCATTTTGTTCCAACAACAATTTGAAATGGGAAGAACCATCCCATTTTACACATATTGAAACAAGGCTTGGGGAGGTCACACAGCTACCAAGCAGCAAGGTGGGGACTTGAACCTAGTTCTATCTGCCCCCAACTCAAAGCTCTTAAACACCATGCTCATTGTCCTAGTACGGAGATACTGGCTTCCCTGAGGGAGCTATCAGAGGCTAGAAAACATGGGCCTGAGAGAACTTTTAAATATGAAATGATAACTCTTTGCCTACTGAGATTCTTATCTTAAAAAACCCAGAGGAAGACCATATTTATATATTTATTCAACATTCATGTATAATATTTGCATTTACAAAATGCTTTTAGAGTGTAACAGAATGGGCAGAAATTTTTATTTGGGCATATAATTGTCTTTTCTTTCATATTCATTTATTCCTTTGATTTATATAATGTGTTCTCCACTTGGTCTTCTGAGATTATGTACAATGGTAACAAATCAAAAATAATATTAATAAAAGATTATTTTGTATCACTCACAGGGAAAACTGACTAGGGCCATGCACATCTCTGTTCTTTGTAAATGATTATACCAGAGAACATAATGTGGTCCCCAGAATACTGTCTGTAGCACTTATTATGATGCTTAAAAAATATGTTTAGCTCCTATTCCTCAGTGTGTATGTGTGTGTGTATGTGTGTGAGAGAGAGAGAGACAGAGAGAGACAGAGAGAGAGACAAAAAGAGAGGGAGAATGAGAGGAAGAGATTTACTTTCTCCTCCTCACCTGGTTGGGACGGTCACCATTTGGGATAATGACCGCTGTGAGCATCCCCTGAAATAGCCCAACCGCTGTCTTCATTGAGTCAGGCGGGAGTCCCCTCCGGAGCACCCGATCACACCTCCTGACAAGCTTTTCCCCAGATGGTCGCAGGGCCAGCTCCTCCTCTTCATTCAGGTCTGGAATCAACGTACCGAGCCTGCCCTGGCCCCAGATCTAAAGGAAAGAATCCCTGTCACCATGTACCCTAGCATTCTCTTTTATCTTTTCCTTAGCACAGAATAATCTGGGTGAAAAACCCTCGAGTTCCAGGATTTAGTGAGAATAGATTAAAAAGATACATTGATAAGCAAATATTTTGTCATTTTTGAGTGGCTATGATCTGCTTTAAGATGAATCTTCTAAAGGATCTCTTTAGGGGAAAGTGTTCTCAGGGTTTATGGAAGGCGTGCAAGCTATGGCCAGAGGCAAAGGCCACTTCATAGGCTCTAAATGACTATGTGTGTCACCAATAGATTAGAAGGTTATTCTCAAAAAATGATTCTTAATTTTTTTCTTTCAAAATTGCCAGTAGGGTGCCTAGGAAAACCGTGGTTAGAAAGGTGAGCGTGGAGGCCTGCACGGGGAGGAGGCTTGTGGGGAAGGCAGGCTGCTTAAGTGCTTCTCAAGCCGGTGCACATTGTTAATAATGACACATCCTGCCAACCAGGGCCACCTGAATCGGAACCTTGTGGGTAGGGGGAGCCCAGGCACTAGTATTTTTTAAAATGTGCCAGGGGATCATAGGAGAACCCTGGATCAGAAGGCACCTCCTTGTCCTCTCCTGAGAAAAGTGAGTGATGAAGGTGGCGGTCGCCAGCAGCCCCTGCTTTCCCCAGGCTCACCAGGAGAAAGGACATGATTGTCACTCAGCTCTGATTGAACTTAGAGCTCAGGATCCCGTTCTCTACCTGTCGGTGGTTTCTGGAACCAGTCTTGCTGTCTTCAGCAGTGTCCAATGAGCCTGGCACCACCACCACGGGTTCTACCTCGTCCTTGGAACCCACAGGGTTGCTGGGCTCCTGTCTCGATTTCCTGATTATTCTTCAGCTGCCCCCCTGGACCCCGACCCCAAACCTCAGCCTGTTTGTCTAGCGCCTGACCACTTTGGCTTAGCTCCTGTCACCTCTTCTTCGTGGAATGAAGGCCTTGTTCCCCATGTCCTGAGCCATCAGCTGGGGTCCTGCTTCCAACAGGAGGGGCCACACAGAATCACAGTGGAGCCTCCCTCCTGAGTCACCCCAGCCTAGAAACTCCCCCTGCTATCATATCTTCTGGCGGGTCAATCTCCTTGAACTTGGGCCCTTCAGCAAAGCTTTTGGTCACTTTTTTTTGTGGAGAAATAAACTCCACCTCTTTGGCAAGAGGCCATGCAAAGTCACGTGTCAAGGGGCCTGAATACAGGGGAGGGGTGAAACATGGGGGCCATTAATGCAATTGGTCAACCACAGATTGGAAGCAAATAAGGGAGGTAATGATTGAGCATTTCTAGGAAAGAAGCAAAAAGTGTGGGAACATGAGCTATACAAGGAGTTTGATTTGATCTGAGATGAAAATAAGTTGTGTCTAGTGATAACATAACAATCACGTTGCCATGAAGTATCCAAGAGTTTGGCAACTCGTGTGTGTCTTGAGAAAGGTGCACGAATTATTTAGCAAGGTTAATACTCAAAACCAGAGGGCTTGAACTGAGAGAGCGAATGGGCTTGGGTTAGATCCTGGCCGAGACTGGCGGGCTACCTGCAGAGCTGCCTTCGCCCAGGAAGGGAGCTGGGAGCCAGGGCTACGGCGCCTGCAGTTGTTGGGGTCATTGGAAACCCCTGTGGATTTGGTCACGCTACGTGCGATCTGGTCACCATTTCACTTCTGCACAGGAGTTTCCACTCTCTGAATCTCTTCTTCTCCTGGCGCCTGGGTGGATTGTCCTTCCCTGCCCCTGTGAAATGTCAGTGGAAGTGTCATATAGCACTTCCTTGTGGAAGCGATGAAGAGGCACTGCTCTATTTGGATATTCTATTTCCCTCCACAGTGAACTGTGATCTCAATGTTGACATTGTGGCATCAAAAGATGGTGGCACCGTGGGTCCCTGAGTGACTAAATTGAGCACAGCCACCCTGCTGGCTCACACTGGACACGTAACATGAAGGAGACACAAACCTTTATTGTACCAAGCCACTGAGCACTGGGGGTTGTTTCCATGGCTGCAGAGCCCAGCCTAGGCTGACTTTGACCATGACCGTGTTCCCATTAACTCTTTGGAACTTTATGTTTTTTATTACTGAGAGAGAGAAAAAGTTTCTGGCACTACCTTCCTATATTTATGCAAGTAGGTAGACTCCAGGCAATGGAAAATAAAGGACAACAAATATTCGTTGACTTCCTAAGCTATACCAGGCGCTGTGCTAGATGCTGTGCCTACACCATCAACCTTCAGGACAGTGCAGTCTGTGCAGTTTGATTTTTATATTATAGATGAGGACAGAGAGCTCAGAAGAGGTTAAATTGCTTGCCTAAAACTCACATACCTATTACATGTCAGAGCTGGGATCGGAACTCAAGTCCGCCTGACTTCAAAACCTATGTTCTTTTCCTATAACGTAAACATACAAGTAGCGAGCTTTTAACCCCTTGTAACCTGTCAGTATTTTCTTCCTAAACATAATCCCTTTAGAATAATTTTTAGTTAGATCAGTCTGTTCGTAGCTATTATTATTAGAATTATTTTGCTCTTTCATTTCACTCAGATTTGTTTTTACGGACCTTTGACCCACGAGGTGCTACAAATCCATGTGTTTGTTTAAACTCCAACGAAACACGCTCATGTTTGTTTTAAGGTGGAATATCATCACCAGGATAGCTGGAAATGCCTCCGCTATGGCCACAGCTTTCCCCGTATGGTAAAGATGTTGGAAAGAAACAGAATGAGAGGGAAAGGGAGCAGGTTTATTTATGAAAAAGGGGAGAATGAAAGCTGCACTCAATTCACAGAGGCCCTTTTGTATATAGGATATTTCCAGCTGCCATCGCCACGACCCACAGAAACGTGCTACTTCAGAGAAGCCCCAGTGACCCCCTGTGGACCTCACCGAAATAAGATGAAATCACAGTGCGGATCCACGAGTCACCCTCTTCCTGCAGATGGGATGATTCGCGTGGCTGTTAGCACGCTGCCGACGCTCCGCTCTGAGCTCGGTGGAGGCCGCCCCTTGGCCTGCATTCTCCACTGGTGACATGACTTCCCAACGGAGAGCCAGGATTTTTCTCAAGTGTAACAATATTAATTATCAAGTCACTTTAAAACACGTGTGATGTATGTGTGCATTTATTTCACAGGAATGGTATAAAGATTAAATACTTAATGAATCCATTTTTCATATCAAGGATATATTTGCCCTACACCTAAATATATCTCTCCCTTCTGTTTCTCATGAGAAATATAGCTATCTTTATTATGTAATCAGTAATATATCATTCCTTCTAAGCAGGATCTAATTTTAGCAACATGATGAATGGCCCGGGAATGGATTCTTCTGCCCTCTGCAGAAAGGAATATATATCAGACCTGCTCAGGTGTGTGTCATTTCTTTATATTGGGCGCTTTCAGGTCCCTGAGTGGCAGCCTGGGTTTTTCTGGCTGGAAGCCCGAAGTTCTGTCCCTGTTTTGGCTTGTGCAGACACAGGGAATGGTCATGTGTGAACAATAACCAGGTTTGCAAGCTCAGCCAACGAGGTATGTGGCCCTCCTGCGCCTGGGTTTATTGCCCGAGCTAGAAAATGACCAATTGGGTTTTTCCTTCCATTCACTTACGTGCAGGATCTGTTAATATAGGGTTACGCTCAAGTCCCCAGCCGCCTTTGCCCATTTTTTACCATTTTGTCTCTAAACAAAGATATTTCTTTAAAATGCAGGAATCAGTCCAGTTCCACCATTAGGAATTCGTAACTTTGTCTTTGAGCTTCCAAGGAAAAAAAATGTTTATTTATTTTCATGTTATCTGTGAGTTTTATAGCTGCTTCTGCACATCCATGGCAACTTATAGCTCAATAACATTTTAATTTGGACTATTTTGCATTGTTTTCAGTTGATCTGTGGGAAAGTCAAGGCAGTACCTTATCCCTCTTTGGTGAAAATTGAGACTCAGAGAGATTAAATAACTTTTTCAAACCCTGGAATATGGCCTGGTAAGGGCTAAAACCTAAATCTCCATACCATACTACCTCCTATGCATAATTTCTAATTACACTTATGCAAGATGGAAGATAAAAGTTAGATATGTTTGTTTTTGCAAGAACTGTGTATGTGAAACTGAAATTCTTTGTACAGTTACTGTATTTGTTGATTCTGATTTTTTCTCATGTCTGTGTCTCAGAAACTGGGATACATCTTATAATCAATGGAGTATCATCATCTAATTGGAAGTGCTTTTTCTTTCTTAGTGGCTGCAGTAGATTATTCTGAAGGTATACCAAATATTTGCCCCTATATCTTGATGCCCTTTGCAATGTCACTTTGCAGCTCCTCCCATCAAACAATCAAGTCTGTTTCCCTACACCTTAAACATGGGTTGGACTTATCTTTATTTGTTCCTGTAGAGGACGCTGTTTGTGCCCCACCCATACGCCCTCCCCCTTACTACTGCAGTCCACCTGACTTCCAAATGCACCTGCTTTTCTTTGCCTGAGGGTGGTCTTTGGCTGCCAAATCTCAATCTGCCTGCTCTGATGCCCTAAAAATATATTCACAATTTTTTTGACACTCCTCCCTCCCCTCTTCTTGAATGTGGGCCAAACTTCATGACTTGACTTGCTTCTGTCAAACTGCATGGGGTGGAAATAACAGTGTGACTGTCGAGACGAGGCCATACAAGGCCCCGTGGCCTCTCTCTCTTGGATCGGTCACTTTGAGGTAAGCCATATGCCTTGTCATGAGGATGCTCAAGGAGTCCAGTGGAGACATGGGCATTGGGAGGGACTGGGGCCTCCCGCCCACAGCCAGCGTGAGGCAGCCATCTTGGATCCTCCGCCCCGGTCAAGCCTTCGCGTAACTAATGCCCTGCCAGCTTCTTAACTGCAACCCCATGAGATTTCAGTTAACCAGAACTAGCCAGGTAAGCTATTCCAAAATCCTTGACCCTCACAAACGGTATGAGATAATAAATATTTATTGTTGTGTTAAGCCACTAAATTGGGGGGATATGTTGCACATCTCAGTATAACTAAACACATTCACGTGGCAGGCTGGAAATGTTGGCAGACTACCTCCTAGAAGCATCTCTCAACCAGTGACATACAGTAGTTTGTGTAAACACCACAGCTTACTCACCCATTGAGTAGGATAACAGAACTTCCAGAGTTTCTCCAGGGGGATTAGGTTCCAATTTTCCAGAATAGTAACTGCATTGATAACACCCTTTATTGGCCACCTTATGTTCCCTAACTTCATCACTTTCCCACTGATGTTTCCTTTACCGCCAATATTAATTACTTCTCTCAGGTCTTTGTCTCAAAATCTCCTTTTTGGGGGAAAGGGTGAAATGCAATCTAAGTCAATTCAGTGTGATCAGTTGTCAAGTCAAGTCCTGTGCACTTTTTTATTTAAAATACTTTTCCGATAGCTACAGTTCAATAACACTAATCAGAGCCGATGGGGAAAAAAAAAAAGTCCCACTTCACACATATATAAATTTTGGTGAAAATACCTTCTTGCCCATTATTGATACAGTTTCAAACTCAAAACCAAGAAAGGAAAATCTTCAAGTGCCAGATACCCAGAGGATGCTCAGTGTTAGAGTGATAAAGGAGATATACAATGAAAAAAAAAACACTTACCTGTGAGTCAGGATGGGAGAGAGACCCTGACAGCTGAAGCTTTGGGGGTTCTGCAGGCAGGGCCATGCAGGCCTGAGCTCCAGGAATGTCAGAGCAGAATCAAGACACCTGCATAAATCCAGGGGTGCTGAAGAGGTGGCTAATGTCCTCTGAATTGGAAACTGGAGAAACTAGCCACTAGCCTTGGGGAATTGCAGGGGAGCTTGTAAATTTCCAGAGCCATGACAATAATAGGAATCACACAAAAGAGAAAGTGATGTGCCACAAGTGGTATGAGACCTGAAGAGAAAGAAAGAAAGAAACCACAGAGGGAATATTGTAAAACTGAAAAATAGTGTAGTTGAAATAAAATCTCAATAGACAAGTTGGTCTGTAAAGTTGCTGTGGCTGATGAGAAAACAAGTGAATTGGAAGACAGATCTAAAGAAATCACCCATAAATACAATAAAAAAGAAAAAGAGATGGAAAATCTGAAAGTTAACCAAATGAGAAGGTCCTACATATGTCTATTAAGAGTTGCAAAATAGAAAAAAATTGAAAGGGAAAGAAACAGATAGTAATCAATAATTCCCACTGTCTAAGACATGAGTCCTTGAATTAAATAAGCACATTGGGTCCCACTAAATATAATTAAAAACAAATCCACTTTTAAATAAAGTAGTTCAATTGCATAGTATCAACCTTTAAAACTACCAGAAAGAAAAAACAAATTATCTACACATGAATGACAATTCAACCGAGAGCATACTTCTCAAAAGCAACAATAGCTGACAGAACATAGTGGAATAATGCATTTAAATTGTTCAGAGGAAAAAAAGTTAAAGTCAAATCAATTTCATACATCAAAAGACTATTTTTGCAAATAGTATTATACTTTGGCAAGTAGTACATCAAGATGTACTTTGGCAAGAAAGAAAATTACCATGGAAAGAAGAAGTAGGATGCAAGAGACATTTAAAAAATGGGTAAATGTGTTGATAAATCTAAATAAACCCTCAATAGTATAATTAAAAATGACTCTTTGTGAGTGTTTAAAACTAAGGCAGAAATAATACTTATTCTAAGTAATAAAGCCATGGAAGATGGGAGAGCAGATCAGAGTTAAAGCATATATTATTTAGAAGGAGATAAGTGATATTGATTAATTCTAGACTTTAATTTAGGTGTGAATATTAATTTCAGAGTATTCATAAAAGGAAAAGAATAGATATGGAATGCATAACTTGCATACCAGCAAAGGAAAAATATACAAATTTGAACTGTAATATTACCCACCAAATCACAATAGTAGTTCTCTTGGAGAGAGGAGAGGTGATTGTGACCAGGAAGGGGTAGGGAGGCAAGGAAACTCCAACTTTATTTGAAATATTCTACATTTTATAAACATTTAGAAGAAGAGAGAGATAGTATATGCCTTGTATCTTCTTTCATTCTGTAGCACATGATACATAACTATATTCTGTTTAACTCTCTCTTATAAACTATCTTATATTTAATTTTTAATTATTTACTTTTATTCCATATATTTCCCTTAAAAGATTATAGAATCCTTGAGGTCAAGACTCTAGTGTCTACTGTAGCCCACCCTGCATCCCTCGTGGCGTGTTCCACAGCCAAGCACATAGTAAATGCTCAGAATGCATTTGTTCAATTGACAGCAGTCCTATTGGTGGAAAGGTAGCAAAGAAAAGAAAAGGAACAAAGGAAGTTTTGACCATTTTTTAGTAGAGAAATGACACAGACAAAACAATAATATAAGTCACTTATTTCAAAGTTATTTATCGACCTTAACAATCTAGAACGCATTTGAAATTCAGAAAATGTTAATTGAGAACATGGGCTTTGGTGTCAGACAGACCTGGTCTGAATATCATGTTATTACTCTCTGCATGATTGTGGATAAGTGAATGAACTTATTTGAGTCTTAATTTCTTCGTGTGTAAAAGGCGGGGGAAAATACGTACCTGAACCTTTAAAGCACCCAGTGCCGTGCGTGGCACATAGTAAAAGCACGCAGTAGATACGAGCTGAGATTATCATTAGCTAAAACATGTAAACCCAAAGCCATGCAGGAGATAACCTAGTTCTCTCCCACTCCCGTTGTCAGCCCATGGTAGAACTGCATTTCTCTGCCTTCTAGAAGTGTGATCCTGTTACTTGTGTTAGCCAATGCAACGTCAGCATAAAGACATGTGCGGTTTCCTGCAGAAGTTGTTAGAGCTACGGGGCGATTCAGCACGTCCCCTCCCCTGCTGTGGCGACTGGGAGAGCATGTGTTGAGATGGAGCCTCTGTCAGCCTGGATGCCCAGGTGCCCAAGCTCAATAGAGCCCTCCTGCACCCCACATGGACGCATAAAATAAATGAGAAACAAACTTTTGCTCTGCTAAGTCCTCTGAGATTTGGGGGTTTCCTTTCCTGCAGCAAAACCTAGCCCATCCTGACTAATGCATTAAAGTCATACTTCCCCTCCCTCCAGAAAAAATGACCTAACACCATGCCTTAGAACTCACTTGCTCTTACTTAAAAATACTTCTGTCCAACTTGCTTATGTGGTTTTCCATCTCACAGGGTGTTTGAAGCAAAATACTAGTGGCGATATCACCACAGGTGGGCACTGAACCCAGGAAGAAGGAAGAGCTGCTGGCTTATGTTAGGGACAAGTACAGGTAGACAGGGTTAACCACAAAAAAAGACTAGAGGGACAAAAATAAAGAGGCCAATAAACATTTAAAACCTAAACAACAACAACAAAAACTTGAGGTTAGGGACTTTACCCTGCCAGGAGCATACACGAAAACCAGGAACTCAAGTCCAGAGATAACCTTTTCTCCATTAACATAAATTAACATACATTAACATAATAAGAATCATACCCACCAGTGCCATGACAGTTTATAAATGTCATGGCAACTCCTAAAAGTTTCCCTATAAGAATAAAATCGGCCCGACTTGTGATTCTTCCAAGCCAGGAGCCAAAAAACCGGGACAACACCTCTCAAAAAAATCAACTCTGACCATTGTAGAAAGAAAAGTTAGGAAAACCATGGAAAGAAACTCAGGAACTCAAAAAGCATTATTTTCTAAGGCCATTTAGGCTAGGTGAAATTAACTGTGCTTATTAAAAAGGCTTTGAAGGCATCTCTAGATCATAGCAGTGTTCACTCAGTTTATTATGATTGTTTTATACTTTTCCTTCGCTTATTAATTTTATCTATTTTATTACACGTTTATTTTTTAACTACACTTTTTCTTTTAATGCTTACTATCTCCCAAGCATCATGCTAAATACTTTTAATATGTAGCATCTCCCAGGATGTTAGAAGCAGAATACTTCTTAGGCTCACAGCATCCCTCAGAGGCGGGAGGTTTTATCCCATCTCCATGAATGAGAGCATGGCTGCGCCCAGAGCTCTGTGACTGCCCAGGTCTCGTAGCCGATCCTGCAACGTCAGAGTCTTACATGAACCCGGTCATCTGATTCCAGAGTCCTTTCGCCATCACACCTCCCCTGCATTAGCAGAAAGCCAGAGCGATGACCCTCTAGACAGGCCAAATTACGTTTCAGGAAAGTCTGTTTTAAAAGGCTGGGAAACATGTGTGACATTTTGGAAATTTTTATATATATATTAAAAAAAGATTCCATTTTAACAAGTGCTGGTGCTTCAAAGTGTATAGAGCTTGGGTTATCAAAAAAAAAAAAAAAAAAAAAAAAAAAAAAAAAAAGCCACATGTGGGAAGCAGCCCTCTCTCTAACAATGCCAGATAAATGAGACATTCTTGAATTTCAGTGATCTTATAAATGCAACAGGAGTGATAAATGTAAACCTATTAAGCTCTTTCATTTAGAACAAGGAATCTGTATTCTTTGACCATATAACTTCTTTTTACTGCATCTTTCAAACGAAAAAATGTGCCGCCCATTGGTGAGCAACTTTCTTGGACCCTTACAGCGTGAGGAGAAGGTATGAAAGCAGGGGGTGAAGGGTTCAAGGCGAGGGAAAGCTCTCTGCTGCCGTCCAAATGGTGGCCAGAGAGGTGCAGGCTGCCACCCATCCTTGCAGTGGCTCCTTATGACCGGGATGGCTGCTGTCACGCAGGCTGGGATTGCAAAGGAAGAAAACGGTGACGTGGAGTTCCAGAGAAGTTTCCTTCCTTGCGAGGCTTCAGTGGAGAGCACTTCTCACAGGATAACAGCGCTTCACTCCTGCTGCCAGAACAGCATCTCTTGGGGACTCAGCTCACCTGTCCCGGAGACCTGCATTGTCTCCACGCGCCACACACGAGGTTTCACTCTCCCTGCAAATTTGATTTTTGGTTTTATTTTTGTACGGCCCTTCAACAGGTCGATGACGGTATCTGTGGCGGTGCTGTAGCACTGTCGTTCCAGTGTGGCGATGGCAACTTCACTTCTCTAAAGGGACTGTGCAGGCCATCGGTCCCCTTCCCCGAGCTGCGCGTCTGCCCCCGACGGCGGGTGCGGTGCGCTCACATACCTTGGCCAGAGCAGGGCTGACTGCTTACTGTCAGGCTACTCCTGACAATTCCTAATGTGATCCATACACTGCACATACATTCTAGTTACACGATTTATGAGGTATAACAAGGGGAGAGAAGTGAAGCTGGGATATAATTGTGACTGATGTGAAACAGACATGTAGAATGAATGGCCTTACAACATTTGCTTTGAAGTTTGTTAAAAGCAGTAAAGTGATATTCACTATAAGTGAAACCTGCTGTTACCGATATCCACTGGCTTGGGGAACATTCTCTTTTTACTTTATTTCTTGAATTTTAATTTGCCACTTGAAGTTTGGGAAAATGTTTCTTTAGCCGTGGAATGGAAGAGAAAGAGAAGGAATCTACAATGTCCTCGTCCTGTCCCAAGCACTTCATACCAGTACACAGGAGGAGCAGTGACTTGAGCTCACAAAAATGTTTCAATTTTAATTCCTTTTAAAATCAGAAAAAAAATGAAAATAATAAAAAATTTTAACATATTGTCATAATATAATAAAATTTAAAATGAATATAGTAAATGGTAATGAATATAATAATAATGGATATAATAATGAATTCCACCTAGATTATATTTGTCTTTTAATAATTTTTATGGAGGAAGGAACCCAGAAAGGCAATGTTCCAAGGGCCCATGGAAGTCATAATGCAGTCTCGGCTGAAATAAGTATCTGCTGTTATTCTCCAGGGTAATCCTAAAGGATTGGAAGACATAGGGAAAGTGATGTTTTGAAGACTTAAGAAATTTTTCTAGGGTCCTAGAACTAGGAAGTGGTGGATTCAGGTCTCAAGACTGTTGTCTAACTCCTTCCACTGAAGAAGAGCTTCATATATAGGCAAACCTACATTAGAACACTTGGCATAAGAAATGAAAAATATCATTTGTATATTTGGCACCAAGGAAGTGAATGGAAAATCCGTTCTGAGGTTGGCATGTGCTTTTCCATATAATATAGGAAGACATCTAGAAGTATATGTGACCCAGATGTCCCCAAGTTCACCAGCTTCAAGGTCAGGACTTCCCTTTCATACCCTAATAATGCTCTAAGCCCCTACCTTCTGGGCCGGAGAAGTCCAGGTTTCATTCTGTGCCTGTGGCCCTCCCTATCTCTGTCTCAGGCCTCTGAAGACCACTGTGTGTCCCCTAGCTGGTCCCGGTTAATACTCATAGTCTCAGCCACCCACCTTGCGTCAGATGCTGAAAGTTGCTTGCCGTGTCCTCTCCTGCTCGCCACACCTTTGCCCAGATGACATGTCCTCGCACACGGATGCAGTCCCCTCCCTCTCTTCCCCAAACACCGCTAAGATGGAGCTGAGCCTTCTAACCAGGTTTTACTCACATCCTGAGGGTATCGGTCGTACGACACAAAGCGTAACATATTACTAATACCTGGGTTGACCACGTGCCCCAATTTGCCCCAGACTAAGGGAGTTCCCGGGAGCTTTCAGTTTTAAAACCAGGAGAGTTGTAAGCAGACTGAGACAAGTAATTCACCCGACTAATCCTGCAGATGTATCCTCTTGAACCCACGGCTCTGACTTGACCTCTCTTGGGGCTTCATCTTTGTTCTCCGTAAACCTACCACATAAACCTACTACAACTTGGCTAACTGATCCTTGCAACCTCCGAGCATACTCCCCGAGTGTAAGCCCAGCAAGGGAGAGACCTGTGTTCCTCCATTAACATGTCATTAAACCCTCATGGCCTCGGCGAGACAAACCCAGAAGGCCACAGGATTTTGCACAAACTCAAAGTTATTTGGTCTTCAATGATACCATGTATGGGGCACTAAGAGTCCCATGCAGGTAGTTCTTTACTGAGCCCAGTGCAATTTCTTATCACAATCTTTTGACCTGCTAGAGGAAAGGGAGATTGGGTCATCATCTCCATAATATTCAGTCTCTCGTGAGCAATGTTTAGGTTAGAACACAAACACATCTCCCCAGAACGAAGGTACTTTTCAGATAAATATCAGCATAAATTCAGATTTCAGGGGTGGAGTTCTGTCAAAAACGCCACATACATTACCAAGTAGAATGGGGAGCACCACAGTTTGAAGTATGTCCATTTGGGTCCCTGTGCTGACCCAGGACGTCTGCAAAGAGCAGCGAGGAGGTCCGTGTCCTGTGTACACTGTGGACTAACACTGCCTGCAAATCGGACCTCCCTGAGAAAAGGGAAGTTCTTTCCCAAACGCCAATTCTAAATCCTACCCTACAATTCAGCAATGTTTGTGACTTCACAGTGATGGCTTTTCAATTTTGAAAATTTAAAAATTAGGTCTATTAGGAACCCCACTACAGGTAGAGTTAGAAATTACCTGGAGATTATGAAATTTGTAACAACATAGTTAAGTGTCATGAGAGTTGACAACATTTATCACAAAGCTAAGAGCCCATCCTGGGCCAGAAATTTAGTATTTCTGAGGAGGGAAGAGAAATCAGTGAAATGAGACAAAATAAAAGAAAGAGAATTGATTCCAGGGGGCTTTACATCGATTAAGGAAGACTGTAAGGGAGACAAGATAATAGAAGGGCTGCTACCAGGGTCTATTGTGTTGACTTTAGCATATTTACCTTTTAGAAAAATGTCATCATTCCTTCTTCTACCCCCATCACCATTGTGCCTCCTGTTTCTTTCTTTTTTTTATTTTTTTGAGACAGAGTCTCACACTGTTGCCCGGGCTAGAGTGCTGTGGGGTCAGCCTAGCTCACAGCAACCTCAAACTCCTGGGCTCAAGCGATCCTCCTGCCTCAGCCTCCCGAGTAGCGGAAACTACAGGCACGTGCCACCATGCCTGGGTAATTTTTTCTGTATATTTTTAGTTGTCCAGCTAATTTCTTTCTATTTTTTTAGTAGAGACAGGATCTCACTCTTGCTCAGGCTGGCCTCGAACTCCTGAGCTCAAACGATCCTCCTGCCTCAGCCTCCCAGAGTGCTAGGATTACAGGCTTGAGCCACCGTGCCCGGCCTGTTTGTTTTGTTGACCAAAGATTACATGTGTGTCTGTTTTGCAGGGTGATGATAAACTTGACATTAAAAATCAAACTACCTGTTAATAATTTTCCTGTCACCCTACCTAGTAAATATCACTTTTCCTTTATTTTTCTCTGTAGATAATCTTAAGAAATTAAGGATAAAATAGATGTTCAACTAAAATTCCAAGTACACCTAAGAATTTTGTTGTGCTAGAGCCTGGAATAGACTTAGGAACATATGAATCCAGGAATCGGGGAAGAGTGTGATCAGAAAGCAAGACAGGGCCAGGCGAGGTGGCTCATGACTGTAATCCTAGCACTCTGGAAGGCCGAGGCAGGCGGATTGCTCAAGGTCAGGAGTTCGAAACCAGCCTGAGCAAGAGCGAGACCCCATCTCTACTAAAAATAGAAAGAAATTAATTGGCAAACTAAAAACATATATAGAAAAAATTAGCCGGGCATGGTGGCACATGCCTGTAGTCCCAGTTACTCGGGAGGCTGAGGCAGTAGGATTGCTTGAGCCCAGGAGTTTCAGGTTGCTGTGAGCTAGGCTGACGCCATGGCACTGTAGGCTGGGCAACAGAGTGAGACTCTGTCTCAAAACAGAAAAAAAAAGAAAGAAAGAAAGCAAGACAGGACAACTAGTGTTTGCCTTGGTGAAAAAGTCAGAAGTCATTAATGAAAATTGGTGCAAAACCAGTGCAAGAAGAGGGACATCTTCCTGGAAAAGAAACAATAGCTAGTCAAGACATGGATGAAGGCTAGGTGTGGTGGCTCACTCCTGTAATTCTAGCACTCTGGGAGGCCGAGGAGGGAGGATCCCTTGAGGTCAGGAGTTCAAGATTAGCCTGAGCAAGAGTGAGGCCCAGTTTCTATCAAAAATAGAAAAAATTAGCCAGGTGTGGTGGCATGCACCTGTAGTTTCAGCTACCCAGGAGGCTGGCAGGAGGATCACTTGAGCCCAGGAGTTTGAGGTTGCAGTGAACTACAATGACACCACTGCACTCTAGCCTGGGTGACAGAGTGAGACTCTGTCTCAAAAAACAAAGTAAAACAACAACAAAAAAAATATATGCATAAATATGCATTGGAACAAAGTAAAGGTAGCATCAAAGTCATTGGAAAAAGTTTGGGTCGTTACAGCGTTGGGACAACTAACTCTCTACCTGTAAATAAAATTGGCTGTAAATAAAATTGCATACTTTACAATACAATGAATCATGATGGTTAATTAAACGTGAAGACAAAACCATAAAAGTGCTAGAAAATAGATAACAATTTGTTAACTTAGGTTAGAAAAGGCTTTTGAGGAGCATTTTCAAAGTATATCAACAAAACTAGATACTAAAGAGGAAAAAGACTGACCTCTTAAAAATGAAAAATTTCTCTATGACAGAAACCTCCTTCAGTGAAATTAAAGGACAATTGGGGAAAGTACTTGCTGCATCAGTGACGCTAAAATGCTAAAATCTTCAATATATGATTTTGTCAGTTCCCCTCTAACTGAAGGGAAAGGGATCCAACTACCAGGGGATTCACCAGTCTTGTAACTGGAAAGGCCAGAGAGGGGGCTGACTGAAGCTTCTTCACAAGGACTGCCCATAGCCCAGCCCTCCCACCCTGACAGCTTAGCAGCCCCCCAGGAAAGAATCCTTCTTCTCTGATAGCCCCAGCAGAAAAACTTGGGGAAGGATTTTGGCCCAGTTTGGGTCACAGATCCATCACTGAATAATCACTGTTGCTGGAGTTGGTGGATACTCTGACTGTCCAGGCATAGACCACGCATGACCCTTCTTGCAGGGAAAGGGTAGGTCAGTGCCATCCAAACCACCTGGAATGCATTTTCATAATACAGAGGGATTCTGTTACCAGTAGAGAGGAGAAGGAATGCTAAAGGGCAAAAATAGCAAATTTTAACTACCATATATAAAGAGCTCTCATAAATCAATAAGAAATAGTATTTTCAAAAAGTTTTGAAAAGCCATGAAGATTCATCATTACTTAAAATGTACTTTTCCTGAGTCTCATTTTTTTATACCTCTGCTGAAATGTTTTCCAAGGTTGCAATTAATTTGACAAATTACACTGTAATAATTTATTACAAGATGCTAATATATCATAAGGAGCTTCTTCTCCTCTTAGGTAATGTGTGGAATACAGAGGGCTTCTGGGGAAAATGCTTCAGTTCAAAAGAATATCTGGTAATGGTTAGGATTTTAGGCATGATGACTAAGATACAGTCCCTCAGGCAGAATTAATGCTCAAATCTTTATTTCTCTTGAGTTCAATAAACCTTTCTTCTTTAAATTCTGAAAAGTAAAGGAGAACCTTGTTGGTATGATTTTCCTTAAAGAACCTATAATTTTGCAGTGATTTATGTGCATATTTCTTAAATGAATTTAAGGGCCTGAACTTTACTGTTTTTGTTTCACATTGTCTCATTGAGAGAAAAATTAGATTATTGCTTTTGTATATTTCACATAACTTTTTATGAATATAAATTTTTACCTATTAAATTTTAACTACTGCTTTTTAAAAATATAAGCTGTATGTTTTAGGCCTGTATGAGGGTATTCATAGATGAAAAGTTTCATTTTTGATAGAACAATAAGTTCCTATTAATGTAGAATCTCCAAATTCACAAAGCATGATTATGTAAATTTTTTGTCTGTTTGATTTTGTAAATCTTGCACAATATTTTTGTAAGAGAGAGAGAAAAACAATAGCATGGAGTTAACTCAAGACAGCCTCTCCAGGTTGTATTCTATTGAGTAAATAAAAATATACCTTCCACCGTTTACAAATGGTGTTCTGGAAAAGTTATTTATCTTCCCTGTGCCTCAGGTTGATCATTTATGAATGGAGATTATAATAGTACTGACCTTCCAGAGGGGTTTTGAGGGTTAATGTGCTTTGAACAGTGTCTGGCCCCAAGTAAGTGCACAGTCAGTTGGCTACAACTATTATTTTATGTCATTTCTAATCATAGCACAGCTTGCTGACTGCTGGGTACCCAATGCTGTTCACAGGACCTTACAAGGTTTAGAAGTATCCCCTGCATGACAGAATGCAGTTAAATAGAGTTGGATAAGCTTATTTCCTTGAACTAGAATTTTCTGGATTTCATTAATGGATTTCATGAATGGATATTTCATTATCCATTTCATTAATGGATAATAAATGGCCACTGCCATTAATCAGAAACATAAAGAGTTCTCAGAGTTTCTTGTGACCCTTATTCTACTGTGATTTATCCACCAGTGTTTCTGTGTCCTCCTCTAATCTGTGAACTCCAAGGAAGACTGTGATTTATTTACTACTAATTCCGCCAGATTCACCCTGGGCTCTTAACACAGGAGCTCACTGAATATTTTTTAAATAAATGAATGAACCAGCAAATGAACAAATAACCAAACAGGCACCCGACTCTCCAGCCCTCTTATTTAATAGCACTCTGCTACCTGCTTTGAGCAGCATGCAAGTTGGAACTGGAAGCCCCACAGGCTAATGGCGTGGATGGCAGCGGGACAGGTTTCACCTACTTGAAATCTATTAAAAGATCATCCTTCAAAAATTCTTTAAAGCTTCTTAAAAAGAGGAAATTCCATCATCATATGTGCTTCAGCCACGAATTTCAAAATTTCTTCTTTGAGAAAACATGAAATATTATACCAGCGCAGATAAAATCTTTTATCTACTTTTGTTGGTCATTCATGCATATATATTCTTAAAGATGAAACAGAATGGAAAGAGGGTAACCAAAGGGAATGCGATTTAATTTAGGGGAATTAAAAGGATGGGAGGAAACCAATAAATATGGTTGAATTTGCTGAGTATTTTTCTATCCCTGGAAAATAATATCACCTAATACAGTAGTCCCCAACCTTTTTGGCACCAGGAAACTTTTTCACAGAAGACAATTTTTCCATGGACTTGGGAGTGGGGGGACAGTTTCAGGATGATTCAAGTGTGTTACATTTATTGTGCACTTTATTTCTATTAGTATTACATTGTAATATATAATGAAATAATTATACAACTCACCACAGTTTCGGGACCCCTGACCTAATGGGTATTAGATACTTGAATAGAATGAAATATCAGTTTGATTCAGAAAATATTTTGAAGTTTTGATTTAGTTTGGATGAGGTCTTCTTCTTTCTCTTTAAATAAAATATCTAGGTTAGATTCTGTTTGAACGATCCTTTAATGTCTGCTTCTCTTTAGTAAAACTTTGCGTATTTCAACTGGAGAACAACGCACAGTTGAGTCTGGTTTGGCTCACGGTTCACTGAGGAAATACAGCTCCTTCTGGCGGCGGTGTTGACGGTGTTGTCATTCACACTCTGGCTCAGTTCATGTCCCCAGTATTTGTGTGGGGCTCGAGGTTCTCTTTCAGAATAGCAAAAGGAGATCCCAAATGGGATCAAGTGGGGCAGACTCCTAAATCAGAAGTGTGAACTGAAGAGAGCGATCTTTCCCTGAGTCCCTGTGGTGGTCACTAGAGGAATGTGGGCAACGCTCTGTGCTGTCCTAAGAGGCCAATCGAAACACTTTTCCCTCTGAGTTCAGAATTAATCAAGCGATAGCTATGAGAATCAAAGAGAGGAAGATCAAAGCCTCATCTTCATGGCTGGCATGGCGCCACTAGGAAATGTGGCTGAAATCTGTGGCCCAAGAATTGGGCTTTCACATCCTCCCCTCACACCCTCATCCAGGACAAGGGATGAGGACGACCCCTTCGTAAAGCAGACGCTTCCTTGGTCAGCTGCAAAGCAGATCACTCTCTCTCATCTGAAAAATCTCATGAGTTAGGACCTACGGAAATGGCCTTCTACCCTGTCCCTGGAAAGCAGACGTGAGGCCCAAGGCAGACATGCTCAGCCCCGGGCGGAGCAGGGGCGCAGGGAGAAGCCCCCTGCAGGCAGGCAGACCTGGGAGAGGACCAGGCTTGTCCACAGCATGTCCAGGCCCCCTAAATGCCACCGATCAGACGGCCCCTCCTTGTCCTGCGAGGTCGGTGAGTGAATGGGGAGAAAGCGCCGGCATTGTTGAGGCATGGACGTTCTCTCTTAGAAACAGGAGGACGGGGGACAGCTCTCCACTCGCAGGGTGTTCGATCCACGCCCTTTCTGTCTGGCAGTTCAAAACAGCACTTTGAAAACTTTCTGCAGACTTCTGGTTTTAAAATGGTGGTATAGAAGCAAGCTGGCTTCCCCGCCCCAACAAAAAACCAAAACCAAATATACAGCTCTGAGATTTTCACCAGCAACAATCCAGAACTCAGATATGAGGATGAGACAGACCCCAGGGCCACAGAGAAGTGAAAAACCTCTGAGCAAACTGTAGAATTGGACTCCCACATCCACGATACCCTCCACCGCATTCTGCCCAGCAACAAGTACAAAGAAAATCTTCCCCTAACTCACAGTTTCTACACTGAAAAAAGTGAGATTGAGGCGGTCAGCCAGTTTTCCCACCGTTCTGGGTTCCCTGGCAGGGGGTCTGTCCTTACCTTAACCCACAGGTAACATTGTGACTGCCTAAAGGGAGTGATGTCCCCGAGGACAGGCAGAGACCAATGGGGGAGGTGAGACTCCCACCCCCAGCCCTGGAAACCCTGCTCTGTAACTAGCCAGAGGAGACACAAGATCCGAGTGGCAGCTGAGCATCGCCACACCGTAGACGGTGTGTCCTACAGGTCCCTTGAGCACAAACCCCTAACCAGCCTTCCTGCACTGCTGGAAGATAACCCTTTGGGACCTCCCCCATGTGGGACAGGCGGCACTCCAGTCATTTGCTAGAACAGAGATGAACCTGGGCCTAAGACACCACCTAGAGCTGAAAGGACACAGAAACCTAGTGGTAGAGATTTGCTAAGCAAATATACTCAATAAAAACCAAGACAAGCCAGACAGAGAAAACTGGAATAAATAACTAATCCTTCAATACAGACATAGATGTACACCCACAAGAAACAACAGCAAACAGGGAACAATGGCCTCTCCAACAGGACAAAGCAAAAAATCCAGTGACCGACCCAAACAAGATGGCAATTTGTGAGCTCTCTGACCAAGAATTCAAAATAGTAGTTTTAAGAAAACTCAGTGATCTCCAAGATAACACAGAAAAGCAATTCAGAAATTTATCAGAGAAATTTAATAAAGAGATTAAAATAATTTTTAAAAACCAACCAGAAATGTTGGAACTGAGAAATACGTTTGCTGAATGGAAGAACTAATTAGAAGCTCTCAACAGCAGAATGGATCAGGGAGAGGAGAGAATCAGTGAGCTCCAACACTGGCGATTTGAAAATACACAGTCAGACGAGAAAAAAGAAAAGAAGAATGAAAAGGAACAAAGACCATGTACAAGATGCAGGAAATTACTTCAAAAGACCAAATTTAAGGATTCAAGCCAGATTGAATGTATGGGCTGGGGATGGGTGGCAAAAATGTTACACTCAGTAGAGAGAGAATGAGCTGAGCAAGGGCAAGGGGTAGAAAGCTTATTCAAAGAAATAATAATAGAAAACTTCCCAGCACTAGAGAAAGATAAATATCCAGGTACAGGAAGGTCTGAGAACACCAAACAGATTCAACCCCAATAAGACTATCCCAAGGCATATACTACTCAAACTCAAAGATCAAGGACAAAGAAAAGATCCTAAAAGCAGCAGATCACATAAAGGAGCTCCAGTTCATCTGACAGCGGAATTCTCAATGGAAACCACGCAGGCCAGGAGGAAGACGTTTTCAAAGCACTCAAAGAAAAAACCTGCCATCCAAGAATATCGTCTCCAGTAAAATTATCCTTCCAACATGAAGGAGAGATAAAGTCTTTTCCAGACGAACAGAGGGTGAGGGAATTCGCTACCACCAGGCCTGTCTTACAAGAAATGCTAGAAGGAATATGAAGGAAAAAACATGAAGGAAAAAAACACTAACACACAAAAAAAGAAAACTTTGTTCAGAAACTGAGTCCCCAAGCAAAAGTGTCTTCATGCTTGCAAAAGGACCGCTCTATCGCTTCCCTGCCATTTCTGGGCTGGACGAGCCGGGTTTCACTTTCTGTAGAGATTCCCCTTTCCATGATGCCTCTCTTCCCCAGAGGTCCTTGTCCTTGTCACTTTCCTCATCCCCAAGAACTGAAAGTCTGTGGTCCTTTCTCTTTAGAAAGGCCTCTTTAGTGCTGTCATGCAAGCCCAGTGGCCGGCGCTCATTTACAGATATTTTTCTTCCTCCCCCAAACCCTTGCCCCATTACACAGACCTCAGAAGTTCAGGTTTAAAGCCAAGACTTGGACCATTTGGATGATTTCTTAATCACTTACTGCAGTTGCAGCCTGTATTAGACGCCTTCCTAGGGAATTTTAATATTCCCTGTATACACTCAGTTTTTTCTATACTTACCGAATGTAAGAATCAAAAAGGAGCCACTTATAGCTAACAACAGTGATTGCTGCTGTTGATGATTTTGTTGTTGTGTTCTGTTGGCCTTGTTGCATGTGACTTCTCGTGCAGGTAGACTCACTCATTCATTTGTTAATTCCCCTACAGATCTTTGCTGAGTGGACTTGGCACCGTGCTGATCTCTAGGGTTACAAATAGGAATAATTCTCAGCTCCTGTCTTTGAGGACACAGTCTGGGGAGAGGGATGAACCTACAGAGATTTGACAGTCTGGCCAGCTAAGCCATGCTACTGAAGCACACAGACTTTTGGGGGAGCACTGCCTCAGGGTGAGGACACCTGGTGTCCTGTGACCTAGGTCCTGATGAAGGGTTCAGGGTGCGGGAACCTCCTGTGTAGAAGGTGGACGGTCTGGGCAGGACTGGTCTTCCTCGGCATGAACAGGAGCAGGGAGTGCCTCGGGAACCATGAAAGGCAGTCGGGGCCCAGTCTACAAAAGGCTTTATAAGATGGAGCAAAGAGTTTAAACTTCTTTCTGTAAGCAACAGGAAGCCGGCAGAGGTTTTAAGCAGAGGTGTAACTGATCAGCTTCCTATTCGGGGGATAACTGTGATGGGAGGGATGGCATTTGTTCTCAGCAAGTTAATCCTTAGAGGGCAATAGGCATCTGGCCGCTGAGAAGCCCAGCTTTTAGCCTAGTGTTTGGAGGGGTCTCGAGTGATATTGATGTAATTGAGCTTTTAGCAAAAAAAAAAAAAAAAAAAAAAAAAGATGAAATCGTAATAGCCAATATGTCTAAAATGAAAAGAACGTGATTTGCCTTATAATAACGCACCCCCTAAAAATAAATCTTTAATTCAACCTATGAATCTTTAATGCCCAGAACACAGCATTACGCTTTGAAATTGAAACTTGAGATACAGGCATTGCAAAATCAGCCCTACCGTGGGTTTAGGGCATACAAATTGAGCAGTATGAACTATTGACACCTCCTGGTGGCAGCAGATGTGTGCTGTTTGCTTGGTCAAAACAAGAGGGGAATGAATCAAAGGCATTAAAAATAAATAACAACCGGCAGCCCAGGAGGAAGGGGTGGGAGGATGAAATGGCCAGGTCTTGGGGCAGAGCTGGGGGAGGCCCGTTGGAGGGGAGAGTCGGCAGGGGGAGGCCCCGGTGACGGTGACGGGGCTGGAGTCAGGGCACATCTAACAAATACAAAACCGAAAGGTAGATTACTGAGATAGGTGTTCCCCAATGTCTGCTGGCAGGTTTTGCTTTTGTTTTTTTTTTGAAAGGAAATTGCTTTCATTGCTCAGCTCTAAAGATCCAGCCTAATAAATGCTTTCTCCTAATGATCTCTTCCAGCTCTGGAAGCACTTTTTAACCTTCTTCAAGCCTGTTCACTTACAGGATGGTATTTACTACAAAAGGTGGCAACTCAAGGGAAAAGCACAGAGCATTGTCTTATTTCTCACTCGCGCTCTGTTTATGTTAGTTAAGAAATCACGAAGACATTAACTTCTGAGATGTTGAATAACAAAAAATAAAAGCCGATCAAATGCCACTTGAGACTGACACCCGACCTACACGCAGTGGGGGACCAGAAGGCACAAAAGGAGAAGCTTGGGTTCTGACGTCGGACTGGATGTGGGAATGGCTCGGAAGGGAGATGGGAGGTTGAAGGGTGCTGACTCAATGTCTCACTTGCCGGATAGCCTAGGAGGTATCCCTTAATCCACCAATCCCCTACGGCCAGGCCTCAGTTTCCCTACAAGTAAAGTGGCAAGACAGGATCCAAAGATCTCTAGGACGTAGTGGGTGCAGGGCTGCATCATGCCTTAAGTGGCTTTTAAGCACTTCATCTTCATTAGCCTCTTCCTCTATTAAAAAATATTAAATTTTATACCTTACTCCTGGTCTTTATACCAACACAGTTGAAGTATAAAGCAAAACATTCTCCCGGGTGCCCGTGAGTGCCGTGGGCTCCAGGCACTGAGCCCGCAGAGCCTCCCGGAGAGGTTGACCCCAAGCGGGTGGCAAATCTAAGTGGCCAGGAGGGGCGAAATATCCCAGAGGTTCTGTGTGGGAGTTCAGCGTTAAATAAACCCGCTGTCGAACTTGTGCTCAGCCGCTTACTAGCTGTTTGGCCTCAAGCAAGTTATTTAACCTTTCTGAGCCTCAACTTTCTCAAATGTAAAATGAGGCTAATAGATCACACCAACTCCGCAGGGTTGTGTGTGTGTGTGTGTGTGTGTGTGTGTTGCGGGGCAGTTGTTAGATGAGGCAGTGCCTCCGTATCAAGGCCATACTTAGCTCAGTGTCTGATTCTTAGTAGGCGCTCAATAAATGGTGGCTGTTCTGCTTCTTCTTATTTTATTATTGTCATCATTTCCCCTAAGTGTCTGACCAGTGTGCAGAGCGAGGTTGTACGGCTCAGAGCACCTGTGTGCCCACCTCCCTCCCCCCAGCCAGGTGAGCCGGTCTCTTTCCTCCTGCAGGCACTGGGCCTAAGTCCCAGCAGTGTGGCTTTGGGTTCCTCTCTGAGAAGGGCACATAGTATTGTCTGTCTGGAGAGCCAGCTGGTGGCTGTCCTCAGCCCTGAGCAGGCACTGATGAGCTGTGTTCACCCTCACACATAGCCCTGGGAGGCAATGATGGCAGCGACCATTGTCCTCTGTGAATTATTTAATATATTTATTAATAGTTTCTTTTTCAAACATTTTTTCTATGTGCAAAGATCATTATAATTTTTTTTTCAAAGCACGAGACTTATATACTTGAACTTGTCATTACAGGTTATTGCTAGAGAGCAAAAATGTTTCTTGGAAATGTCTGTGTGTGTGTAGGCATGTGTGTGTGCACGTGGGTCTTTTGCTATCCTAAAGGTTCCATAACTACACCTGCTTAATATTCTGTGGCTATGTAAAGCTCATATTGTTGATCGAGAAGGGTTATTTTTGCTTTACCAAAGGCCAATCACATAGGTCAGTGGCACTCCCTTGCTCAACCGCTTCTCTTTGGGCATTCATTTTAATGTTTAAATAGCAAGCGCATTTTCCAAAGGCTGCATAGAGCGCCAGATAAGTAGAAGCCCACTGGCTTAGGAAGCGCAAATGCTCAGCGAAGCCTTTCGCATAGAGAGAATGCTGAATATCTCCCCCATTATTTAGCATCAGAATCAGTTATGGTTGTCTGACTGATGGACAATTTTTTCCCGACCTGCTCTTTTTGCAAGTGACCTATACTGTCTAGACAGTTGCATATTATTTATACATTCATTTCAGAT
>VBSM01003206.1:6650819-6775385 GCA_008086735.1 Cheirogaleus medius
AAAAAAAAAAAAACCCCCACAAGGCTGAAAGAATACAGTCCTCAACACTCTTTCAGAAGGGAAGAAAGTTTTCCTTGCCTAAATATCAATTCTAAAACACACCATTTCCTTCGATAACTGCCCTTTTCAAAGGCTGCTCCTTTCTCAGCCTCGATTTTATTTTCCATTTCACTCCTACATATAAGATTAATTCCCACAGTCTGCACGTTGCCGGGAGTTCCGTGCACATGTTTACTGAGGTGTACAGCTCTCAAATAACTTTGGTGCTTCTTCCACCCACTGTTAGGAAGTATATTTAAAAGAAATTGCCTTTTATAGATTTAAATTACAGAAGTCCTGATATCATGCAAAAGGCAGTTTAACTCATGCAAGCATACAAATAGGTAAATCCCAGGGAAAAGATACCAAGGCTAATATGAATGTAAATGGGATTAGCTGCCTACATTAGCAATGGCTGTGAGATTTTAAGTGCTTCCTGTCAGGTTATTCTTTAAAATACACCTATATTTCATGTGTGCGTTTGTAGATATTTGGGAATATATTTTGTCTTCGGCTTGAATTTTGAAACAAGGAGCGACAATGGCCTTGACTTCTGCTCATTCGCCGCCAAAGTAGAAGTGAAATTCAACCTTCTTGATGGTTAAGTGTTTACTGACATACAATTTTAAATCTCTCGGAAAATATGAAAAAGTGTGACCAAGAAAATACAGATTTATATTGCAAAGAAATTAGAACACTGAGTATAGCGTTTTTATTTCTCTCTTAAGAGAAGCCTCGTTTGTGCTGGAACGTCAGCAGGGGTGTAAGTGGGAGGGGGTGGCAGAGACAGCCCAGGGCCAACTGTGGCTCATCCCTGCTTGTGCTCATCCCCCAAATCAGAACTTTTTTTTAATATTTTTAAATGGTTAAGAAAGAATCAGAACAAAAATACTATTTCATAACATATTAAAAATTATATAAAATTCAAATTTTAATGTCTGTAAACAAAGTTTTACTGGAATGTGGCCACCCTCATTTGTTCAACAATTGGCTGCTTCGCACTATGATGTCGGAGGTGAGTAGTAGGGACAGCAACTTCATGACCTGCAAGGTCTAAGATATTTACCGTCTGGCCTTGTACAGAAAAAGTGTGCCAACCCCAGCTTTAGTTAAAGTGTCTTCATGCACTTTATTGTTAAGGGTCATAATTAGATTGCTGGAGTTGGAAATCAGTTCTAAGAAGCTCTTCATGTAGCCCTTTGAACTTAGATTCTATTTTCTTAACTGGAGCCATCAGAAACAGATTATGGGTAACAAGGCATGTGGAATTTTTTTTTTTTTTTTTTGCTATTGTTTTTTGTCTTTTTAAATGAAGCCACCATCTAACAACGGCATCTCTGGAACCACAGGTATGACACGTTGGGAGGAGGTATAGGAGATGAGGGGAGAAGAGCCCAGCACTGGGGCCCAACCTCCTGAGTTCAAATCTCCAGTCTGCCATATAGGATATTTGTCTCACTTCTCTGTGCCGTAGTTGAAGGGAGCAATGATGAGAACTTGCCTTATAGGGTCATTGCCAGAATTAAACGAGATGATGCACATGAAATGTTTCAGAAGAGTACCTGGACTTTGCAAAGCTCAGTGTTAGCTAGTATTATTGTTTTTTAAACAGGATGTTTGCATTTACATCCTTGTTAATTTAAGAATAAACTTCCATTATAGAAACATCTATTCTTTGAAGCAGACCATTTTCAAAGGGTCCATTAGGTAACAGTGTTTTGGGGTTTTGCTAGCAGAATATTTCCATGTGAAGTACATGCCCACTGAGGGCAAAACACTAAAAATGTACCTTCCTGGGGCATTGGTCATTTTTCTCAGGGTGTACTGATCTGACCTCAGAGAATGGGATGGAAGCAACAAAATTGACAAGTTGGTTTGTTTCGACCTCGCTTGCCCTGTATACTATAACTTTAGATCTAGTAAAGGCTATTCAAGGTCATCATTTCAGATGAGGACAGTGAGGCCCAGAGGCTGGATGGGCTTGGCTAAGGCCAGACAGGAAGGCAACAACAAGGCCATGAGAAGAACTCCTGGAGTAAGGGTCTTGCGTTCGGCTCTCTTTTTCTTAGCAGCGGGACTCCCAGCACCGGGCTTAGCACATACTCAGTCCTCAGCACATACAAGAACAACAACAGCAACAAAGAAGAAGGAAGGAATGAATGAATAAATGAATGAAGGAATGGTCTGCTTGACATCTTCAAGGTCCCCTAAGACACACATAAGCATGAGGAGGAAGGAGATTTATTCCAATGGTTAAATGAAAAAAACTGTCCAAGGGAATTTTTATGGTTGATCTGTCCCATTTTCTTACACTCGAGCATCTGCAGTGATTGCTAGAGTCCAGCCCATCATTCTTTTGCCAGGTAAGAGTCTGAATTATTAGTGATTCGGCCCATATATATTGAGTTTATGCTTTTTCCTTTACATTTTTAACCCACTCATAATTTATATTATAGTGGTATATGTTATGAATCTCTATAAACAACCTGCAATCCATATTGGAATAAGGTATGGTGTGCATAAACAAATAAATAAATGAATGGATATATGTGGATAAAGAAGTAAATAAAAATGGGTAGAATAAATGGATAAGTAGGGCGAAGGAGAAACGGTCACTCAAACGACCACCAATCCCTTTTTGATTGGCACACAGTAGGTGATTAACGAATTTAGTTAACAGGATGGCTGGATTGATGCTTTTTAAAAGTTTTTCAATATGCAAAGTTGCAGCAAAATATAACCTGACCATTATTAACTGGAGTAAACTGGGCATATTATTTCAGAGCCCTTGAGTTAGACGAGTTTTTTTGTGTCTGTCCTCATGGAGGATCTAGAAATATAAGAGCACTTACTTCCTGGAGCAAGTCTGATGCATGAAAATTTGCATTTCCAGAACAGATCTAAGAGAAGTGCATCTCACTACTCATTCATTCATTGAGTTTCTACATGCTTGCCCATCTGGTACTAAATCTGGATTTGAATCTTTGTTCCTGCCCTCATGGACTTTACAGTCTAGAGGAGCAACAGACATTCAACAGATCATTGCAAACTACTACATAATTACACTTCGCAAAAGGATGTGCCACAGCATACGGCATGTGGGGATTGGTTTGTCTAAATGGTGTCTTATTTAGCAAAACTTCAGCATGTTTTTGAGGGAGGATAGATTTAATAATATATGAGTCTGAACATGTTCTCCCGGGGTTTAATGGTATATGATGCGCTTCCCACAAGTAGGATGCATGATCACACTCCAGCCCCCAGCACTTTGGGGAGTTTCTATTCTCAGTGGAGAGCTTGTAAGACCAAGGCCAAAAGGACCAGAGAGACTCATCAGACATAGCTGTGCCACTGGTCCACCCAGGTCACTTTTCTAAGGCTGTGTGCACAAAGTCAAGTTCATTTGGAAGGTAAAGGAAGTGAGAAAGAGATCGACTTTTGAGGATGATCTACATCCAATAGATCAGACAGCCCTGTTGATTGACCATGCATCTATTAATAGCTCATCAGCTGGGTACTGTCTCATTATGATTGTGAATATTCATCTCACATAATCATAAATCATTGATAACTTAATAAACATTAACAATTTATGCATTTGACAAGTATTTAATGGAAGCATTTTATGAGTTCCTAGATTGTACAAAACACTGATCCACACACTGCAAGGTGGTGGCCATGAAGGTGTGCCGCTCAGATCTCCCTTCAAGCAAGAACTTGCCATATAGCTGCAAGGTAGGCAGTTATCTGGCAGCCTCTAGCTATTGGCATTCGGAATCCACCTCAGGTTTCAACCAGGGCCATGCTCTTCCTGGGCAGTCTTCAGGAAGTTTTGGCCATTTTTGCCTAATGCAATGGGCAACCTTTGTTCCAGAGCTCCCTGTTGAGTTGGCTAAGACTTTATCAGATGAATGTCATGTTTGGAAGTTCTGTATTTCTAATCCTGCTCCTTCCCACCTTTTCCTTGCACAGGTGTCGATATGCAGGGTATTCTGAAGGCTTTTCCTAACCAATCTTAGTCCTCTCTTGTCCCATCCTGCCTTTTAGGATGGCCCTCCACGCTTGCCACCTCCTGGTATTCATGCCCTCCCCCTGAACGTAGGCCAAACCTAGTGATGCGATTCTAACAAACGGAAGTCAGCAAAAGTGATGGGATGTCACTTCTGAGATTAGGTTGCAAAACACTGGGGCTTTGGTCTTGCTGGTACACTCTTGTCCTCTCTCCCACGTGCCTGCCCTGAGGAAGCAGCCTGCCATATCATGAGCTGCCTTACGGAGAGGCCCACGTGACACTCTGAGCATGGACTCTGGCCAACAGACAGCAAAGAACTGAGTCCCGCCAATGACCACGTGTGTGACCCTGGAAGCAGATCCTTCCTCGTTTGAGGCTTTCGATGAGACCAGAACTTCAGCTGACAGTTTGATCACACGTTTGGGAGAGACCTTGAGTCACAGGCGCCCGGTTAATTTGTCGACCTGCAGATACCACAGGGGACATTATTTACCCAACAACGGCTAAACAGTGCATCCTTTTTTATTTTTTTTGTGAACATGACTCCTAAGAAATCTCCTAACTCCTTGTAGCCTTTGCTTTCTGGAGAACTCAACTGGCATGTGGGCTGTCAAATCTGATGCTTGGGAGAAAAGTCAAGCTGGGAATGCAGATGTGGGGCCAGAAGCACAGATGTGGAGCAGGAGGTGTCGGCATTCCACGGCGTGAGGCTGAGAAGAGGGGATCAAGGTGGGATCTTCAGGCATTGAAAGAAGAACCAGACAAAGGGATTGAGAGTGATCATAGTGCTTCCTCCTCCACGACCTCTTTCCTCACCCCTTCCCACCGAGGCTGGGCGAGATGCGCCTCTTTCCTGCTAACAGAGCACTCATCACGCTCTGTCAGAATTGCTGGTTTCAGTTCAGCCTCCCTAAGAACCCACGAGAGATCCCTGGAGGCAGAGGATCGATCGTTCATGGTTGACTTCCTGGTGTTTCACAAGGCTGGTGCTTAGTAGAAACTCATTTAACGTTTGGACAAATATATGGTAAAAATGTATGAAATCAGCAAAATAGGATGTAAGTTTGATGATGAAAACATCACTAAGTCTGGAGCACTCGAGTAATATATGTCAGTTTTCTCATTCAACTCTCCTAACTCTATGAGATCGATACTACTGTTTCCCATTTTATAACGGGAAGACCAAAATCGATGCAGCGGTGAGTGAGCAGCAGAGCCGGACCTTCAATCCAGGCTGTTGGGACTCTGAGGTCCTCACTCTGCACAAGAACTAAAAGTCAGGTAAAGGCTCCCTGGGCCCCTGGGCCTTCAGTCTGGTGTTAGATTCTGCTTCTTGTGGTCAGAGGCTAAGTCTCCAGACAGCAGAATCTGCCTTCCTTTGTCCCTTCGGCCATTTGGAAAGGGCTGGAAAATCCAGTCCCTTCTTGCTGAGCTCTGTGGAGTGACAATCAAATACCTAGAGTGGCTGATGTTGGCTGAAAATGTCTGAGTTCAGCCTTTTTTGTAGGAAGGGGCTGGTCTGTAAGCAAGTATAATATTCTAACCGTTTACCACCAAGCTCGTTCAGGTGTAAATTTGCTAATTTAGTTTGATTTCAGTGTCATGGAGACATAGAGTCTATCCTTTGAATTATGCCACAACCATTTGTTGAAAAGTGAAAAGTTTAGTCAATGAACAGCTCATTTTCCTTGATCCCTCCCCTGTTCTAAACTGACAAGGTATATGGTTGTTACATAGAAACAATTTCAATTAACTGATTTTTCCCAGTAATATCAATAAATATGGAGACTGTGGCAATTACATACATGCAGGCACAAAAGCTCTCAGAGTGAACATGTTTTCCTTGTAGTAGAGAATCTTCATGCTGAGCGAACATCTGCTAATCACGATGAATTTATATTTTGGTGATAGAAAGTTGCACAATTATTGAGCAAATTTTGATTAGATGCATGCCACACTTTTCCAAAGGGATTGAGAAATACAGGAAAATGGTCATGGGAAGTGTCCTGTATTGAGTTAATTCGGTCAAACAATGGTTTTGAATGATTTTTAGCAATATTTCTAGACAGAGCCTGGGAATAGGCCACTTTGGTCAAAAGCTTTATTCTGTTTCTAATTTATAATATAGCAAAAAAAATTATTTTAGAGGCCAGGAAATATTTCCTTAATCTTGATGTGTATTTCTGTCACTATAGGGACTAGCTTTGAAGAACTAGAGATAATCAACTCAGCAAATAAAACCAGAATAATGTGAGGATGCCACTTTGATAGAAGTACCAGTTAGTTCCACTGACAGAGAGGCTGCTAGGTAGTGGGACAAGTGCAAAGTCAAGAGACTTGCATCCTAGTTTCTTGCTTCTTGAAAGTCAGGGGGTGGCGTATAGACAGCCCAACAGCATCAACATCAGTCTCAGCCCCCAGCCCAGACCTATGGGATCAGTCAACAAGATGCCCAGGTGATTCTTGTGCATGTTAAAGTCAGAGAAACTCTGCTGTTGGGCCAGCCTTGCCTGTAACTAGCCACACCCGAGTATCAGTCGCCATCTTTAAAATGAGGAATTCAACCCAGAGCAGTGTTTCCTAAAGTAGGATCTCTCAAGCAATAGTATCATGAGATGCTCTTTAGAAAAAAGGATTCTGTGGTCAAACGTATTTAACAGTGCATACTATTCATTAACAGTGCATATTATCTTATTAAAGACACTGAGAAGTCCTGCAATGAAGAAATTTTTTAACTAGCATAAACTTATTTGACCTGCAAATCACTTTGCACATAAAATTAAATATCATCCTGTGGATTTAGTGTTCCATTGAGTACTCTGAAGGAAATTGTTTTTAAATCTTCTTCACCTCCATGATCTTATAAAATAAACTTTCCCCATAAGTTTTAGGCAGGTTTTGTGTTGCAACAGATTGTATAATACCATTCAGTAATCTTCAACGAAATCTAAATATCTCCCTTTTCAGCTAGTTTGAGGCTTTAACACACTTCATATAGAGGCCTAGGTTAAAAAAAAAACAGTATAGGGTGACGAACCGTCCCAGTTTGCACAGGACTTTCCTGGTTTTGGCACTGAAAATTCCCCATCCCAGGAAACCCTTTAGTCCTAAGCAAACCAGGACAGTTGGTCACGCTAAAAGTAGATCAGTCTTAACAAGATTAAAAGATTGTTCATCTTCCATTTCCCTTCTCTCTCTGCCCATCCCTATCCAGGTCCCATCTCCGCCCCACCCCTCAGAGCATCAGCGCAGGCAGGATTGCTCAACACTTTGGTCAAATTGAAAAACAAACATAAAAAGCAGCAGCTGAGCGTGCAGGCACAGATCATCATGTGGGTTTCAGTTTCCATGGATGGGTTTGTCCCATTCAGCCAGCCTGACACAAGAAGAAAAATGAGCTTGAGAGGAAGTGAGAAAGTGAGTCTTCGCTTCACAAACAGATGCACGATCGTGCTGAACACTAAAGGTTTGCTTTTGAGGAACCATTATTAATGCTAAGCATATCAGATGTCTTTTGCATCTTTTATCAGTTCTTAAAGAAATGTAGTATCCTCTGCAGTATTGAAATCTAGATCACTCAAGTTTCTGGGTATGGAAATTTTGTGAAGGCTGTACCAAGACTGCCTCCACCCTTGATCATTTTTTTTCCTGAGACTTTAAATATATTATATTTGATAGACAAGATCCACATATGTGTACAAACTTCCTACTTCAGAGATTTTTGCTTGCTTGCTGTGGTCCAGCCTTTGTGATGTGTACTTCTTTGTTAAAGACTTTCAGAGTTTCTACCCCCTACATATTGTTCTAAATTCTAGCCTCACTTCACTGTGCATTGTGTTTTCATAATTCCAGCTAAACAGAAAATTTAAGAGACACCATTGTGACCAGAATCGGATGCCTTCTTTTTTACAAAAGCAAAAACAAGTAAGAACATCCTTTAAATAACAATATTTTCTGATGTTAATGTTGAATTAATCCAAGAAATGAATATGTATTGATGGTATTCTTTTGGGTTTTGAAAATCCTTACAACCACATAATTAAATGAGTGCCTTTAGAAATACTGATAAAAACCCATTGCCATTCAAATATCTATACAAGACAATGGCCGTAAGCTGTGGGCTTGCGAGATTAGTTTGGCCACGAGCCAGTGTTTATCGCAATATTTCCATCTCAGCTGATAAAATTTAATCATTCTTATTTAAATAGAAATCAGAATTAATGCAGGTTTTAAAGAGAAGAAATAATAAACGAATTGCGCTATCTTTATTTCAGAGCTCCTGGCGTATATTGTCTATTCAGAATGGAAATGCTAGGGGTTGTTGTTTTGCTTTTCTACCTTGGACTTTCCTTCCGAAGTCCTCAAAAATAATGAGCTATTGCTGCTCGAATATTTATTTCTTCGGCTCTGCTTTAAGGAAAGCGATTTCCATCCTCCTCTGCAGTAGGATACACAGGGCTTTGTGTGCGGTGGGGACTGGACTTGAGCTGGAGTTGGCGCGGCGGGTGCTCTGAGCTGTTTCTCCTGGAACGGTGATGGGTTTGAACCCATCCCTTCCCGCCCTCATGCCTGGGTCCCTGGAAACCCCCAGCAGGAAGTGAGAAGGCAGCTGACGTGGACTGAGTGCGAGGGTGGCTTTGGGAACCATGGCGTTCCCAGTGGCCCAAGTCCAGAGTTAAGTCTGTTCCAGAAACAGTCATTTATGCAATATCCTTCTAGAAGCAATGAGAGCCTGAAAAGCTTACTGGGCATTTAGCCCAACTCACTAATTTTGTGGGAGAGGAAGTTTAGGCCTAAAGAGCAGAAACAACTCAGCCAGGGTCACCCCCCAAGTTGGGGGTAAAGCCATGATGCAAGCCACGTCTCCAGGAGACCTCAGCCGGGTGTGTTCTTGACTGTGTATGGCCTTTTGTGCGGGCCTAGACCCAGAGTGGACACCACTCAGGACCACTTTGTTTGACTCTGCCTGTGTATCTTTAGTCAACGTCTCAAATGATTTATATCAAACGAAACCCATTCAAATGAAAACACCTCCCCATCTACAAAACCAACCAACCAACTAACAGGGGTCCTTAAACTACGGCCCGCGGGCCACATGTGGCCCACCGAGGACATTTATCCGGCCCGCTGGGTGTTTTTGCCCGTTTTGTTTTTTTACTTCAAAATAAGATATGTGCAGTGTGCGTAGGAATTTGTTCATAGTTTTTTTTTTAAACTATAGTCCAGCCCTCCAACAGTCTGAGGGACAGTGAACTGGCCCCCTGTTTAAAAAGTTTGAGGACCTCTGAACTAAAAGAACCATGTTTTCCCCCAAAATTCCTATTTCTTGGGTAGAATGATGTAAAGAATCCCTTATTCTTCCTACTTCTCCTCCTTTAAATAACATTTCAAAAAAATTTAAAGACAGAAAATCCTCAACTTACCATAGTTTGACTTAGGATTTTGGGACTTTATGATCATGCAAAAGTAATACACGCTTGATAGAACCTGTACTTTGAATTCGGACTCTTTCCTGGACAAGTGAGGTGCAGCAAGATTTTCTCTCAATGCTGGGCAGGACAGAGGGCCACAGCTCCCAGCCACAGCGTCACAGGGTAAACAACCCATACTCTGCAGTAGACTGTGGTGCCAGATGACCCTGCCCAACTGCAGGCCAATGTAAGTGTCCTGGACATGTTCAAGGTAGGCTGGGCTAAGCTATGATGTTCGGTGAGTTAGGTGTATGAAATGCATTTTTGACTTAGGATATTTTCAACTTTCCATGGATTTATTGGGACATAACCCCATGTAAGCAGAGGAGCATCTGTTTGTCTTACATTTCAATATGAAAAGAATAAACTCAAATTTTTCCATAATTTCAATGTCTTGATAAATACTAGTTAGCATTTAAAAAATAAAATAATTACAATAGATAAAATATACTGATCACTCGCTATGTTCTAGGCTCTTGGCTTTCCCATTTAATGCATACAACATCTCTATGAAGTATCATTTTATTCTCATTTTATTGAGGAGGAAAATGAGGGCAGCAGGGTTGGACAACTTGCCCGAGGTCACCTGCAAACAAGTGGCAGAGCTCAGAATCTAACACAGCAGTGCCCAGGTTTAATTTTGATTCTCTATGGTCTCAAAAATGTGGATTCGTACTTTAGCCAGCTTTAAGGACTTACCTAAATTTTAAGTTTTATTTCATCCCCAAACGTTATTATCCATACCATTTTTCCATGGCCATATCATTTCTCCCAAGTAGGAATTAGGCCCCATTAAAGTTAGTTGGTGTAAACATTCAGATTTGTTAGAAAAGGCATCTTGGAATCAATTTGACTCTATTGCTTTTGACTTTGTTATGAATTTCAGTTTGGGTTAAGCATGTATCAGACTTCAAAACATCTGGTTAGGTCATTTAAGAACCTTCCTGAGACTTCACAACCCCTTAAGACTTCCTTTCAAATTCAGACATTTCCTCTGTCACCACACTCTTAAAAATGTTTTGAGAAACCATGAAACAATGCTTTATTCATTTGTACAGAAGACTCCATTAACCTGGTATCAACGAAAATAAGACATTTTACATGAGGAAAACTTTAAGATAACCTAACCTTAGATTTTTAAGAGCTGAAAAATATTTTCTTAATAGTTTTTAATAGTTACACCATATACTTTCGTTGTTGTTGTTCGTTTGTTTTAATCATTTCTTGATAACCTAGACTATGATTATAATCATTAATAATATTCTATGTGCACTAGTTGAGAGTTCTCTGGGGAAAATGTTGTTTTGGGATCTGTGACTTCCAAATTAGTGCCACTTTGTAATGCTGATGTCCCTTAAATTACTTGACACCTTTAGATCTTAAGATATAAGTAGGACAGATATAACTTCATGATGATGCATTAGTTTGCATACACAGACCTGTGCTTGCATTTTGAGAGTGTGATCAGCCATTAGGAATAGGAGTGGAGAGAGTTGGTGAACTGTTTGTAGATGACCCAGCCTTCGCGCCCTGTTAAGAGGCATAACTATACCCAGTTGACGTTCCCTAAAGGGACAGGAAATGTCAGTTGGTTTGTACCATTGGTGTCACCTCTGTGGCAACCAGAGGGATCGCTGTTCCCACCCTTACCAGGTGGCACTCACCCGGACCCTCCAGGACTCCTGGCAGCAAGGACATGGCTACCTCCCTACTCAGAGCCATTACCTGCTTTCCACTTTCTCACCATCGCGAACAGGGCTGGAAGGAGTATCTTGGAGAGCACATGTTTCTTTGTGCTACATGGGCAAGGTCTTCTCTGGGACGGGCACCTAGACTGTTAGACCTGCTAGACGTTGGCCGGGCGCGGTGGCTCACGCCTGTAATCCTAGCACTCTGGGAGGCCGAGGTGGGCGGATCGCTCAAGGTCAGGAGTTCGAAACCAGAGCGAGACCCCGTCTCTACTAAAAATAGAAAGAAATTAATTGGCCAACTAAAAATATACAGAAAAAAATTAGCCGGACATGGTGGCACATGCCTGTAGTCCCAGCTACTCGGGAGGCTGAGGCAGAAGGATCACTCCAGCCCAGGAGTTTGAGGTTGCTGTGAGCTAGGCTGACGCCACGGCACTCTAGCCCAGGGAACAGAGTGAGACTCTGTCTCAAAAAAAAAAAACAAAAAACCTGCTAGACATTTTCAGCTTTATTCGGTCCTGCAGAATTCTCTGCAAAGTGGTTGCACCAATTTACATTCTCATCAGCAGTGTATAAGAAGAGCCCCGTTTTCTACTGCTCTCTCATCAACGCTTGGTCTTATCAGTCCTTTTATTTGTTGCCCTTAGCGTGTGTGTTTTATCCTTCTGTCAAACTGATGTTTTTAACATAATGATTCAACTGGGAAACTTACGGGTGAGAGAAATATTCATCTATTTCCACTGGGCAATGGCTTCCCCAGGACTTACAATGTCCTGAAAACAATCAATCAAGTAGAAAAAGAAGTTACATTTTGCATGACATCAAAGGCTGCCCCACCATTGAGCTGCTTTAAAACGAATATTGGTGTTTTGGTCTTTAAAAATATCTCTTTAGAAGTCTGCTTGACCAAGGCACAAGAAACAGAAACCTTGACTGAGGTCCCTGCATTCTAGCGGCTGTCCTGACCTCTGCCCAAGTGCCTGGGGGGAACAGTGTGACCCCCAAAGGGGCAGAGGCTGGGCTTTGCATGACATTCCCATTAGACTTGGGCTATATCAGATTTTTTTATCACTCCGGTCTGTTTATCCTGGTGTACTTCCATAAATACCACTTTGGGGCAGTTTCTCCTGGTTTCTTATTGTGATTGCGGCACTGGTGCCCTGGCTGGACCTCTTATTGCTGCCAAAATAATGTTACCACGCTCTCTACCATTGTCTCACTTCTCCAGAGAGAACCCTGAATTCAGGGCCTTTGAGAAGCATCCTCCTCCCTCCCATTTTTTTCCAAGGCCCATTCTATTGTTTCCACCTCTCAGCCATTTTCCTTTTCCATTTCTCCATCCTCCTCCCATCTGCCAATCTATACCCTCCATACTGGTTCTAGTTCTAATCTGGCCCTGAATGCTGTGTGATCCTGGGTGAATCACTTCACCTCTCTGGGCCCCATGAATGCAGCTATACAATGAAGGAATGGGATTGGATCAGCAGTGCCATACCCCTATGCAGGATTCAGAAACAAACAACAACAACAAAAGGACTGATACACTTTGTTTGCATATTAAATACTACTTAAATAAATATATTCTTCATTTTCCCATAGATACATGTTTGCTTTTATTTCTGTTGAAACACATTGCCCTTTCTGTCTAGTGTTCATTTTCCCACTAAGGATAGAGGCAAGAGGATGAGAAGTAGGTCACATCCTTCTTGGCTAGAAGAACAACAGCACAGGTGTGATATGGAGCAAATGACACCAGCTTCTGTGCTTTGGAGGCAATAGAGCACAGTGGGGACTGTGGTAAACTAGAAAGCAGAGCACACGCCCAGGTTAAGAGAAGCTACTTACTGTTGGCAGCCCACGGTTGGCACATCTTGGCTCCCTCAACCCCAACAGAATTTGGAAACTCAGACATTTAATACAAAATCTCTCAATATTTTATTTTATTTAAAAAATACTGGCATCTAATCCAACTCTAAAATTTTTAAAAATCACTATATTAGTGAGCACAGTGCAGCCCTAACAAAGGAGGCCTATGGGCCATATTTGGTTTGTGGGGCGCCAGTTTGTTTCCTTGGCATTGCGCGGCCCCTTATAAGAGTCTCTACGTGTTTCCAGTTAATAATTCAACACCCCTTAATCATGTCTTTACTCTATGGATTTTCAGCACTTACGCATTCGATTTATACTAACCTAGCAGTCGTTTCATTTATTGCTTTGCAGTTTTTCCGATAGTTTCATCTCTTTGTTTTATCTCATTATCTGGATTGGGAGCTCCTTGGGGACAAGCCAGACACTGGACTAGGCTCTAGGGAGTGAGATCACCAGATGGAAAGATCACAGTCCCTGCCTACAAAGGGAGATGGGATGGGACATCACTGACCCTGCCAGAGAGCCTGGGGGGACGCGTGGCTCAAAGCACACAGCATTCTACCTCCTCTGGGTCTCTTGGAGCTACCCAGTTATCTCTATGTTCTGCATCTCCCAAGATTCGGCTTCATTTTTCCTTGCCTGGACCGTTGCAAAAGCCCCTTCACTGAGCCCCCCGGGCCACTCTGCTCCCCACCACCACCCAGGCCTTTGAAATGACCGCAGCCACAGCCCCTGATTATGTTACGATGGCCTGCTCCAAGCCCTTCACTGGCTTCTCACTACTCTTAGGATAAACCCCCATCCTTAAGGGAGCTGCAGAAGACCTGCATGGTTTGGCCCCCACCTTCTCCAGCCCCACCTCCCCCTGGCCCCTGCCCTCTTCATTTCTTGCCTTTGAGTTTCTCAAATACACTGTTTCCTCCCATCATGGGGCCTTTGCACACACTAGTCCCTCTGTTTAGACTCTGCTCTTAAAATCCTTCCCATCTTTCAGATTTCAACACCACCTTGGTTCCGTGGGTAAGGCTTTCCCAAGGCCCCAGGCCGGGCCAGGCTTCCCTGGGGTCTGTGGGACTCCCAGCTGGGGTTTTGCCTGTTTTCTTCACCATTATATTTCTAGGCAGATTTCACAATACCCGGCACAGAGCGTGCACTCAATAAATGTTGGTTCAATGAGTGAATGAAGGCAGAATAAAGAACTGCAGGAAGGGTGTGATTTTAGGAGTATCTGCCAGGCTCCCACTGTCCTAAAAATACTCTCATCTGACTCCTCGGTTAGAAGATGAGGACTTTAAATGTACAGTAAGGAATATGTTTAAAATGCCAATTCTTCCGAGAGAGAAAAAGCATCATCCTTCTGTCTCCTCTTCCTGAGACAGTGTTTGAGGAAGAGTAGGCAGGGGGAATGCTTAGCTAACCATACTGTGCACGGTGCCTGATAACTTTTGGATGCACCCTAGCACCAAGTGTCACATGGAGAGATGGAAGAGACATGAGAAGGCACATTTTAGTTTTGAGAGTGCAGAGTGTGGAAGGAGTTCTACAATTGGCCACTTGCTACCCCGAGCCTGGTCTATATTTTGCCAGCCTTGGCATGACCTGAAAGCTTGTTAGAATGTGAACTTCATGTGGACAGAGAGTTTTTTCTAATCATTATTATATTCCCAGAGCCTAGATTGTTGCCTGGTGCACAGATGTTCAATCAGTGTTGGAATGAATGAGTGATGGAAGAAAAAACTCTAGAGTGAAGGGATGTTTGCATGAGGGAATATCTAAGAAGGTGGAGGAATGAATGAACGCTTGAATAAATGAGCATGTGCACATGCCTTCCTAGGTGTGTAACTGATGAATTGTTTCCCTAATGGTGCAAAGCCCCAGAGGATGGGCTGAAGATATCCTTAGTACTTCCCCAGAAGAGAAGGTGAGGAATTACCCACCTGCCCAGAGAGGCAGAGCTTGACTTCAGTACAAGAAAGGGCCCAGGATAGCAGCCAGACTTCTCTCTTCTTGTCCTCACCCTGTCGGTGACATGGGAGAAGCCCTGTAGGGGGATTAAAAGAGAACTGTTTGGTCTATTAAACAACGTTCTTGTTATGCCCCAACCTCAGCACAGCTTGCTCCACTTGGTCCTCCACTGTTGCCATTATTGAGAGAGACCAGCACAGCCCAATCCCTTGGGCTTCACCAAGCCCCAGGCCCACCTGTGCTCCTTGCAACAGCTCCCATGAGCAGATCCCAGCCACAGAGGAGAGAAAAGGAATAAATGGCCACCAAGAGCTTGGGAAGGCAACTAAATTGAGGCCTGCATACCCAGGCAAAAATGACATTTTCTTTTTATTATAGTTCCCAGGAGAAATAGGTCTGTGAAATATTAAATGCTGAGTATGGAACATGGAATGTACCATATTGTTTGGTAAATTTTCTATCACAATGAAAGTAATAATAGTTAATATTTACATCGCACTAACTTCGTGTTAGGCACTGTTGTAAGAAATTTGCTTATATTAACTCATTTTACCTTCATAACAATCCAATGAAGAGGTATTATCACCCTCTGCTGTGGTTTGAATGTGGTTTTTATCCTCCAAAACTCATGTTGAAATTTGATCCCCAATGTGGCAGGGCTAGGAGGCGGGGCCTAGTGGGAAGTGTTTGGTCATGGAGGTGGATCCCTCATGGACAGATTAATGCCATCTCACAGGAAAAGATTGGCACCAGAGAGAGCAGGTTGTTTTAAGCAAACCCAGTCTCTCCTGCACGTCTCTTTGCATACACCCATTTCCCCTCCTGCTTTCATCCACCATGAGTTGGAGCAGCATGATGAGCTGCCTGATCTTGGACTTTCCAGCCACCAGAATCATGAGCTAAACAAACCTCTTTTCTTTATAAATACCCAGTCTCAGATATCCTGCTAAAGCAACACAAAATGGGCTAAGAAACCCTCCCATTTTATAGATGAGGAATGGTGGCCTGGATGTTAAGTAATGTCACCCAAGGTCACACAGCTATTGAATAAGCGGCAGAGCTGAGCTTCAAACCCATGCAGTCAGGCTCCCCAGAGCAATCAATCTTAAGCTCTTGCACTAACACAGCCTCTTCTGAAGTCTGAAGATTATTAAATTAAGGGATGTGTGAATGAATGCATGTGCATTCATCCTGCATATCTGTAAGTATCTGTTAAAAACCAGGCCCACTGTGCAGGAATCCAAAGGCAAAAAGGCAAATTTAGCAATCCCTTGCCTTTGAGTGGTTTAGAAAGTGATTTCTTGATGGTCCAATGATCCTATTTATAGATATGGCCACCTAAAAGCCAGAGAACTTACATACATTTTTCAAGGCCCCACAATTAGAAACAGAATGAGTTTGAACCTGAACCTAGATGTTTTTTCCCCAAGCCCAGTATTATTTTTATCCTTACGCACTTGCTTAAAATACCAGAGGAGATTGTAATAAGCACAGACATGTGATGGGAATATAACAAGATAGCAATGATTTGTGCTTTTATAGAACATGTAAAATGCCATGGGTAGTTATAAATTATGATTATGTAACAAACTAAATGCCACCGTCCGAGCCAAAGTCCTCATCTCCATTGAAAGCTTTCCTGGAGAGGAGGGGCGGTGCCATGGCTAACTTTATGGCTGGGCTAAGGGATGCACGGATACCTGGTGACACATTTTTTTCTGGGTGTGTCTGTGAGGGTGTTTCTGGAAGAGATTCGCACTTGAATCAGTAGACTGACTAAAGAAGATCCCCCTCACCAGTGCGGTGGGCATCGCCCAATCTGTTGAAGATGTGAATGGAAAACAAGGTGGAAGAAGGTTGCATTCACCCCCTCTGCTTCGCTGAGACACCATCTTCTCCTGCCCTTAGACAGCGACGCTCCTGGTTCTCCAGCCTTCAGACTCGGACCGGGACTCACCCCACTGACTGCCCTGGTTGTCAGGCCTTTGGGCTTGGACTAGAATCACAGCACGGGCTTCCCTGGGGCTCCAGCTTTCAAAGGACCGATCATGGGACTTCTCAGCCTCCATAATCATGTGAGCCAATTCCCATAATAAATATCACTTTCTACATATCTCTGTACACCCTGCCGACTCTGTTTCTCTGGAGAACCCTGATGAACACAGGGAGTGTGTTTTTTTTTTTTTTTTGGAGGCAGAGTCTCACTTTGTTGCCCAGGCTAGAGTGCCGTGGCATCAGCCTCGCTCACAGCAACCTCCAACTCCTGGGCTCAAGCGATCCTACTGCCTCAGCCTTCCGAGTAGCTGGGACTACAGGCATGCGCCACCATGCCCGGCTAATTTTTTCTGTATATATTTTTAGTTGGTCAATTAATTTCTTTCTATTTTTAGTAGAGACAGGGTCTCACTCAGGCTGGTTTTGAACTCCTGACCTTGAGCGATCCTCCCGCCTCGGCCTCCCAGAGTGCTAGGATTACAGGCGTGAGCCACCACGCCCAGCCTGGGAGTGTGTTGTTTTAAAGAGTAAATATAAGGCATCTGTGAAATGTAAAACTTAACTGGCTAATATTTCCATTCAGAAGAATGTAATGTCCTGAATCTCATAATAGTTTGTAGAAAGCCCTGTTTCCCAGTTTATGAAAATAATTCTGGGTCCACTTTTCCGCCCGGCTTATGGATTTACTTGCCCACTGAGAAGGTTGCCCTTTTGTAATGAACTCTCATTAAAATGCCCAGTTAGTGACATCGATAAGTTTATCCTTCGGAGAAGGAGAGCATGCTGGGGCTATAATGACATGTTCTTTCCGTGTTCTTAAGGCATTGATTAACCCTCACCTGCCAGAAATCGTTAGCAAACGGATTGCTGTTTTCTGATAGTTTTGAAAGGAGGCTAAGTTTTAGTAAATAATCATTGGCTGCTTTCCCAGGGGGAGAACCAGGCTGGAGTAGCTCTGAAATGCTACATCGGTTTATTTTTTAGTGGGTATATTTAGGAAGGAATGGAAATTGCATTCCAAGCAGCTAATTATAGGATAAGCGTGCCTACTTAACCAGGCAGCAAGCATGTCAACTCTGCACAGAGCTATCGCATTATATATATTTTCTGTTCTCTGGATAATTAACAGGATCAAAATATTACTGTCAGATTCAAGAGGAAAATTAACACATTATCTTAATTGTCTTTTCTACTCAGGTACAAGGCATTACCATTTCAAAAAGGACTTGCTTAATACATTGGAATTTTAAACTGCAATTCCTGAAGACGCCGTTAATCCCTTTCCAAACTTTGATCTGCTATTGTGATATCTTTGGACCCTGGCTTCTCTGTTTTTACTTTTGAACTACAGTCACGGGGTGGCTCAGTGATGGGGCTGTGTCCTGAGAAATGCACCAGGCCATTTCCTTGTTGTGTGAACATCACAGAGTGTATTTACACAAGTCTAGATGGTGTAGCCTGCTGCACACCTACGCCATGGGGTATAGCCCATGGATCTGACCAGCATCATTCTGTCGTTGACTGACGCATCATTCTGTGGTGTGTGACTATATTTAAAAATTATTACAGAGGGTACAATTGTGCACTGAAGCCAGATTGTACTGCCTCCCAAGGGCAGACTGCTAACTTTTCAGAAATTTTGTTAACTGGGTTAGACAAAGCTATTATTCAAAGACAAATTTATAAACTTATAATTAAAGAAATTATATCAAGACAAGGTAGTCAATACTTAAAACTTATCACTTCTTGATTATTTTACTACATTTGACTATTATCTCTGATCTTGAGGTTGTGGCTACTGTACCTGTGTGGCAGAAAGACTGTGTAACGGGGAGCTAGCGCTTATTTCTTTGCGGCTTGGCATTTAGTGACATTGCACTGGAAGCATGAAATCAGCCAGGGTGGGAGTATCTATACCGTGGAAACCGACAAATACTGCGAACCCGGGTTTTAGTGATTGTCTAGACCAGAGGTCGGCAAACTGTGGCCTGCAGGCTGTGCACCTCTTTTAATAAAGTTTATTAGAATATTTGTTTACCTATTGTCTGTGGCTGCTTTCATGCTACAATAGCAGAATTGAGCAGTTCCTACAGAGACTGTATGTTCTGCAAGCCTAAAATATGTACTCTCCGGCTCTTTACAGAAAAGTTGCTGACCTCTGGCCTAGATTAGGAGAGTGATGGAGAAAATGTTGAAAGGACAGAGGAAATTTATGAGTGTCATGTCGGTAGCTATTACATTGGTGACCTGCTCATGTAACTGAAGAAGCCGGGGACATCTGTCTCCAGGTGTGGCCGTATCTGGGAATTCAAAGGATGTCACGGGACTGCTGGGCTTTGCTTTCTTCTCTGTTAACTTTATTGTCAGGCAGGCCTTGCTACAGTGTCGTAAAATGGCTTCTCAGTGTCCCTGACTAATACTCTAGCTACGGTTGAGTGCCCCAGCTAAGAGAACGTCACTTCACAGCGGCTGCAGCAGCAAAAACCCTGTGCTATACTAACCTGGCAGGAGTCACGTGCTCACATACGAGCCAATCACAGCGATAAAGCATCTTGATTGGCTAGACCTGAGACACAGGCCCCGCCCTGGATGAGGGAGAGGAAGTGTGGTTCTCTAAAAGAAAAGCAGATGCCATCTTAGAGAATGAGGCATCGGATGCTGGGTGGCCCGAAGCGACAGATGTCCACTGTGAGTGTCATCCAAGCCCTCGCCTCTGTGAGCGGTCGTGGCCAGCAGCCTCGGCATGACCTGGGAGCTTGTTAGACATGCAGAGTCCCAGGTCCCAGGTCCCTTTCCAAACACACTGACCGGACCCCGCAGTTGGCAAGCTCCCCAGGTGATTTGCAGGTATGGTGTGCTGCGGGAACTGCGGCTCTCGGCCAAGCTTTTCACTCTGCAGGAAACCAGGGCTCAGAAGGTTCAGTGACTTGTCCAAGGTCACCCAGGTTAAGTGCACATGCAGCTCCAGCCGGAACTCCATTCTGAGCACCAGCCCACGGTTCTCCCAGCACACCTGCCAGCACGTCGTCCCCTAAACAAAACTGCTGCAAGTGCTCTCATCCGCCTCTTGGGCTGAAGCTATCTTGAATTCTACACCCATTCAGGAAAGAGGTTTTAAGTGAGACCAGCAAATAATTCCCAGTGTTTCCAAAAAGATTCTGTCTTCAGCTCCCCATTGCTAGAAATCCAAAGTTAAACTCCCAGACCCTCATTCACACACATGTTGTTGGTGTTGCGTCAGTCCCCAGGTACCAGCCGGTCTTGTTTTATTTATTTTGGGCTAACGCTGAATCCTGTGCATGTTCATCATCATTATCCTAGCGACAGCAACAATGGCAATAATAAATAGACATTTTAAAAAGCCAACGGTGCTCTCCCCCATTCTTGCGGCTGGTGTGGAAATGCACAAATGTTAGCCCTCTCCTGTATTTCCTTACATGTTGACATCAGGAATGACACACATGGTTAACAGATTTTCCACATGTTTTTCTCCTTGGCTGACATCTCCCCACTCAATCAGACAGCGAAGGCTGTGATCAGAGAGAGTGTTGATTGACTGCTTAGAGGGCATGAGCCTTCATGAAAACACAGGAATGACAGTTTATATAAATATCCTGACACTTTTTTCTTATTCTCCCCCTTCCCTTAAATTCCCATTTTTAGTTTTTTCTTTGAGCTTAAAATTAATATTTTCTTTGTGGACATGTCCTGTCCTGGCATGCCTCAGAGCTCACTCAGGCAGCTTGTTAGCATTTTCCTACTTAATTGGATCTCTTTTTGCCTTACCCATGTGGAATTCTCCTGCCACGGGTTTCCAATCGATCTAATGTCAAAAAATAAGAAAAAAGACCATCTCCCCAAATTACATAGTGTAATATATTGTTTCCTTTAGTAGAATAACCACCAACATTCAGACTTAGGCTGATGTTGTTTTGAGGACCAAGTCCACAAAGTTTCAGTTATTTGAGTAATTTGGCCAAACAGACCCTCCCTCATTTGTCCAAATGAGTTGGCTAATTACAGCTGTTTAGTTCTGACCTGGAGGGATTTTTGGTTGCTTCCAAAGTACGGGGAAATAAATGATGTCGTTTCCTTTGGAAAAACATTAAAGTTGGAAAGATTTGAATATGTGCAATTTTCCCACTGATAACATTTTACTTTCTGGACACCCTGGAGTGGAAGGAAGATTACACCATATTGACAGAAGCAAAATTATTTTTTTTGTTTGTGGTCTCAGAAATCTGTCACAATTGGGTAATACATAATTTTTTAAAAAACTGCTTCAGCAACTGGAAGAGATTGGTGAAATACTGTCTTTTAGTTATTCAGATAATGCCAATCGGCAGCAGCAGGCTGACCCCAAACTCTCTCTATGTCCACCCGGGATCTTTTGGTATTCAGGTTGGTCCTGGGAACGGAACTGCTATGAACAACAGCATCCTTTTATCACCACTAATATAAAACTTTCACACGGGGACAGATCTCCTTCCTTTGCCTTCATTCCAGTGTCCGCTTCCTCCCTAGGTTACACTGAGCCTTTATTTCCCAGTAGTGCCATGGTCCTGAACTACGAGAGGACCTAATTACTAAAGGACAGAACCTTGGGTCATCTTTGAAAATGTGTTTCTCACTCCTGAGAGTCCAAGAAGGCCGCCTGTTTGCACTTCCTAATACCCAGGGGATTACGTGCCCCAAGACCAGCCCTTAGTGTTGAAATTCTTAACTGCTTCCCTAACCCCACCCCTGTCCCCAGATATTTACTCTGGCAAATATCTTTTAGCTTACCTTTGCTTAGAAGCTATAGAAAAGGTCAGGGTAAGAACTCTGCACTCAAATCCTGGTTTTGACTATCTTGCCGTTTGATCTTGGGAGAGCACATTCATTTCTCTAGGCCTCAGTTTCTCCATCGATGAAATGGAAGGCATTGGCTCAGGTCTGGGTTAAATACAAACCCAAAAGATGAATCCATTTCGAGAGAAGATCATCATACACCCAAAACCAGAATCTGGCTTTGCCCACCTCTAAAAAGATCCAAATGATCATGCATTTGTAAGATCTGGCAAAATAATAACCAGTCTTAAAAAAAATAGTGGGGTAGTCCTTGCCCATGGCTTACATAAAACTGCTGTGTCTTTCTTCTGTAATGAATGTTTTTGTTTCTGCTGCTGTGAATGTCTAAAGACTTCTAAAGAGAAAATTTCAACTCTGGTTTTCCCCTTTGTGGGCCAATCTTTTGAACTGCAAATATATGAGCAGAGACTATTTATGCATTCAACTTCTCCTGTACATGTTTGTTTGACTGGTAAAATAGAAGGTAAGGGACTATTTACAGATATCTTTGAGAATAATATAAGTACACGAGGGGGCCAGGAATAATAGGTTAACATCACAGAAAATGTAGGCTGGGTATAAATTTCCCAGCAGTTTGCATGATTCAATTATGAAGGAGTATCCCATAGGAAGGGCTTTGATCATCCGCACTTGAGACGTTTTCAACTTTGTCGGATTTTTGAAAAATCTCCTAGACTATGAGCTTTGCACAAACAGGAGGACAGGCTGCTGAATCTGGGGCCTTTTGCTGCATTCATTTCTTTCCCTTTTTTCTTGCATTTGCTAATTTCTTTGAATAATCATTACAATGAAGTGTAACAAAGAATCCATTCAGAATTTCAGAATAGCAATGGCCTACGTGTATCTTGTAGAGTGTTACTGTAAACCTAATTCAATAGTGTTGGCTCCTATGAGAACTAAAAATGTTTAACTTCGTACTCATGACTCATAAGTGTATGTAACTTGCCTATCACTGATTCAGGCTTTCTTGAAAACTAGAATACTCCATCTTTATTCTTCTTTCTCTATTTTGGGTTAAATGTTTTAAAGTAAAGTAAGACAGAAAAAAAAAGCCTCATAGCAAAACTGTGTGGTTTAAAAGGTTATTAAAAGACAAATATCCTTGCAATCTGTACTCAGAAGGAGAAATATGACTTAGCCAGTCACCCCAGGTGACCATTTCTCTGCCCCATTCAGATCATAGTGTCCTTCCCCACCCACGATCCTGACTTTCTTATATTTTAAGAGTTATATTACTTAAGCAGGCATCCCTAGACACTACACTTTACTCTTGCCCATTTTTAAAGAAATGTAAAGAAGTTTTACATTTTAAAAGTCTCTTTTAATTCATTTAATTTAAAGTCTCTTCTTTGCCTTAATTATTTCTGTTGAGGAACTGAGGCCATTTGGCCTTAGAGTTTCCCGTAGTCTGGATCTTGCTGACAGCAAATTCAACGTGGAGTCCAGCATGTTCCTCTACCTGCCATTTTCCTACTATAAGACCCCAAATATGGTCTAGACTCTGGATTCCAGTGGATTCATGTTTGATCTGTTGGGGAAGAATATAGTTGGTGTGTGTTCTTTCATGAGGAAGCATACGAGTGTGTGTATCTCTCTTTTGTGATATTAGCAGCTGTGACACTCAATGCTTAGATATTTTCATTGATTTGGGTTCACAAAATGGTACTATTTTAATTCTATCATTTTTTCATTTAATAGAAATATGAATATAAAGAAATGCTTTCTCCTATTTATATTTGATTGCCCAGTGGCACGGTTTACATCTGAAAGGTGGGATAAAGGCTTAATTCTTTCCCTATATTTACTAGTTTTCAAGATAACACATTGACTCCCTATTGCCTCAATGGTAACCAATTATTGTTTTTTAGAAATGTCATTGTGAGTTGTCATCAGAAAAAGAAAAAGAAACAAACTGAGTACCAAAAAGAATGAAGGAAAGAGAGAGAGAGAGAGAAGGAAGGGAGGGAGGAAGAAAGGAAGGAAGGAAGGAAGGAAGGAAGGAAGGAAGGAAGGAAGGAAGGGAGGGAGGAAAGTAGGAAGGAAGGGAGGCAGGGAAGGAAAAGAAATACTTAGATACAAATCTAACAAAACATATAGGATTTATATGTTGAAACTATACAACACTAATGAAAGAAACCAGAGAAAACCTAAATAAATGGAGAGACACTTCATGCAGCAGACTTTAGTTTAAAATAATGTATCAATATTGATTCATTAATTATAACAAATGCAATTACAACAAATGCATCATACTCCTGTAAGCTGTTAATAATAGGGGAAACTGAGTGTGAGGAATATAGGAACTCTCTAGACTATCTCCACAATATTTCTGTAAGCTAAAACTATTCTAAAATAAAACGTTTATTTACAAAATGTCATTATGAGCTCATGAATTAAATGTATTTGATGGAATTCATTCAGTTGCAACTTTTATCCATTTAAGGCTTAAATTGTTCCATGGTTAGCCTCTCCAAAGTCGGCTCTTGAGTCCTTTTTCACATGACCCTAGTCTTTGAAAGTTTTCTTGATATCTGCTTTGACAAGATATTACAGGCTCAGCAACATAAAGTGTCATCATTGAAATATCTGATGTTTAAGTTTCTCTCTATATTTCTTGCTCTTTTTCCTAGATGTCTAAAGGATTTTCTCCTTCCCTCCTCTCTCCCTTTCTCCTTTCCTTCTTTCTTCCCTCCCTCCTTCCTTTTTGTCCTTCTTTTATTCTTCTTTCCTTTTTTCTTTCTTTCTACATTCAATCATTTTATTAGAGTATGTCTTGACATTAGTAGCTCTGGGTCACTGTTGTCAGGCAAGCAGTGTACTCTTTCAATGTATAGTTTCAAATTTTTTTGTCCTCAGGAAAGTTTTTGTGAAAGATAATGTCTGATATTAGTTTTCTATTCCTGCTTTGGTTTTCACTTTTATAGATGTTGCTATTATCCCTATGTTGGATATTCTTTTCCTATCTTAAAGATTTGTCACTTTATTGAAATAAATAATCCTTTTTACCTCTTTTTTCCTTTTTTTTTGTTTTGGTCTATTTATCTTAAGACATAATGTGTCATATTTATTTATACTTGTGTTCCTTCCAGTTCACTTTTCAGTTCTGAAAATTATTTTTTAAAATTTGACACTTCTTATTTCTGTTCTCTCATTTCTGAGCTTCTTTCATTCTGATTTATATTGGTCTTTTGTCTTGCATATTTTCTTATTGTCTCTTACATTTTAAAATTGCTCTGTTTATAGTTATGATCCATTTTGTGGGCTATTTTTTTCTGGCAAGCTTTTATTTCTGTATAGAATGTTGTTCTATATCTTCTCTTTTTTTTCTTATAATAACTTCATATGGGAGTTACTTTGACACTTCTTGCTTGTGATGCTTTTTGTAATGATACTGTTGCTCATTTTAATATAAAATTAGCTTTTCTGAACTTTTAGAAGCAAGTGTGGTCTAGGGCAGCTTTTATAACTTTCGAGAATTCCCCCTTCGGATGTTCTTGTGTATACTGAAAACCATGATGACTCACTATCTGACATTTCCTGACTGTTTCTCTCTCCCATGCTTATTTGGATGTCCTCCTTCATTTGCATCTATTCACTCTCTCTCCTATTTAATTTGCATTATGTTTCTACCATTGTTATATTGATGTGGAGTCCTGTCCAAAGGGATCCCTGACATACCAATGTTGGAAGTTGAGAGGAGCCAGACTCCTCTAATCTCTTCCGTTCTTACCATGAAGCCTTCGCACTCACCTCCTATTGAATTGAGCAAAACCTAGATTTAGCTACGATGCTCATACTGGGCCCCTTGCTTTCTCATGAAAGCAAGCTATGTTGGCTTCATTAAGATTTTTCTGATGGCTGTATTAAGATTCTTCTGTTTCCATGTTCATCGAATGCTCCGTTGCTTTCCTCTGCTTCTTTCTACACAGACACTGATCCCACACACATCTAGTGATTTTTGGCGGTTCATCCTCACCTATTTGTATTTTGGGGCTCACAGGAATAACTGGCACATAGTATAATTATACAAGTTGTCCACAGGTGTTTGGTCTGTCCGTCTAGTGGCTCTATTTTTATATTAGGAATTGGGGAGATTAAACACTATGCCACAGCTGCTCCGACTTTTCCCCCTAAATATCTCCATTTTTCTAGCCCATCACTAAACTGGTTCATCATTTCATAACGAAGGTATACATTTTCATACATTCATATATACAGGATATGGAGAGTATTTCAACTTGTATTTTATTTAGAAATATTCATGTATAACATGGTTACTCTTAATTCACAGAATCTGGTACTTTTTGAAAAATTTTAGGAAAGTAGTAAGTCAACAAAAGGGAAATAGACACAGAGTCACACAAAACATTATGCTAACCATACACCTTGGAAAGCTGTTCATCTTAGGTCACTTTAAGAAAATTTGATACACTGGTAAAATAAGGGTGACTTGCCTATATCACAAATAGTGTGATTACATAGTGCCTTCAAATCTAATTCGAGATACTATTCTTCACGATTGAGAACCTCGGCATTTAAGGATAGTCAATCCAGTTTGGAAATTATCTGAATTATTATTTCTTCTTTTTGTTTTTTGTTTCCCATATCCCCCCTTAGCCATGTACTGCCATTAGTATTACCCTAAGAGTAATTAATATTCACAGAGCTTGCTCCTGTTTTCAAAGTGCTTCTCTTTATCCAATGTTACTAAAGCCTTATAACTCTACAAAGATGTGTATCTATTCAAGATGTGCTCAGTTGCAAATGACAGGAAAAACAACGAATTGTGGCTTAAACATATAGGAAACTGATTTTCTTAGAAAATAAAATCCAAAGATAGACAGTCCAAGGTTAATCAAGTTGCTTTGCAGGACCTATTGTAGCTCTTTCTATTCTTCTCCTCTTTGATCCTTACTGTGTGGCTTTTGTCCTCTTGGTTGCAAAATGGCTGCTGCATTTCCAGATATTACACGGACTATTGTCAAAATTGTGTCTTTGATGCCAAATTATGACAAACGGAACTCAAATACACATAAATATTATGAGCACATTATTCATTCTTCCTTAACTTCTCTCTGTAGAGAGAAATAGTTGAATACTAAATGTCATTTGTCAAGATACACTCTTGCAAAAATATAGTGCCCTTCTAAGAGTTTCATGGAAATGTTTTGGGAATTTGCATCTGATCTCTGAATACTTCTTATTCTACCAACTGTCTTTTTGTTATTGTCCAGAGAATCTGCCAGCAGCCACACATAGTCTGGGGCTGATGTACTAGAACTTGAATTTTACTTTTCTGTATCATATAGCCAAACTAGATCCTATTGGTTGAATTGGAAATGTATTACTCTTCACTTGGTGACTGGTTGGGTATTTTATCTTTGGTTAATAAGCAAATATTAATAAAAGTGTTGGAATTTCATTGTTTGCTTCATTTATTCATTTATTCAATAGACAGGTATCTTGGTTGGCATAATGTTTTGCTAACAGTAGGTGCTCAATGTGTAAGGCATGGTGCCAGTCATCAAGATCGCTACAAATATAGACATTAAAAGTAACTACTGTCTGATAATTGGGAGCTCATATAAGGAAATCCACCGACTCTATAAATAATATCAAATCATGCTACATAGAGCTGGCTGCCAAAGTCATGGAAGGGTGGTCTGTCTTGGGCCATCCATCCTGACCTTCAGAGTCTCCTGTCCTTGGTGCCATTTGGCTGATCTTGTGGCCAGCGCCACAGTCTGCCTCTCCCTGCAGCCTGGCCTGTGGGCGAACACCACTGTCTCTTCATTCTAGTAGGTGGCACAAGGAAGAGATGTTTGAGTTAAACATTATCAGATGTTTAACCAAAAGTAAAGAATCCAGAGTCAAGTCCAACCAGATAATCTGGCTTATCCTTCATTACTCCCTCGTTTTCTGCTCCCTAAGAGCAGTGACTCTCAAACTATCCTCACTCTGGGGCCAGAAGCACGTAAATTCATCAGTGTTTCACATCTTTAGTTTTATAACAAACACCGATGATTCTGAAAATCTTAACACATCATGAGCTTCTCAACAAAAATACAATTAAAATAAATTTCACATAATTTTCAAGTTAAAAGTGACTTTAAAGACTTACTTGCTTTAAAAAAATCCAATCTTTTTTTTTTTTACAGGGAAGAAATTCAAACTCAAAAATATTAAAGGTCATTTAATTACCCAAGGTCACCTGGGCGGGAAGGAACTGGCCAAGGTAAGGCTCAAGGGTCTGGATTTTTCAGTCCTGTAATCTTGCCATTTGCAGTATGTAGAATGCTGTCCTTGAAGATACACATTAAGAAAGGGCCCCTGACCATCCATCCCACCCAAGCGGCAAACCTATTTTAATTTAACAGCTTCTGGCTCCCAAACAGCATTTCTTAAAGTAGGTCCTGACGTCTTTGCGATTTTTGTGGGTCTATAAGAATTTGATTTTTCTTTTCAAAGGGAATTGACTGATGCTGACTATAAAAGTCAAATAGACTTATGTTGAAGCAAATCATGTGAGTGTCACAGAGGATGGCAATATTATCCAATGTAAATTATATTTTTGTGTGCTTCTAGTATAGCAGTGTTTTTCTTTCTTCAGTTATGGTTTAATAGTGTTTTTTTCTCTTCTTTAAAATACTCTTTCTGTTTTGTTTTTTTTTTGGTACAACTAATTAGAATGAGAAGAACCAATATATTTCTTTAACTCCTCCATCTCTGCTTCTATTGCCCTTATAAAATACTATATTCCACCATGACATTATGCTAGACTTTCCATTAATATATTATTACTGGCAAAAGAATGAAGTATCGTAAGATCATCAAAATTCCACGAGGAATGGAAATCATGGAATCATTTTATTTTCATCAAATAAGTAGTTGATATCAAGTTATACACTTTAAGGCGTTTATTTAAGCCTAACACTTGACTGTATATCAAGATTCCAAAACAATGGAGATTTCCTTATGAAATAGAACGAGGTTAATTTTGACCTTGGACCTTTTAGATGACAGGTTCTCTTAACTGATCCCAAATATCACAGGGAAAACCAATAACAAGCCTATTAACACCCTACCACGTGGCAGGGACTCCACTGGAGGACATTATGTTCATTACGTCCAAGTTCACAGCGACCCTCTAAAAGCAGGTTGTCCTGTCTTTATCTTGCTGATGAGATGAGTCAGGCTCAGAGATATTAGGCTTTCCCAAGATCACTCATCCATTCAGTGACAGAGTTCAAGTTCAAGTTTGCATCTCACTTATTTCATAGCAAGCATCTTTTCCAATATACAACCCCTAAAAAGTGTTGGCCATTCTCCAAGCAAGAAAATTTTAGGGCCTCCCAAGGCAAAGCACAGTGTAATCTTGAGTCAGTGGTGACTAAGGTATTTCCTTTTGTACGTTCCTTTAATACCGTTGCTTACATAAAGCAGGAACTCTTGGTTTGCTGATGTTGAGCCTTTCACACCTGTCCAACACTTGTTAATCTCCCTTTTTAATAAAGAGACAGCAGCCTCAAGCACAGAGCTCTGGGCAAGCAATTATGTCCAGCCAGAATTTAATAGTAGTGTTGTTTTTATACTTGTATGTATTTTTTATCCTTGTATTTATTTTATGACTTTCTTTTTATTCCAAGTGATATTAATTTCCCAATTATAGTAGAGATAAAAAACGTTTCCTTTTAAAATACATCTATTGAGATACTTAAAAGTGAGTCAAAACTGTACTAGTACACCCTAAATCTATAAAAGTTTTAAAAAGGTGAGTCAATTTAAAGAAAAATGGTACATAAATAATAGTAAGGATCATATGCAGATAGAGAAACTATGTAAATGCTACTCAAATGACTGAAATGTGGGAAACATTGCCCTTCTCCGTGCTTTACTTATTGATTGTCTGCAGGAAGCCGAGCCCACATTAGGTGCAGAAGGACGTGAGGACATTTACACTCTTATTGTGCAGATTCTGTCTTGTGAGAGTTTAGTACTTGCTCAGAATTGGTTCATAGAAGTCTTCAAATTATTTAATATACATTTCCCCAAGGCCTCAACTTTCATCAGCTTCTATTATAGCTGTAACTGTAATAGAAGATGGATAATGATAAGGTCTGGAAGTGAGCCACAGGCAGGCGGTGGGTGGTAGGATCTCCATGCACATGGGGTCACTTCTGGAGTATGGATCAGGAAGGCTTCGTGCAGGAAGAGGCATTTGAGCTAGGGTTTGAGGAATGAATGGCCTTTGATTATATGTTGATGGGGGAGTTGGGAGGAGAGAGGCTGAGAGGAAGGTATTCCCAACAACAGTGGAGGAGTAAAACCTGAGTTTGAAAAACAGCTGGTGTCCAGTTTGCCTAGATCCCTGGAAGACGTGGTTAGAAAGGTAGATTGGAGCAAAATCATCAAGGTCCTTAAAAATAGGCCAAGGGCCAGGCACGGTGGCTCATGCCTGTGATCCTAGCACTTTGGGAGGCTGAGGTATGAGGATTGCTTGAGGCCAGGAGTTCAACACTGGCTTAAACAAGAATGAGAGCTAATCTCTACAAAAAATATAAAAATTAACCAGGTGTGGTGGTATGCGCTTGTAGTCCCAGCTACTTGGCAGGCTGAGGCAAGAGGATCGCTTGAGCCCAGGAGTTTGAGGTTGCTGTGAGCTATCATGACACCACTGCACTCTAGCCCAGCTGACAAAGCAACAGTCTGTATCAAAACAAACAAGCAAAAAAAAAGGGCCAAGGATATGGGGCTTATGCTGGAATGGAGGTGGAGATCCACTGAAGGCTCCTCAGTAAGGAGCATAAATTGTTAGGATCAGTCACTCATAGGACTCAGTTGCCCCAGGAACCTGCATTTTCCCAAATTTGTCTTTTCCTTGTATATCAGATCAGCTACTTCTGTGACCTCACTTCCATGACTAGAAGCCTTGTTCAACATGCCTGTTGTGCTGCTTAAACCGCCAATAGTACAAATGCATTTCTTTATGTTTCAGGTTGAACACTCTCAGAGGGGCAACATACTCAGGTTTCAAATGCTGCACTGAGTATAGAAAGTTGGATTTCCAAGGGGATAGTTGCCCAGGATTGGAAGGTTTGGGAATTTGGGGCTCATGACTGCCTTTCTATCCACAATCGCAAACACGAAATATTCCCCTTTTCTCTGATTTTGCCTGACTCTTCATGTGGAAATTATGAAGAGTCCCCCACCAGAAATCATATCTACGGGGGGAGCAAAACAGGTGGGTTTGTATATTCAGGTGGTGAAGAGATGAGTCTCTTTTTAAGTCATCAGCCTATTTACCTTTGGCCGCTGGAGGAGATACCTTGAGGCCCAACTTTGAGTGTGCTTGGGAGGCTGAATTTTCCTTCCTGTGTTTTGTAATTTTGTATTGTGACATCATCTTTAGTGGAGTCTTTTTGTGTGGGAATCTTATTGGGGCTTGTTTGGGAATATGTCCTTCTAGAGTGCTTGTTTATATCTGCCAAATGTCCCTGGAGCTAGTCCCAGCTTGAGATCACTCAACTTGTGGGTTCCAGAATGAACCAGAGCAAAATCAGTCTTATAGTTTTTAGTTCTCATGGGAGATACTTATATTTTTTACCCACTCAGGCCTAGGTCTAGACAGTTAAGCTTCTTTATCTTCTTGTGCTGGAGAGAATATTTGCTAGTCTCTCCTGTGACTGAGGGTGTAGCTCTTTGAGTGTCCTGGCCTTACGCAGACAGAAAGACTTAACTCCTGTCCCTGTATGGTTGTTAAAGCCTAAGCTCCCATCTTGCCCAGCGTGGCAACCCCGAAGCCCATCCCGGGACAGCTGCAGATCAGTTCTCACATAACCCTCAAGACTTCAAATGCTTCTTTGTTTTAAGCCTTTGGGGATTTCCCTGATTTTTTTTTTTTAAGCTCAGCTTTGCATTTAAAAGGATGTTCATTATATGTCATCCAGCATTCCTAGGGGTTTTGTAACCAGAGATTCTTCAGGTTATCTAATCCAAAATATTCCCACAAATGAAGGTCTGCGAAGGAAATTGAAAGCCCTTTTTTCACTGTCTATACCTACTCTGTGTGGGCTGTGGCTAAGTTTTCTCAGAAAATAAACATTTTCATTGTATGCTTGTATCAAAATATCTCATGTATCCCATAAATATGTACAACTATCATGTACTCATAAAGGCTAAAAATAAAAAAATAAAAAAATAAACATTTAGAGGAGGTTTTGCAAGAGTGAGGAAGAAAGAATAGAAAATCCCATATCTCCTTTTTAGGTGAAAAAATAAGTTAGGGGCATTCCAGTCAACTGCACTGTATGAAGGAACAATGGCATCATGGCAGGACATCTTATTATGTGATGTCTAGCTTCTTTTTCTTAAATTATGGAAGAATAATGCAACAGAGAAAAGGATATTTCATTTTAATCTTTTACATCTGTTCACAAGGTACAAAAGGATAAAATAAGATAAAGCAGTACTCCCTTGAGAAGTCTATATTTTCAAAGGAGTTTGGCATTAATGTGCTTATTAATTGTCATAAATTGTCATTGCTATCAAAAGAATATTATCTAATATATAGCGGTCTTTATAGGACTAAGAGAGAGAATTTCAAGTTTCTCTTTAATCTGAGACACTTAAAATGAAAAACAAAGACCATTAAATCCTGTTCATCTGTAGTGGAACCTAAATCTAGTTTATTGGGGCTCTTAATTCACCCTGAAAAATGCTGTAATTATTGAAAGTGTCCAAGCTGTTAACTCAAAAACAACATATGCCACATTTACATAATCATTTGCATATAATTTCCATGTAATTCATTTAATGTCAAAATGTACAGTTAAGGTTTCCAGCCCCTCTGCCTTTTGCCCCTGTGCCCTTCCCTGGCCCTGCTGTGTTAAATTGGAATATCTTATTTGTTAGAAGCCTTTATGGATTGGTCTCCAAGAGATGGATGGGTGAATGTAGTCTATCATCTTGGTCAAAAAAGATTTGGCCAAACTTGGATTTTTCCTGCCTGTATTGGTTGTACTCACTGCACTGTGCCAAGATGGGTACCAGTCATTCAGTTCTGCTTGAGACATAAGGGCTTATTTTACAGATAAAGAAACCGAGGCTCAGAAAGTTTCCACCTGGTGTACTGGGGCCTTCAATTCCTTTTTCTGCCCCAGTAACCCAAAGGCTGGCACCTGCCATCCAAAAGGCTTTTTTGCACATTTTTTACAAAATGCCATGTGCTTTTGCAAAAGACCATCATTTGCCACAGCTCATGTGATTATTTGTGATGCCAAAGAAGTAGCTCTTGGCTCTGTCATCAAGAACAGGGAAGAATTCTTCCATCTGATTTCATAAACATACTTATCTAAATTAAGTGGGCTAACTTTCTGTCTAAACCGATTGCAGTGCCCCCAGACATGCCATGCTTGTTCTAGCTCCTACCTTTGCTTTCTGCATGGGCCACTTTCCCACCTCTCCCCTCTCCCATTATTGACTAATGCCCACTCAATTTTCAGTGCTTGGTTTGTATATTACCAGAGGGCCTTCTTCCATGCCCCTACCACTAGGTTTGATCCTGCTAGAGTGAACGCCTATAACACCCTGTTTGACTTGGGTTCCTCCAAAAGCAAAACCTTGAGACAAGAACTTGGGTGTAGGCAGTTTATCAGGGATGTGGGCCCAGGGTGCAGGAGTGAGGAATTTGAGAGAACACACCAGCAACAAGAAGGTGCATTATCAAGGCCATTGCTCTGGAGCTCATTCCACTGGGTCCTCCTGCAAAGCGTGTGGAAAGCCTCCAGCACGTCCACCTGAAGGATGGGAGGCTGAGGCATCCATCCCCTGGTTCAGTCCCCACTGGCTCAGTGTTGTCCCAGGAGTTGTTTCTTCCCTTGCACTTCCTAGCCGTGCAGGTGCGTGGACTAAGCAAGCTCTCCAGGGTTTCCGCAGAGTTGGGAGCAGAGCATGAAGCAGTGGGACGGGCCATTAGCCTAAAATGCGTTGAAACCTGCCTGTCCCCCAAGCCCTGGCTGGAATTAGAAGTAAGGCAAAGCAGAGGTGAGTTGGTTACCAGATGTGTCCAGTACTGTCCTTGCCAATCTGTGTGGAATTTCTTTCCTCCTCTAGACTTCAGGCGACTTGAGGACAGGGGCTGTTTGACCGCGGAGCCTCCAGTGAGACACAATGTTCCAGACTTATCTGTAGAAAGAATGGATCGTGCATCAAATCCAGTTCAGCTTCAGAAAAGCTGGTTACCATGAAGGGTAAAGACGTAAGAGTTGGTTTCTTTAATTAAGCTTCCTCCCCCACAATTCTAAAAAGTTGGAAGAAAGTAAATGAATCAAAGAAAATACTTCACATACACATTATAAAAGCCAAAAGAAAACCAGGTTAGTAGGGATTCTTCACTTGAGTGTACCAGCAAATTCTGAGGCAAAATCATAGCTGATACTTGGTTTCATTCAGTGGAAGAGCCTTAAATAAATGAAGTTAACTGGGTGACAGCTAGGGCCAGGGTCAGAGACACCAGAGCATTTTCTCTCAGAAGATTTCCACTTATCCGATTGCTCCACTTACCTCTTCTTTGCTTTTTCTTCCGCTATCTTTTCCTGTTTCTTGTCTGGCCTTCCGCTCCTCTCCTTTGTTCCTCACCCCTTTTGTCCTTCCTCCACATCTAGATTTTTGGCTCTGTGGGTGGGCCCCCAGCGCAGGCCCCTTGGAGGCTGGGAGTGAAGCTGTGAACGGTGGGGATTCCTGAGTACTGGCGGGGCCCAGAGACGGCCTCCCTCACTGCACTGACAGAAATGCCAGCGGGAGGTAGGGCGGCTTTTACCTCAGGCTGCACATTTTATCAGGTAAAGGAAGGAAGGGAAGGAAAGGGGCCAGGTGCCCACTGTTCTTCCCTGAACAAATATGGAGGCCTGACAGGCCCGGGCTGAGAGGAGCCCTGGAAGTAGACAGACCTTGCGGCTTCCTTATCAGAAAACACAGGCAGTGGCCCGCAGAGGTGGTGTGACAGCCCCCTCCCTCCCCCTCCCTCCCCCATGTTGAGTGTCTCTGTGGAATTCTAGGCGCCACGGGAGTCTCGGCCTCCCTGAGGTGGAGGCCGTACCTCGCTGCTGCTGTCGGCCCACAGGCAACCCCGCAGAACTGCTCACACATCCGGGGCTGCAGGCTGCCGAGACAGGACAGGGAGAGTGACTGAGAGCCTGAGGGACGTTTTGTATCAGACAGGGTGGCCGCCTCTCCTTCCACCTCCCTCCGTATCGCAGAGGCTGTGAGGAAATCCCGGTTGGCAAGAAAAGCCATGCCCGGTACGTCTGCTTCTGGAAAGGGCCGTCCCGGCCATGCCTGAGGTTGCCACTGAGCTGTGTTTGTGCGTGGTGAGGGAGACAGACGGACAGGGACAGACTCTGTCAATGCCCGGTATTTATTTGTTTACAGTAATAGTGGCAGGTCAATCTATCAGGTGTTTATCAAGTGGCAGGCGCTGTGTTAAGGGCTGTGCAGGTATCATGTCAACTCATCCCACCTCTCAGCAGCACTTTGAGGGGTAGGTTCTGCGAATGTTCCCACTGCACATGTCAAGGACTGAGTCCCAAAGAGGTTAAGTGACTCACCCAAGGTCATACCGAGTACGGGGAGTTGCTGGGCCTCACACCCAGGGAGGCCAAGCTGCAGGAACCGAGTCTGTGACCATCACAGCAGACGGGTAGAGAACTGCAGGCTGTTCTAGCTATGCATGAGCACGTGTGTGTATGGAGTGCCCGTGTGCAAGTGTGTACCTGTGTGAGTGTGTTGTGCGCCTGTGTGCGAAAGCAGGTGTGTGTGTCCTCTCTGTGTGTAGGTATACCAAGAGTAGTGGTTAGGGGTACAGGCTACAGCCAGATGGCACGGGTTCAAATCCCAGCTCTGCTATTTCTTGTCTGTGTGACCTTAGGCAGGTAGCTTAAACATCTCTCTGCCTCAATTCTATTATCTGTAAACAAGGCATAACGGTACCTAGCACATACGACTGGGAGCCTGAACACACGCTGTAAAAAGTGTTACTAGTAGCAGTAATAGTGTATTGGTGTTCAAAATAATACCAGACATTTATTGATAGTGATAATGACAGCAATAGAAGTATTTACTGGGGGTCCACTTTGGTGCAGTGCTGTGGATACATTCCCTGATTTCGTAGGTAGGTGTCATTATTCCCATTTTATAGGCAAGGGACTGAGCCTCAGAGATGGAGATTAAATAATTGGCCCAAAGACAAATGTCTATTTAGAGGTCAGCACAGAGAAGCAAACCCTGAGCTCCACAGCCTCCTGTCTTACACGCTTTTGTGAGGTCATTCATGCCCTATCCAGCACAATGCCTTTCACGCACACTTAGATATTTTTTTCCCAATTGGAAATTACGCCCGTCTGCCTGCTTGAGAGGAGTTTGCCACGGAGCTGCTTTTCGATGGCGACCCCTGGCAGCTTTTTAATGGCCACTATCTCTTTGAACATGTGGAATTTGTAATGAAATCACTTTCCAACCCTGATTCATCCCAAATTCAATATTCTGTTTCCTTTCAGCTTTTTTTGTTTCCCCAGCAATGAAAAGATCGGTAACTTTATAAAACATCTGAAAGCATGGTGGAAGTTTCCCGGGGCTTCAAGTGTTGTGTTCTGTTATCTTTGGAATAACTTTGAAGTCCCACCGGTGTAATAGAAGCCGTTATTATGTCATGGAGCTGATTAGCATGCCTGTGGGAAACATTAATGCGTGCTGACATCATAGCTGGCTTTGCAATCAGTCAGTTTGTTTTGCTTCTTTGAGCCCGCCCCCTGCGCCCCCCAATGCTCCTAATGTAAAGGTGATGCGCTGACTTTCGAGGATAATGGGACATGGATGGATGTCCCTAGACGGGGCCCAACCTAACCACAGCAGCCGCTGCCTCCCGATGGCCCCGGGAGGAAACGGTGAAACAAAGCCTTTGGCAGGAGCAGTGAGAAGGCTGCTGGCCCTTTGATTTGCCTTGAAAGGTTTTGATTTAGTTGGCATTCAGACTCCTGATACATAAAACTTTTTAACTCAGTAGTCAGCATGGCTGCCTGAATCCATTTGGTTCCGGTCATTTATGATTAGGCTGATTGCCGGTGGCTCCGGTATGACAGGGAGCCACGCCGACCTCCATTGGGTAAGACTATCACATTCCAAACTATCTCTTTCTTCCGCACAAACGTACATTCCGTTGACAAAGGAAGCTGTAAAGAGGAGACATGTAGACTCCTATTATCTCAAATTGTTAATATTTAACATGCATTAAAGAGCTATCTTTCTGTTCTCCACGTACAATTAATTTAATCACCAATGCACTGTTAAGTATCTATCAGAAATGTGGATTTTTTTTCACGATGTATTAATCTGGTAATGATGTCTTTCCTCTTACCTTTTGGTTTAGTATTATTATTTTATGTTACATGGAGTGTTCTTTTGGGAGCAGGGGAGAAATTTAGAGGAAGTGTTTGGAAGATCCTAATGACATCGAATTTGGGGTAGGCAACGTTCAGGACATTGCTGGTTTTAATTCATCTTGGGCTGCCCTCTTGGTTTCAGGGCACATGTGGCCTGCTATCCTCCCTTGCTGTCACCTATAGGCCTACATGATGCCACTCTGAAGATCGAGATGACAGCACTCAGGAAAATGGGATGATCCTTTTGCTGTGTCTATTTTTGACTCAGATGATGGAAGCTCCGTTGTCTGTGGGGAGCCAAGGCAAGAGAAAACTGGGGAAGGGAGGCTTTATCTCAGTTCCATATGTAGGTGGTGGCATTTTCCCACCTGGGGACTGTTTATCCACAGTTGTAAGCCCCCAAAACTCCCTACACTCCCCCTCTCTAAAGTGCCCATCACACAACTACGGGCCCAGGGTCCAGACCTAGGCTGCATAAAGGCAAGACCCATACCTTCCTTCCTCACCACCGTATCACCAGTATGGGGCACATAGTAGGTACCCAATAAACAGCAAGTAATAGGTCATTAGCAAAGAAACATAAAACGTGAAATGCACATTAAAATGATGTATAACATAACCACATTTATTTAAGAACATATTCCTATATCAAACGGCAAATTTCAACAATGGTAAAACATCAATTACTTTTGCACCGACCTATACATACCCTGTGATGGATAATGAGAATGCTGGTTAGCCCATTCCCGGTGTGTACCTGCAGCCCCTTCACTTGTACAGCAGAGACACATTTCAACTCCTTTCTAGAAGCCAGAGCTGCCCACAGGCGGAATTAGGCTGTTTCAGGAGACACTGGGCACTGCTGTCAAGAGTCTGGTTCTACTGTGTGATTGGACAGATGACCCTTGCAATTCCTTCCCACTCTGAGATGATGTGTTTTCATGTTTTTATTTAATTCTCATAACCCCACTGTGAAATATTATCTGCCCCATTTTACACGTGAGGAAGCAAGTTCTGGATAGTCCATGGGCCATCGATAGCTGCCCAGTTAGAAAATGGGAAAGCCACTTAGGGCAGCCAACATTTATTGAACACCTTCTATGTACCAGGCACTGTTTTAGACCTTAGGATTATAAAGATGCATAAGATATAGTGGCTGCCCTCTGCACGTTTATATTCTTATGTGGAAAACAGCCATGCATTTGAGTAATCAAAATAATATTTTAAAAATGTCCTAAGTGACGTCTATCCCAAATGCAACAGGAACAGAGAGGAGGCGAGCTTCATAGCAGAAGTGAGGTTTGAAACGGTTTGACAGGTAATTGGGGATTTTGTTGGCAGATAAGGGGTGATGGACATGTCATCGGAAAAAACTAAATATGCAAAAATATGGAGGTGTCAGAAGGTGTGTTTTTGGTCACATGCAAGAAATCCAGAATGGCTCCATGGCAGGGGTCAGTTGGGAGAGAAAGGGCGAGGAGCAGGGAGAGACTATTGAAGCTCAGAAAAGCAAAGTGACTCGCCCAAGTCGCACAGTAGACAGCGCTGAGGGTTGAAGCCAGGTCTACTCATCAACCCTGTGCTATTTTGGCTGGATAATAATGAAAGCCTGGCTGATGAGAATTGTAAAACGTATCCTATTATCAGGGCTTTCCCTAGGTACCCTAGCAGAATTGTCCATAGCAGATTTCCAGTTAATATATATCTTTCAAGCCCCAGATGTTGAGTGCCAAACCCATGCGGAGCACAGAGGTTTAAAAAATTCATAAGTTACCAATCTAACCAAAGAAGTGAACTCTGATGAAAGAAATAGAAGAGGACACAGAAAAACGGAAAGATATTCCATGTTCATGGATTGGAAGAACCAATATTGTTAAAATGACAATACTACCCAAAGCCATTTACAGATTCAATGCAATCCCTATCAAAATACCAATGACATTCTTCACAGACATAGAAAAGAAAAGCCTAAAATTTTTATGGAACCACAAAAGACCTCAAATAGCCAAAGCAATCCCAAGCAAAAAGAACAAAGCTGGAGGCATCACACTACCTGACTTCAAAATTTATTACAAAGCTAGAGAAATGAAAGAGCATAGTGCTATGTTGGAGAATGAGACTTTTGCAAAGACAAAAGCACACATTATGTATGTAGAAACTGCTATAGAAATCCCCTTTCCCAGCCAAACTGCTAGTTAATCATGCTCCTTTGGCTTTGTTTTATTTTCTTCCTCCAGTTCATTCTAGGTGCTTCCTCACTTTATTTTATTTTTTATTTTCCCCCCTCAGCACCCCATCCTCATTCCAAATCCTTGGCTTCCCATAGATGCATCCTTGCTGGTGTAATGAGGTTCTTTTAATCTGCCCCTCCATACATCAAGGTTGATATGCCATGCCCTTGAACATATACACATTTTGTGTAGGTTTGTGTGCTATAATTAGGCGGCATTAGATTACAAATCTCATTCTGCAAGCTCTGAACAGCACCCTATAATCAAACATGTTACTATTTCTGCATCAAAATGTTTGACTAATCACACCAAGTGGGATATAAAGAGACTCTAGCCTCAGATCAAGTTTTGCCTCCAAAGAAATTTGTGCCAAATTTATGAAAAAAGTTTATATTTTCAGAGGTTTCTGTATCTCAGAATCTCAGGTAAGGGATTATAGACCTGAAGCACATTTTACTCTTCTGTTCTGCCTTTAATGGACACCTGCAATTCCAACTCTGCCAGTTCAAACAGTGCTTCAAGAGAGGGCCCCCTCATGTCTCGCTGTGAACATTTGGGAGAATGTCTCTGGGGTGGACACGCAGAGTGGGGGAGGTCTAGGGTCCTAGGGTTGGTGCATATTTAATTTCACTAACTACTGCCAGATTCCTCCCCAGGGTAACTGCAGCAGCTAAACTCCCACCAGCAATGTATGATGGAGGGTTTCCATTTCCAAGAATGGTGACTCTCATCATCACTTGATATTATCTGATTGCCTAATTTTTTTCTAATTTTATTAGTATAGAATGCCACCACAATCTTTTCCTAATTTGCATTTCTCTGATTCCCAGTGAATATTATATATGTTAGCTATTCTTGTTTCCCCTATTGAGATACAACTATTCATGTCTTTTATCCTTTCAGTCTCCCATCTCTTTCTCCTTTCTTTTGAAAACCATATCATTTGTTCTTTGGGGTCTTGACTAAGTAATCCTTGTCTACTCTAAGGTCATAAATACACTTATCTTAACTATTTACTACATTTCTTGAGTTTTACTACTCACATATCTATCTTTGATTTACCTTATTCACCTGGCATTTATATTTTTGTATATGGTGCAAGGTTGTGATCCAACTTTTCTCCATGTTATAAGCCAATTTCTCTATTTACCAAATAATCTGTACTTTCCTCATTCATTGGTGATGCTACCTCTGTTAGCTATCAGTGAAATATAAAATTTTGCTAGGATGCTGACAGGAAACGAATTGCATATACAGATTTATTTGAGGAGATTTGACATCTTTATATTGCTAAGTCATTCCATCCATCAACATGGTATATCTTTCCCTGAAATCAGATTTTCCTTTATGCCCTTTGAAAATGTTTTTCTTTTTTTGTTCTTATTGCTGCTTTAAAATTTTACTTGCTACTTATAATACTTATTATACTACTTATAATAATAAGTAGTATCTTATGTTTTACTACCATTTTCTAGTTTGTTATTGATCATGTAAAAGTATGTTGACTTATACCTGTCTTAAAAAGAAACACACACAAATTTCCTCAATTGAGTATGCCTTTTGTTTTAGCTTTCTTTATCATATTATAGCATTTTCCTGCTATCCTTTAAAAACTATTTAAAAAGAAATTCTAAATATTAACGTTATAAAAATTTTCTATTTCTATTGAGATAGTCATGTAATTGTTCTTCAATTCCTTAATGTGATTAATTATATTGGATTTTTTCTAATAGTGAATATTCTTATATTCCTGGGATACAGCCTATTTTGTTTGTATGTGTTATTTTCAAAATGCACTGTTAAATTTGGCAAGCTGTTTTTCTCATGGTAATGACATCTATATGCTCACGTAAACTTGGCTTTTTTCTTCTTTCTCTTTTATACTGTTCTTACATGGTTCCCTCTCTGCCTAATGAGAGAGATTTTTCTTTCAATTTTTTTTCTAAATCACTATAATCCTGCCCTCCAAAAGACTCTGACCAAATCCAAGACAAGTTTTATGTGTGTGCATGTGTGTGTGAGACAGAGAGAGAGAGAGAGAGAGAATGGCTGGCCTGGGCTCGGGGAAGAATATGAATAATCTATATACAATCTGATTTTGCCAAATGTAAAACATGTTAGACATTGGGGTCAAGGAACAGAAAGAGGACAAGTTCTTTGTGTTATCTGACATCTGCAGAGATTGGGTTTTCTGAGGCAGAATACATTGTAGTTAGTTTATTTATTTTGTCAAATTTATTCTTGGAGACTACTGTTATTGTGATCTATCCAAGCCCAAGATATGGTAAATGGGGAAAATAAGGTATTTCATGGTCTTAGTCATTAGAATTAAATAACTATGACTTGACATATTTGAGGGAAAATAAACTTTTAAAAAATCAGGGTGGGAAAAGAGAACTAATATCTTGTGTATTTATGTTACGTACCAGGTGCTATGCTAGGGGCTTTATATATTATATCTCACTGATTAAATAAGATAAGTCCTGATAAGAATACAATCAGTTAGATGTTATATCCCTAATTTACAAAAAAGGGGGACAGCTCCTAGAAGCTCAATAAACCAGTTAATACGTGGTAGAACAAGGATCCAAACCTACATGTGTCTGTGTCTGAGTTTTTTATTACTCCCCTGACTTTGGTATTAATAATCTGTCTTTCTGCTGTCCTTGTGAATGTATATCCTTGCCTGTTTATTTATGACCAGCCACCCCTCCTGAACTGCTTCCCTCTTGCTATGGAAATAACCTAAGGGTAGCAGTTGCCAAAGCAGCCTGAGTTAGCCTATAAATGTTTTCTTCTTCTATCTTAAACCCAGGGGAATGTCATGGCCGGCTGCCACAGGAACCAGGAACAATAGCTTTGAGATTCTGTCTTGCCCTCAAATCATATCATGGTCTTGAAGAAGTGACCTGTTTTACAAATAAAACAAGGAAAAATAGACTCCATAAGTAAGTAATTTCCATTTCCTATTTTTAATTTATCCAATGAATGGAAGAATATCTGACAGCTAAACTTATGGAAACTTGAAGTTTACAGAAAATCTCTACTTGGGTCTGGAAAAAAATTATCAAATATTTATGGTAGAAAAATAAGTAGGAAGTAATGAGAGCAGTAACAGGTTACAGAACTATAGTTCTTTGTAGTTGTCAAGGCAAAGCCATATTCTTTATTTCCTTTGATCCTCCCAACAATCTCTTAAAACGGGTAAGGTGAGCTTTCATTTCACAAAGAAATTGAGGCACAGAGTTTGATCCAAGTGTGGCTGTTTGCATTAATTTCCCCAAATTTTTCACCTGTAACTGCATTCATCCCCTTTGCCACATATCTCTGACATCTCTCCCATTGAGAGGTCGAGTATATTTCCCTGACCCTTGATTCTGGGTTTGACCACGTGATCTACTTTGGCCAATAGGGTGTTAGCAGACATGACTAAAGCCGAGGCTTGAAATAAGCTTGGTGTGCGTGCCTGCATGTTCCTGCTTGTTCTCTTGCTCTTTGAGCATTGCCATCAGAAGGACAATCCAGTCTAGCCAGCTACTTCAAGGAGGAAGATGGGAGACATGTCGACAAAACTGACTCAGCGAAGATGCCCCAGCCAAGCACAAACTGGGGTAGAGCCTCCCACCTGACCCACACATTCATGAACTTTAATTATATGTGATTGTTGCTTTACGCCACAGAGTTCGGAAGATAGTTTGTTACACAGCAGTAGCTAACTGATACATGAAGATAAAACAACTAGTAAGTGGTAGAGCTGGAATTAGAATTCAGATTTTTAAATATATATTTTTACATACTTTCAGCTATGCTAATTTGCTTTTTAGACAGAGAGACATTTATTTGGGTGTGAAAATACCCCAACACAGAGTCTTTTATGCACAGGAACTATGTCTCACTCATCTTTGATTCCCCAGAATCCACCTAGTCCAAACCTTGCACATGGTACATATTCAGGGAATCTTTATTAAATAGATAGGAGACGAAAATATTAGAAATAGACCTCTATCCCTTTGGTCTTATCTTACAATCTCTGGTTAATAAAGATAAAATCAAAAAGGAAGATACATTGCACATGGTCGGTGAAAGTCAGCTTCCAAAAATAGGTCCCAGCAACTACACAAAGAGGGCATAATCGTCATTCTCTTTTCCAGACATCTGTCCATATGTGGCACATTTCCTCTCTGAAGAAAGATCAAACCCCATAAAATGCATCATTTATATGCCACTCCCCATTATGAAACAGCATGGAGACCACTAATGAGAGGCAAAGGCTAAAAGAAGAGTTCCATGAGTCGGTTTCAGGCCAACTGTGGTGAAAATGCGCAGCCCTTTGGGAATCGCACACATGAAAAAAGAACAAACATCGTGCCTGGCTCCTGCGCGTCCCCCAGCCTCACCCCCGTCCCCGCTTCCCCAGTCGCCGCAACAGCTTGAGGTAGAGAATTTGTAAAACCCACATGGAGAGCCTTTTCCTCTGATTTTTTATTCTCCGAAGTCCAACAGTGCCAATGAAGGTAGCTGTGACATTTGCAATTTTCCATGCACCAGCCCATCCCATTTTCTTTCCTGGTGCTGCTTCCATGCTACAGTAAACCTCCAGCTCTGACAATAATTATAGCCAGGGTAAAATGAAGGGAGTAATAGGAACAAAGCATCTCTGTAATTGCCTTTTCATTATTTGCTAACAGTTAGTTATTCAGTCACGGGGAAAAATTGCACAGTAATTGACCGACAATGGGGAAGCAAATGCCGAATCCCACAACTATGATATTTTTTGCTTGTTGGGCTTTAGACCTTTTATTCAGATTTTGATTAAACAGCTGGAGCATTAAACTGACATATGAATGTATCCTTGGTCAAATGCTGATGCGTTTTGTTTCTACCGCATTCAAAATGTTGAATTTAAACTATCGCATACAGTAGACCTGTCTGTACTGTCGTCTATTGACTTTCAAATAAATTCCTCCTCTTTGCCTCAGTTCATAAAGAAAGCACAGTGGGGGCAATAGCACATACATCTTTCAACACATCCGTTTTTAGTTGGATGTTTTGAAAAGAAAAAACGGGAAATCACAGGGTGCATGTTTTCTGGATTCAAATTTTCCTCCAATTTAACTTTCTCAGCACAAAACCTTTATAAATGGAACCATAGAAAACATCTACTCATACTTCCTCCTACAGGTAGGGAAACTGAGGCACAGAGAAAGTCATCAGCTCTCTCCTGTTCTTTATGACTAGATACCAGGACTCTGACTCTTTCTGTTTGATCAAAACTGTCTTCTGCCTCCACGTTCCCCTGCAAGAGGGTAGCAAGAAAAGTAAGAAGCTCTGTGAGTGTGACCTTCCCTTAGATTATTCCAGGTATCCAAGAGCCTAGCCTGGGGCAATATGTGCAGTGAAGCCTGGGAAATGTTTGATGCTGATGAAGAGTGAGAAGACCTCATTCTCATGGCCAAAGCTTAGGGACCTTTCCACTTAGATGATGTACATATCACTCCGATTAAAGCAACAGAGCGTTTATTAATAGTTGGTGTGCACGTGGAGAAGGAAATGTAGCTGAGAAAGTGCGCTGTACAGAATAAGTCGGCTTGTGTGCGTGTGTGTGCACGTGTTTGTGTCGGGCAGAAGATGCACAAATTGCCACAGGGTCTTCATTAAAGCTGGAGATTTTCTGTTTAGGAGGTAGAAAGCGGCAGATCACATGCACATGGGCTTGAACCCATTTCAATAAGTAGGTAAAAGACACTTGAGCCCACACTTTGGAGGAACTGGTTATGGATGGGTAAGGGACAAGGAAGGGGGATAATTGGGAAAAGAACGAATATATGTGACTCACACCCAGAGCCGGGAAATAGGATTGGTGTTTCACACAAATGATCTCGTTTGATTTTTCACTGGGGCACGTTTTATTATTCCCCATTTCGTAGACACAGAGACTAGCTCTTAGAGAGATGAAATGACTTGCTGAAGATCGCCAGGCTTGGAAGTGGCAGAGCCATTGATTAAATCCAGGAGCTAAGCATTGACCCTGAGGCCACTGGGGATCTTCAGCTCTTGCAAATTACTGGAACTGACCCGATTTCTCAAGTCAATCCAGAGAACACTTATTTGATGCCTCCCCTCTGCGATGCACCAAGAGATTCAGAGATGAATGAAAAATTTCTGTCCTCAAGGAGTTTAGTCTCTCTTGGTGGCAACCATGAAATAAAGCTTGAATCATTCAGTCCAAGGAAGAGGCTGCTCCTCTGATCGAGGTGACTCTGTGTAAGTTCCTCCAGAAGCAGGAACTGATCAAAGATTTCAAGTGTAACTAGTTTATTTGGGGGGTGATCCCAAGAAACGTGGATACAGGCTGAGGAGTGAGACAAAACAAGAGCAGGAAGCCATGGGTCCAGAGCTGCCACCGAGGCATCCACTCTTTGCATTTCCCCCAGGGTCCCCAGTGGCCAAGGCAGAGATCTGCAGGTGTGTCCAGTGAGCGTCCTTCCGTGCCTGCAGATGAGTGCCAAAAGAGATGTGGGTGGGTACAGACAGCATCTGCCCTAGAGGTGATAGCGTAATCCACCTTGTAAAATGACCTCTTCCCTAAGTTATTTTTTGTTCCCTCAGACTTTACCAGTCCAGCCTAATAAGTACTTAAGTAGCCTCTCCACGGGCTTCCCCATCCGTCACCAACAGCTGATTGTTGAATCAGACCACCCTATGGCTTCAGACCCCACGCCACCTGACCTGCCTTCCACGGCCCACTGTAACAGCCCTTGCCCTTAATCGGCCAGCGAGGTGGATTGGAGACTATTCCTGCCGCTCTCCCGACAGACATCTTTGGCATGAAAATTCCTTTCTTCCTTGGCAATCCTCATTGCCTCCATTGGCTCTTTGTGCAGCGAGTCACATGACCCAGGCTGGGCCCTTTTTTGGGTTTAGTAACAACAGGCAAAGTGTGTCACCAGGGGCAGCCTTGCTGAGCAAGACTTCAAAGGTGAAGGAAAGGGCATTAGAGCAAGGTGCCCACCTCTGCACAGGGACATAACTCCAAACCATCCGTTTCTAAAGGGACAGCCAGTCTCTTTACTTGAAGCAGAAATCACCTGAGATGCTAAATTCAATCCTAAGGAAATCAGTGTCTCGTATACTATAATAAAGCCAATATTCTTGCCCTGACATTCAAGGCTCTTTACAATCTAGCCCTAGATGATGTCTTGATACATTCTTACTAACCCATCTTGGGCTTTGCGTTCTGTCCATTGTCACCTGCCTTTGAGGTCATGTCCATCCTTGAGGGTCTCAGCTCCAAGCCCACCTCCTGCAATCAACCTTTCCTGACCAGTTGGGCTGGAGGAGATCTTTGTGCCTTGCTCCTGTGCCCTGGCCTGACACACTTCTGCAGCCTCCAACCACTTTCAGCAACGAAAGCCACATCCCTTATATACCTTTCCAAAATCCCCAAACTTCAGAAACTCTAAGAGTTTTGTTTTTGTTTTCATTGGTTTATTTTCCAGTTGATTTTTTTTTTCTTTTTGGCTCTTATAGGGTAACACAAACTGACCTAAACTAACACGAAGCTATTTATAGTTTTTATTTGATTTAAATATTCACACATTTCACTGATAAATATTCATATATTTAGTGACAAAATGCAGCCCTAGACCCTGCTGATATTTTATATAATGCGTGACATGTGTACCATATTTTATTTCTGCAGGCTGAACAATTCTGAGTTGTAAAACACATACCTGACCCAGGGAATTCAGTTCTGGGGTTGTAGGTCTATAATATTAAATAATAATAATAATAATAATAAATAATGGATCCCACAATGGTCCATACTATTCTAAGTGCTTTACATATTTTACACTTTTAATCCTCACACTGACCTGATCAGGTAAATTCTATTAATAGCCATTATTTTCCTAATATCCCTTAGGAAAGGAAGGTTCAGAGATGTGCTGTAACTTGTCCAAGATCACATAGCCAGGAGCCAGGGTTTGAAGCCCAGGCAGTCTGGTGGAGTTTCTACACTGTGCTTCTTCTAAGTATAGTGCCCAGCCTTAAGGTTGTTCATAGCATCAGCCCAAGCTTGTCATTGGCTTGTCCCTAGGTGCTCTTTTGGAGACCCTTCTTTCCTTCTGACTCAAGTTTCAGCTCTGAGCTCCAAGCCTCAGTCCTGCTCTGGGCCACTGAGTCAATGCCAGGACTTGATCTCTCTGGGATACACTTTCAGCAGCTTTTTACCAACTTTAGTGACTTTTAACCCCTCTAACTGTACAGCCTCAGAGAGAGAACAGTGTGCCTCTTGCAGCCCAGCCCCCAAATTGGCTGCAGAGTGAGCCCCAGATCTGTAGCCCTTCTTTGGGTATCTCCTCTCAGCACCCCCAAAGCCTCACCCCTGCCTCTTCATGTCTTGCAGCCCTCCTGACCTGCCTGCCGCTCGAAGATGAGAGACCACGTAGGTTTGCGTTCCAAGCACTCTTCCAGGACCTTGCTCATAGTAGGGCCTTAGGGACATGTGGTGGCAGTAATAAAGATCCCAACGAGGAGGTCCAAGGCTAGGCTCCTTGGCTAGAACATCTGTGGCCTTGGTTGTGAAACTTACATAGTGCCGGAGCCAGAGTTTGAATTAAAAAAAATTGGATCCAGAGTCCTCACTCTTAACTATGATGACAACTGCCTGTGAACTGCTTATTCTGCATCAGTCGCTAATGGTAAGCCCTTTGCATGCCTTGTCTCTGTTCATCCTCACAGCAACCCGATGAGGAAAGTATCAGCGATGCCTCCTTTTGCTATAAGAAGAAACCAAGGGACTGAGAAAAACTGCCTTGCCCAAGGCCTCACTCCTACTCCACCAGCCACCTGTTGCCACAATAACTGGGGAGCAACTCCCAAGCCCAGCAGCTTAAGGGACTGGTCATTTATTCTTGCTTACACATCTGGGGCAGCTTTCTTAATCTCATCTGGGCTGCAACAGGCTGGACTCCCAGCTGCAGGGAGGATTCAGGTCTGTTCTGCTTGCCACTCGTCCTCTTTGGACCACTGGCTGGTCTGCACATGTTTGTGCCATAGTTACAGCAGAAGCACAAGAGGGAAAACATGATCACCCAAACCCAGTTTATACCTCTGATCACATCATACGCACGAATATCTGTTGGACAGTGGAAGGCACATGTCCAATGCCAATGCCAATGGCGTGGGAAGTACCCCTGACACAGCACGAGGCCGTGTGCTCGGCCAAGCCTGACATCAGTCGGGGAGGGAGGAAGTGTACTCTCCCCGGGATGTAAGGAAATGAGAGACAGAAGGAACATCTACCAAACAGTAGTACACTCCACCGCCTCATTAAAAGGTAGAACCAGAAATCAGTCACCCAGGGCTTCCAAGCTCTATGTCTCAAATACTTCCAAGCCTGTTGTCTCAAATACTCTCTTTGAGTAGTAACAAGTACTCAGAGCTGAACTTTTGGTCAAATTCAAAGCAATGCCTGTGCACTTGATTGAGTTTTTGCCCTTGACCTTGAGTTGAAAGGCATGAAGCTGCTCCTACAACACACGGGAGCTGGTAGGGTAGCCCAGGCAGCGGTGCAGCACAGGTGAGCATGGGCTCCGCCACGCTGACATCCTCCCCTCCCCCCACACACGTGGCCCTGCGTTTGTGCTTCTTCTGGGACTCAGACCTATCATTAGAGGATTAACTTTCCTCTCACCTCTTTACATGTGTTGCCAGGCAGCCTTGGAATGCATCATTCAAGGCCAAAGCAAGTGTATTTAAATTCTTTGCTTGGCAGACCTGTTTGCTTGTGTCTACAAGAGATTGCTAGAAATTCCTAAATTTTGGAGCTGTGCTTTTACTGGGAGAGAGAAACGAATAGAAAAGGAAGGCTCCCAGTGGATTAATTTATTTGTATTTTGTTCTACCTCCTGACATTTGGAAAAGGCTTGAAGATCTTATTAATGTTTGCTATTTTGATCTGCTTTCGAAGATGACAGATTAAACCACAGAGTCCTAGCAAATAGACTTGTTATTTTCCTGTTCAGAGGTACAGAGTCTGGACGAATTCTCTCCCGCGCCGGCGTGGCCATTCCTCAGCTCCCGTGCTGGCACCGTCACGGCCCTCACCCTAACAGACATTGCAAACAGAGCCCAGCCCTGCTGCCCTGGCAGCCCAGAAATAACTTTGTCCAAATCTTTATAGAATTCTGATAAAACACAGCGCCATTTTCTTTCGTTCCAGTTCTCAGGATGCTGCTACTCAACTCAAACATCGTCCGTCTCCAAATTCCTTAGCTCCTTGGTGGAGAATCACAAATCGCAACCATCTGACACTTTCACACCCCAGGTGACATCCTCCTAATCCCTTTAGGACCCCTCGTGACAGGCAAAACTCTAATTTGGCCCAAGATTCCTGCCCCCTGGTATATTCGTCCTGCGTAGTCCGCTCTGCTTGAGTGTAGGAGGAACCTGGGAGTGTGATTAGGTTACTCATCAGTTGGCTTGGAATTAATCAAAAGAGAGTTATTTGGGGGGGGAGGGGTCTGTCCTAATTAGATGAGCCTTTGAAAAGAGGGATTGGATTCTTCCTGAAGTCAGAGAGCTTCTCCTGCTGGCTTGAAGATATAAGCTGCCCTGCTGTGGGAGGGCGCAGGGGCTATGAGGCAGGGACCTGAGGGTGGTGTCCAAAAGCTGACAGTGGTCCTTGGCCAACAGCTAACAAGGAACCAGAAACCTCAGTTGTATAATGGCAAGGAACTGAATGTTGCCAAGAGAGATAGCCATTTTCACAAGGCTACTTCACCTACAGTAATGTTTGCAGCCTGATAATTAACAAGAATTAGAATCTTCGGTAAGGTACATCATCTACCGTAGAAAGTAAATATATACCAGCTATCAGTCCTGAAAATAAAGGCCAGATGCATCTAAGAAATGCATTTTGGGTATTGAGAAACTGCAGACGAAATATTTGATGAAGGATGTGATGGAAAACAGAAGTTAGGCTCTTTGTAAACTAAGATTAGGAATCTAGGAGGATCGGCTACTTGTTACAAAACTGATGGAATTGGATTGAGAAACGTAATCAGTGGGCCATCTGTATTCTGCCACCAGAAAAAAATAATGTAGTTAGGCACATCATTCACCCCTTCCCAACCCTCCTCTGTTCCCAGAGTTAAGCCCCGTATCGGCTAGAAACCAGAGCCTCTGTTCCTCTACGGCATGAACGCTGCTCTCTGAGGCCATGTGTCTGATGGGAGACACTAGGTATGGACAGTGTTCTCCTTATTCAAGGAGGAGTAAATAGAGGGAATGCATAATATGTAGGAGAAAACACAAAAGAATATTCATTCTGAAGACACAGAGAAAGAATAGGCCTCCGAAAATGATTTACTGCAGGAAACAGAAAAATTCAGAAGCTATTGAGCATTCTCCATAGAATGCAAAGAGAGCATCATGACCCAGAGAAAGAATAGGCCTCCAAAAACGATTTACTGCAGGAAACAGAAAAATTCAGAAGCTATTGAGCATTCTCCATAGAATGCAAAGAGAGCATCATCTTCTTGAAGAAGGAGCTGGAAGCCACAGGCAGACATGAATTGGGAACAGAATCTCATACAGTGAAAGAGCACCAAGAATGACAAGCAAATTAAAAGTGCAAAACAAAATTAAAATCTACATTGGAGGCAAGTTATGGCCAAACTGACAGAAGAAAATAAATGAGCAAGGCAAGGGACAAACTTGAGTAGCTCTGTCGGGACCAGGAAATTACATTAATGATGCACTGTAGAAAACGTCAACACAGGCCTAACCTAAGGAGTATAGAAGTTTCTGAGGAAGAAACAAGCAAACCTGGAATAAAAGCAATAACCAAAGAATAATTGGAGATAAATTTCCTACGCTGAAAAAAATCTGAGTTTGTAGATCTGAACAGCTCGTCACATTTCAGGCAAAACTATAGAAGAGAGTGACTGAAATTAGCCCACACCCTAATCTCAAAAAGTTATGAACATCCATACAGACAAAAAAAATCAGATTATCTAAAATAAAATGAAAATCAAGTAGCCTCTAAAGTTCTTCTGGGAAAACCCTAATGCCCGAAGACTGTGGAATAATGTCTATAGAATTAATTTGCAGGGAAATGCTATAAAACAATATGATGTATGTCTAGCCAGGTGGTCTTTTGTATATCAAGATATCAGAAAGACAGTCCCCCATATGTAAGAGCTCTGAAAAAAAAACGAAGGAAAAGAAATCAACATTTAACAGATATTTACCTAACATCTTTACTGCATCAGGCATCATTCTAGGGACTGAGTATAAAATAGTAATCAAGACAGATGGAGTTCCTGCCATCATGGGACTTATATTTTAATAATAAGTATTGTATAATTAAAATATAATTAAATTTTAATAATTAGTTTTAATAAAACTGATTAGACAGGTATTTGATATAATATTAGGTAGTTGATACTGTGAAGATAAAGAAAGAGCAAAGTGATCAAGAATGACAAGGGTTGCTATTTTAGGAGGGGGTCATGGAGGAGCTCTCTGGGAAAGGAACACTAAGAGAATAAATGAAAGAGCAAACCATGGCCACGGAAGCAGCATTTCAAGGGCAACGAGGAGGAAGCTTGCTCGCCATGCTTGAGGAAGAGTTAAGGAAGCCAGCGTGGTGTAGTGGAGGTACAGGGAAAGAGTTTTAGGAGATAAATTTGGAAAGAGAGTTGTGGAGCAGATCATGTAGAGCTTGAACTAGGATTTCAGCTTGGATTTCATTCCAGACACAATAGGAAGACATTGTATGGATTTTGTCTAAGGGAGTGATATGATCTGACTTATGTATTGGAAAGATCACACCAGTATTGAAGAGGAGACAGACAGGGAGGGAAAAGGGTCTATAAAAGTGGGGAGACCAGTTAGAAAAGCTATTGCCATAGCCCAGGGGATCAATAATAGTGACCTTGATTAGGGTATCAGCTGTGAAGCTGACAAAATGACCATATTTGGAATATATTTGTAAGATATTTGCTGATGGATTTGATGTCCAGTATGACAGAAAAAGAGGAGTCAAAGATGACACCAAGGTTTGTGACTCAAGAGACATAGATAAATGGAGGTGCCATTTCTAAGATGGGAACACTTATAAAGGAGCATAGAAGGGGAAAATTATGCATTTCGGTTTTAGACATGATAAATTTTAGATAGCTGCTAGACATATGTACTAGTTGGGATGCCACTAGCTACTGTAACATAGATTTCTGTGGCTTAAAACAAGCTTATATCACACTCCTGTAGGAGACTGATGCAGGTATTTGTGTTTGATGAGGGACTTCCACATGATCACTCAAGGACCCAGGCTCCTTCCATCTTGTAGCTCTGCCCTCCTCTAGGGCTACATTCCATTGACAGATGACAAAGAGAGAGTAGGAAAGGCACACAGGGAAAGAATGAGTAACATGGCCCCTCCTAGATGCAAGGGGTTGGAAGGTGGGAAAGGCAGTCTTTGACTAGGTAACAACTTCCTAGAGATAAATATACTATGGAAGTAGGCGCACAAATCATGGATGGGAAGTCATCTCTGCCACAACATCCAAGTGAAAATGTTGATGGCCAAATAGAACACAAATGTGGTCATCAGGAGCAAGATTGGAACTAGAGATGTAAACATGGGAGTCATTAGCATGTAGATGATATATAAAGCCATGAAGACTGGATTCGATCATTAGGGTATGGGTTGACAAACTATAGGTCTCAACTTGTGTCTTTTCCATTAAAGTTGTATGGGAATGCGGCCACGCTCATATGTTCACGTGACCTCTACGGCTGCTTTCACACTCCCCTGAAGGAAGAGCTGCTAATAGTTTCTTGTGTATCCTTCCAGAAAGTTTATCTATCTGTCTATGCATCCCCCTACACATACACATACATATCAATAGAAAATATTTGTATATGCATTTATCTGGGCTGTATATGCATACCTTTTTAGGTTACAAAAATGAGATCACACCATACATATTGTTTATAACTTACTTTTTTTGTTGTTTAGTATACCTTGAACATCTTTGCATAACAATGCATGTAGGTCTCTTCTCTCTCTCTGTCTTTCATAGCTTCCTGGTATTCTGTTGTATAGATTTATGACAAAACAGATTGCTGTTAATTGGATTATTTATTACTATTGCCATTTTTTAACTCTTCCAATGCTGTAATGATATCTTTATTCATTATTTTTAAGCACTAATCTATTAATAGTACAAGATAAAAATCCTAGAAAGTAATATATCTTTGGCTAACCCAAAGAGATATACTTTTAAAATTTTTAATAGTAATTGACCATTGCCATCTGAAAAAGTTGTGCCAATGTGCATTCCCACCAACAGTGTATGAGTGTTATTAGTTTTATAACCGTTTAAAGTGTAAGATTGATTTGAATATACTGACATAGAAATATATTTAAGAATGAGTAGGGCAGTCACAACACCATGTACATGACTTTGACTTTGATCCATACCATAGTTGGTAATATGCTATATTTGTTTAATGCAAATCTCATCAAATTAAAAAAAGCATTTTATAATTCACGTTTGATAAATCTGAATTGGGTTTAAGCAGTACTGTATGAAATCATATTGGTATGATACCTCACTTTGCCTTTCAACATAACATACACAAAAAGATTTATTAAATATATATATTATGTGATAAAGGAAATGTTTTCTATTTTAAAATGTCTACCACACTTCTCCCAGGCTCTGTTGCAATGCAAATGTTGTATTATGGTTCTTAGTACATTTTTTCTTACAGCTAGAGCTTTATTAAAGTCAGTCAAAGCTTGTGCTTTTCATGTTATGAATAGGCGTCATAATTATCTAATGCAACTACTCCAAAAATCAAATTAGTAATTAGCTGAACCAACCGATTGGTATGACTTCCTGGACGCTGCTCTTTAATGTTGAACATTTATTTTGTGCTTGAAGGATTTGTTTGTGTGTTTCCTATGTGTGATGAGAGCTTTTCGATAATTAGCTCCTAAGGGATGTCGTATTCCAATAGTTGAAGAATAATTACAGCCGTATGAAAAGTGAAATGGCCTCAGCTTCCTTTTGTTGTGGTTTAATTGTATGCAACAAGTCCAGGAGGCGTCTCATTTCAAATTGTGATAGTGAAGATGTAGCTTTCATTAAAAAAAAAATGTGAATTTGGTAAAACGGCAAATTGAGATAATTTTAAAAACAAACAAGCAAATCACCCTATTAAAACAAGCCTCATATTATTTCATTAGTTTATAATTTTGATTACAAATTAAACTGTGGCAGAGTGAGAAGTTGTAAGGTCATAACTACCACGAGATGGAACTTGATGGAAAAGTTCACATCAAACGGCATCAGCTGGGGGAATGACATTGTAATGGACTATTAATTAGTGCCAACCACAGAAATGAAGAAAAGTAGAATGACAGGCTAGTTCTGACAGATCATATAGTTTGGGATTGAAATTAGAATAAAACATACTAAAAAATAGATTTTCTTCAATGTCCTTTCTGTTACTTTTGAAAAATTCGCTTTTTGAGAAAAACACGTTTTAAATCAAACTTTAAGATTTTTTTTACTCTAAGAAAATGTAAGTGATAAAGGATGCTACTTTATGCAATAAAGTAATATGTTAGTCAGTGTTGCTGCAATAATGCTACATAACAAACCACTCCAAAATTCGCTGTCTTAAAACAACAAGCATTTATTTGTCACACATAGGTGTGTGGGTTGGTTGCAACTTCACTTGTGGGTTGGACTCAGATCTGCTATTCATATTGTCCTTGGACCAATATGTCCTTGGACCCACCATCTCATGGTAAAGGGCAGAAGCATAAAGTCCAAGCTGAAATGCACAAGGACGTGTAAGGTTTCTACTAGTCTCATGTCCACCAATCTTCCATTCATCAAAGCAGGTTCCACGGCCGTGCCCAAGATCAATGTGGTGGGAAGGTGTGCTGTGTCCAGCATAAGAAGGCGGGAAAGAAGTATGTGCCGGACAATCATTCAAATCATCCTGGTAAGGTGTGTTGATCGTCATGCTTGAGATTCTTTCCCCCATCAATGGAAATTAAGAAAGATTCTCCAACATTTTGATATTTTTCATATGTCTTTGATAGCATCAGACCACACTTAAATTGGAAAATGTTAAAGAAGAGAAAATATGATGAGACCAATTCACTTGCAGCACTAGATGTGACAGGACATAGCAGAAAGCCTTGCTTCTTGTGAGCTGAGGTTTGAGTCAATGGAAGCATGACGTCAACAGAATTAAAGGAAAATCTTCTCCCAGGTTCTGTTGCAAGGCAAATTTTATATTGTCCATCTTGAAAATCTGCTAGGCCAAATGGTGTTATGTGAAAAGTAGACTCATCCTAGAAATGCTGAAACTTTACCTAAACTTGCATTGAACCCACGCAAAACCTGCTTTGCTTCAAAGCATCCCATGAGATTGCTAATCCCAGCACCAATGACATCATCCACATAGTTGGGGCAGCTGTGCCTTGGGCATAGCTAGGGTGTGGTTTGGAAGGAGGAATAAAATTGTAGAACTGCCCCGGTCAAGGGACATCACCCATTCCAGAATCACTGATCTGTTTTCTACTCGCTTGAAGCAGATCATGGAGGAATTCCCAGCCACCATGTGTCCCTCCATCAAATGACTGGAGGAGATTAAAGATGGCCTCTGTACAGCTCTGATTTTGCCCATAACATGTAGGACCAACAAAGAAAATTCCTTGCCGTGACCCTCCATCCCCTGCATTCCTGATGGCTTCTGCTGTAAACATCTGAGGCTCTCTCTCTGCCAGAGACTATTGTTACCATGCACCAGGCAGACCCTGATGCTGCAAAACTGAATATCCCCAGGGAAGCAGCCCTGAACCAGTGACGGATGGGACTTGGTGTTTAAGCACTTGAGCTCCCTCACCGCTTGCTCGCGACAACTCGGAAGCACGTCCTACACTCCCTCCCAGGATCCACCTGCAGAATTGAACCTGAATGGCCCACAGCAGTAACCTGCTTGATAAAGCATCCTTTATAGTCTTTTTTTTCCACTCCCTGACTCACTCCCCCACTCCTCTACAGGTGCTTGCTGGGATCCCCTCCAAAATAAACTACTTGCACTCAAATCCCCATGTCAGAAACTGCTTTTTGGGGAAACCTGACCTAACATGCTATACAACACCTGCAAAGCTTGACGTCCCCTCTGGTTTTGCTACTTGGAATATAAAGAAACTCTGTATATTACCCTAACTCGATGCTGTTTTCAGACAATTCCTCTAGAGTCAAAATAGTCCCCCAACAATGCTGCCAGGTATCTATCCTGTCCCCTGTAAGAGTCTCTGTGGCAACCTGACTCACTGCCTTCGTGGAGGTTTCATCAGCAAATGGAAACAGACGACGCAAAGGCTTTCGCTAATATCCCGAAGCTCTCAGTTTCCAGGGGCAAGTCTCAATGTGCTTGATTAACCTTTGGGCAGAGGATAAGTGCCCACTCAAAACGATTAGGAAGAATTCCTTTATCTCTTGGCATTCTTATCAGATTTTTTTTTTCTTAACCAAATGAACACAATAAATTTTTTAATTCAAGATCCCGCCATTCCTGTTACGGAAGCTGTTGTCAAAAAGAAAAAAAGAAAAAAGAAAAGAAAAGCTCTCAGCCCCTTGGCTTCCATATTTCTATTCCAGGTGAGGGGACTGCCGGTGGACAGTTTGTACGGTTCCCGGATTATAAGATGCAATCTACTGCAAGACGTGCGGTTACCCTCCAGTGGGGAGGGGCACTGCACCCTTCAGATGGGCTCTACGTGGGTGCCCGTTCTTTGTTCAGAAACTTTAACATGTGCATCCGGGAAGGGAGGAATTATGGGGTGCTGGTGGAATGACCTCGTGGGTACAGTTGACGGTGGCAAATCCTGGTCAGTTTGGGCGCAGGTAGAAGCCGGTGGAAGCGTATAAGGGCTGCAGTGGCTTTTTGAGGTTTTAGTCTGTTCGGAGAGTCTGAAAATTGAAATGGGTGACCTTCTACTGCCACAGACCGTGGCAAAGAGACAGATGCTGCCACCGGTGACCTCTCCAACTTGACAACTGATATGTAAAATGCATCTCCTTAAAGTCCTGAGGAATTCTGGGGTTTCTGTGACTAGTCTCACTCCCACCTGGCCACGGGGGCACTGAGAGCCCCAATGCCGTCTGCCACCTTCTGCACTTGTGGAGTGGTCTTGTCAGCACTTGTCGCCCCCAGAATGAGTAAGAAATGAAATGGATGGGATGTCAACGGCAGCACGCTTTGCCAGGTTGAAGACTGATCCAGAGATTAAACTTCTTAGTCAATCCAAACAAAAGAATCTCACTGTGGAAATTTGCTTTTGAGCAGAGTTAAAGTTTACTTTTTATGTTATTTGTGTCATCTGTATCTATTTCCTATTGAGGGTGGGGGAAGTAGCGTTCATTTTTGTTGGAAAAAAAAGAGTAAAAGAGACAAAATTTTTATGCACATCAATCTTATATTATGACTTTATGAAAGGCATGTCTTTCCAATGTCATAAATGAGCTATATGCACCATTTTGCAAATATGTGTACTTTCTGAAGTTTGTAGATTCCTTTAGATTTCAAAAGAGTTCACAGCCTCCTTTTTTTTTAAATAACTGACTCACACTTCTTTAGAGACTGAGGCTAGGGGAGAGTATTTATAAGTAAAGTATTTTTTTTTTTTTTTTTTTTTTTTTTTTTTTTAGAGACGGGGTCTCGCTCTTGGTCAGGCTGGTTTCAAACTCCTGACCTTGAGCTATCCACCCGCCTCGGCCTCCCAGAGTGCTAGGATTACAGGCGTGAGCCACCGCGCCCGGCCTAGTAAAGTATTTTTGAAGTTATTGAAGAAGGCTTGTTTCGTCATCTAGAAGAGGAAGGAGTTCCCTTGCGGAGGAGCTGGCTCTCCAGATCTCTGTGATCCGCCTTCATGGATTCAACCAAATAAGGATTGAAAGTATTCCAAAAAAAATTGCTTCTGTACTGCTGAACTTTTTTTTTCTTGTCGTTGTTCCCTAAACAATATAGAATAACAACTATTTACATAGCATGTACACCATATTAGGTATTATAAGTAATCTAGAGATGATTTAAGATATACAGGATGATGTGTGTAGGTTATATGCAAATACTATGGCATTTTACTATATATAAGGGATTTGAGCATCTGTGGGTTTTGGTATCCCTAGAAGGTCCTGGAACCAATCCCGGACGGATACCGAGGAACAAATATAGTGACTTAACTATCAATTATCACAATAATCCTCACCACCCTTCTTATATGGTGGGGGAAATAGTCTGCTATTTGGTCCAATCACAAATGCACATGTAGTAAATTAAACTTAATAAGGTTTCCCTGCATATGTCTTCTTTGTTCCTTTTGCACAAATCTCAATTACACTCTATTTCTTTGTAAAGAGTGGATAATCTTGCAGGAATGTTCTCTCCTGTGCTTAGGGACAGTTTGCCTTTTCTGGCTACAGTGTACCTCCTCGCCCCCACCCCTATCCAAGAGTCTTAACATATTTTCCCTCCTTTAGAACCTCTATAATTGTATGTTCCTTTGTGATGCTAAAAACTAAGCTTTGTTTCTCTGAGCTTTTAGGAGGAACGCTTACCTTAATCCTCTTAGGTCTGTGTTCCTTGAAGTGATAGCACTTGGGAAGTTTCAGGTTTCAAGGAGCAGGCGTTCCTTGGACCTGGTTGGGTTGACCTTTCCTGGGATTCCTGCCCTGCCACCCTTGCAGGGGAGCACTTTATAAAGATTTTTGGCTCCCATGATTGCTCCGTGCATGGATATTTATGAATGGTGGATTTAACAGAAAGAGAAGAGGGGGGGAGGAGAACAGAGAGGGTTCAAATCACAATACCTTGTTTCTACTTTTCTGCTTTTCAAATAAGATTATTTCCTAATCATGGAGATGTTTTCTTTCCCTTACTTCTTTTAAGGTTTCAGAATCCTTCTGATTTCATTAAAATACAATATTCCCATTTTCAGGCTTGTTCATTTGATAGCAAGCTAGTGTCTCTGAACTGCCAATCAAAGCTGTCTGTAAGTCCCTTATATCTTCATGTCACCACTCAACACACCGTCCCTCAGCAAGGTGCCCGATGTAGAAGCTTTTATTAAGCACCTGGCACTGCCCAAGAGGTCGTGAGAGGTGCAGTTACTGAGCGAGAGGGGAAATTCAGGGAGAGCCATTGTCAAAACTTGCTTTGTGTGTATTAAAGACTCCCTCTGGCTACAATTTGGGATTTAGTGAAACTCATTTATTACTCAATACCTCGTCTGTCTTCCTAGGATGTAAACCAATGTCTCTTGAAATACAGTTCTCAGGCCTCTACCTGCAATGCAGTCCTTTGGGAGAGCTTCTTAAAGACGTGAGTTCTCATCTCCTCCCCAGATCTGCTGAGTTAGGATTTCTGGGAATAGGGAACAGGAAATTTCATTTGTAACGAAGCTTCTCAAATGGTTCTGTTGCAACTGAGAACCACGCTGCCTCTAGCTTCTCAATGCGTCCCTGCTGTGGCTTCTTTGTCCCCATGCTAACTACGCTCTGTAGTCCCTGCTCCCTCTCCCAGCCAGCAGCGTCCCAGAGAGAGGACATGTCATGAGTATCTGTTGATTTTTCCTGTTTGAGGAGCATTGATTCCCCTATTTCTGGTAATAAGCCCCAGATTTTCCTCACCTTTTCCTACTCGTAATCATGTGATCAGACAGGGACCCACAACCTCACACCTTAGAGGTAGACATGTGACCAGGCCTAGCCAATCAGCACATTCCATCTCTCTGGCCCCCAGGATTGGTTCAGTGGTGGGCACATGACTAAGCTCATCCTATGAGACACAACCTGGGATTTTTTTCAAAAGTTCTCTTTGTCAGAAAGACAAAAAAAATCTCTCTTTTGTCAGAAACTCTCTTTTTGCTGGCGTCACTGGCAACAAGAATGATGTGATTGCTGGGCAGGAGGCAGGGTCACTTTGCTTCCTTGTGGAGAGGTTCCATTTAAGAGCATCACCAACACTAGAGACAAATAAAGCTAGGAAATGAAAAGGGAGGGAATAAGGTCCTGTTGACTGGATTTTATCCCTGGATTCAGACACACCTGAAGACAGACCTGCCTGAAGAGTTTTCAGTTCACTGAGATGGTATTTCCCCTTTTCTACTTCTGCCAGTTTGATTTGGGTTTCTGGCACTTTGCACAGAAAAAGCCCTGTTATGGAGAGAAACTGAAAATAACTGACCTCTTCTGCATTCAACGTTGGTCTGGTGCAGACCAAACACTGGGTGTTTGGTGCAGGGCAGGCCTTAGACCGAGTGGTATTCAATAAAAGTATGTAGGGTGAGTAGTCTGGAAGCCCAGGGGTGTGGGTAATTCTTGAGTTAACTCCAAGAGTCTCAGACTAAGTCAAGGCCTGAAACATTCTGTAAAATAGTTCTGAACATGTGCTATATCAAGAACAAGTGTCCTTATGGGGACAGAATATTTGAACTTGGGTTTCATGACAAACTCCAGACCGTGGTCATTATACCCTTAGCCTGGATAGCACATCCTCCCTAGAACCTCATAGCTTAGGTGAGGCCCGGAGCTATTCTGGACCTTCCAAATCATTACGTCACCCTGCTGTCTCAAGCCATCATGGCGCCCACTGGAATTCATGGCAAAGAAACAAGCTGAAGTCATGAACGGTCGAAGGAAAGTCCATATATGGTTAAGAACGAGGGTTTTTGACGTCAGACAGAACCAGCTCCAAGTCTTGACCGTACAAATTGCTAGCTGCCCGATCTAGACAAGTTGCTTAGAGATTTTACTTATAACATGAGGATAATAATGGCCCCCTGTGCATAGGTAACTGAGAATTAAACGAGATAAGGTGTGTAAAGTGCTTAGCATAATGCCTGGCCCACAGTGATTACTCAATTAACATTAGTTCCTCTTATTTTTGATCTCACTATACACCTTTGACATTTGTGTTCCACTTTTACCATATGTTGATGCATTCTGTAAGTATCTCCCCTCCCCCCACTTCAGCCCAAACTTTTAACAGGCATGTGTGTTAACCACTATTGTTGGTCTTAGGTCTCTGGGCTTCAGTTTACCTATCTGGATGGAGGCAGTATGGGGAGAAAGGGCATTGTTGGACTAGGTGCTCACTAATGTTTATACTCCTTCTGGTATTTTGTCTGTGATTCCAACTATAAGTGCTTGTCAACTAACTAGAAGTTCCTAGGAAAACACCTCAATTTTCTATTGCTTAATCACTATTTTCTTCAAGGTACTTTAAAGTATCCTCTTTTTTTCTGCATAAAGAACTGCAGGTGTGACTCTATATGTACGAATTTGCCCAAGAATCAAAATGATGTCTACGGTACACTTTATCATTTTACTACAAATGCCATCAACTGGTAAATGTTTTTGTGAAGCTTCCAAACTACAAGATAAATTGCATTTTTAAAATACCCAAAGATTCCCTCCACTTTTTCCATTTCTTTGATGCATGTAATTTTTTTTAACTTTAGCCCATTTCTCATCTTTTGGCAAATGACCAACTCACAGATTCCAAGCAATATTCAGAATGTATTCAGCTAAAACAAATCAAGTCCGGCAGTTGTCACAGAAGCATTTAACCAAAATTACTTCAACATTTTAACAATGCTTGACGTTTTCAGGGATGTCTTTGAAGTACAGAGCTCCCAAAATATTTAGTGTTAACAGTTTTAGACAGGTGTTTTGCCAAAGACATGTAAAGATGTGTTGAGTGAAGATTATTATTTTGCAGCACATTTAGCCTCTGGAAAAATATTTATGTCTTAATTGGATAGAATTCCACCTGTCATTTTATCAAACACTTTGCTTATGGTCCGTTTTGCTTAGAGTCCAAGAAAAATGAAAGTATTTTAGTTTCAAGAATTAATGTGACATATGTTTGGGCTTTGTGGAATCACTGCATTTGTTTGGTGATAATTATAAGATGGTGTTTTAGGAACTAAAACTAGAGTTTGCAATTAGAATATACAAAATTGTGTCTGAAAGGAAAGCTTAAGAAGAAAGAAGAGAATGACAAAAATGTTGCAAAGGCCCTTTTATAACCAACCAAAGCTATAGAGCTGAAAAAAAAATCAGTTAATTAAAACTCAAATGGAATAAGACAATCAATCCATTTTCTAGGGGCTTCTATCCATTTTAGGAATTAGTTGTCTCAGTGTCTGGCACATAGTAGGTTCTCAAAAAAGAAAAGGGTAGCTTCCTGCCTTTCTTTCTCTTGCTTTTCTTTGATGTCATCATATTTCCCTGTACAAGACCTTTGGTCATTTACAACATGATTTCAACAAGGACTACTGAGGGTAGAAAACAATTCTGCTTTTGAGTCAATCCTTGGATCAGAGCAAGGAAATTTCCCTCCCGTGCTCACGGAAGTTCTCCATGTGAGCATGGCTGATGAAGAGTTCTGGCCTTGACTCACTGTCTGTGAGGAGCGAATTTGGTCTACACCTTACCGGGCTGAGGGAGGCAGAGTGTGTACCTGACACCTTCTGTTGAAGCCCCCAGCCCTGTATTGAATGTGTCAGCTCTGGATGGGGCTCAGCCCACTGTCACCATAGAGATGGGCCCTGCAGGGAGCAGAGGCCATAGGTGAGGCGTTTGGAATGGGGGGACAAGAGCTTGTGTCTTAGAGGCATTTTCTGAACCCCTCACTTGGGGTGGTGGTTTTCAAAACCCTAAGTACTAAGAGGTCCCACTCAAGTCAAAAAGCAAAATCTCCCCCTGATGAGGTGGGATCTAAGGAAACGGAGTGGAAGACAAAGCCCAGTGGAGGAGTTGACTCGGAAACTCATTAGTCCTCACCATGACGCCTGTCCCAGCCTGCTCTGCTGTCCACAGCCCAGTCCCTCCCAGACGGTCAAGATCATGAAACGGAGACATTGTCATTCACCAGTCTCATCGTGGGGCGCCAGGCTCTCCTCAAGGCGAAAATACTTGAAATGTGCTTGGGTTAGAAACGGACGCTCCAGAGGGCCCTGATGGAGGTGGAGGGGCTCCGAGTGACATGGGGCAGGTATTTATTCCGGGGGGCAAAGTCAAGCCAGGGACCTAGTGAGAGGGGTTGGGCAATAATAATGTGACTGTCCTGCATACTCCTGCCCCCAAACCTTCATTGCAGTCCCTGGACTCCCACGGTGCCTGGAGAAGGCGCTGGCTGAGCCTCCTGTTCCCGCCCGGGCACTCACGGGCTTTACGGCACATTCACCACAGGCCGTGGGACTGGCCGAGCTGGACCTGGGGGCCTAGGATCCCAGTGGACCGTGGTTGACACAGTTATCATCAGGATTCAGGCTGCGGAGCTGCTCCTGTACCTCTTTTTATCAGGCAGTGAGCCTCCAGCTTCTTCTTGGCTGGGGCAACATTTGTCTCAACATCCTTCCTTGTCCTCTGGTCTCTCGTGCTATGGGGTCTTTTATTGTCCCATATTCATGGATTTTTATGGCATCATCCCTGGCACCTGTTTTGATCAAGATAACTGCTCAGTATTTGTTTTGTCCAGTATTTGTGCCCCAATCAGGCCTCGGTGCCCATTGCTAGAATCATTCACAAATTGCTGCTTTGGAATGGCCACCCTGAGTCTGTAATCGATGACCTTTTACTCCCTCAAATAATAAAATATTCTTTAGGTAAACCAAAATGTAACTCCTTATGTTGGTCAAATCTGTAATGTGCATGCCATGCACATATCCTGAAACAAACTTCTACTCGACACCTATGGTTTTGACTTTCCAGTCTCTCTTCCCTGTGGATCTTACCGTGGTGTGAGGGAGGAAATGGAGGTGAATAAAAGCAAGGCTGGGACACCAAGGCCTACCCTGCCTGCTTCTTCCTTCGGATGACCATCACGACAGGTGAAGACATGTTGGAGTGGAAGTGCAGAGGCACTGAACGCAGACCTGGCTCAGCCACGCTGTGCTTCACCTACACCCACAGTGCGGGAAGCTGTTGGATCATACCGGAAGTGCGGACTATGGGGAGAAGTCAAAGCTCTGTGTCGGATCTTCCCCATCTCTCTTCCCAGCTATGCAACCTGGACCTTGGGGAGAGACTTAATCCCTCTAACTTCCCTGTCTTCATGCGTGACTTGGGGAATAAGAATCCTAAGCTTATGGGATCATCATAGATAAAAGGCATAATGTATATAGAGTGATCTGAGTATTGGCTGTAGTTATTATTGTTATTGTCAATCAGGAGAAGCAAAAGGTAATAGAGCTGATTCTTTAGTCACTTGTAAAATGTAGATACAGATAGGCGAAAGCAGATGGAGACCCAGTGACACTATCAGCATTGTTACTAAACGGCACGGCACACCTAGTGTCTTACAAGTACTCTTCGGATCCCTTTTTAGTAGAAGGTGAACTTGAGGGACTGTAAAGGGGAAATGTTCACCATGCAGCCTCTGCCTGCAGGCTCTGGTGGCAGCAGCCAATGGAAATCCTGAGAATCGGGATTGGAAACTGGGAGTGAAGCAAGGGAGAGCCAACAGTGAGGAACTCGGCCAAGGTCAGCCCAGCGAGCAACCTGGTTGGGACGGCCCGGTTGCATTGCTCTCCTGGACTCTTCCAGATCTTCCAGGATCTCTGCTGGATCCTCCCCTCGACTGCTGGACTCCCAACATGGTCCTCTACTGTCCTGCATCTTTGATTCATCCCTGCAACAATCCTGGCCCAGGTAGAGGCATTTGACTGGGCAGTCTGGTCCATGCCTGCAAGTCCACCACCAAGAATTAGAACAGAAAATACTTTGCCCTTTCTAGCTTTCGAAGTGGGTCGAATGCCTTCTTCCTACAATGGTCATAAGGTGAAAGATTCTCCCAAAACAGGTAGACTCTTTGGATACAGAGAAGATAACTTTAAAACAAATAAAGACAAATGGCGGTACAGACAGCTAGGAGTTGGAAAGAGACATACGGCGAGGAAGGGAAGGAATTCTAGCAGCTCTAACAGCTCAAGCGAAGGCATGGGGGTAGAAAAGTGGAAAATAGTCCAGGATTGGAATGTGGGAAGGAATACACAGCAATAAGATTAGAAAGGTGAGTTGGTGTCCTATGATCAAGGCCGCTGAATTCTAGCTGAGGAGTCTGGCCTGTCCATCTATTCTTTGGAACCTCGCTCCATAAAGGGACCCAGGGCACAGAGCGGTGGGCATACGTTTAGAGCCTGTGGGAAAACTGAGCACTTTTTGTCTTGGCCCCTTCTTTCCCTCACAAGCTATTGCTTCAAAAGTTGAAAGATGCCGGGCGCGGCGGCTCACGCCTGTAATCTTAGCACTCTGGGAGGCTAAGGAGGGCGGATCGTTTGAGCTCAGAAGTTCGAGACCAGCTTGAGCAAGAGCAAGACCCCATCTCCACTAAAAATAGAAAGAAATTACTTGGACAGCAAAAAAATATATACAAAAAAAAAAAAAAAAATTAGCCGGGTGTGGTGGCACATGCCTGTAGTCCCAGCTACTCGGGAGGCTGAGGCAGGAGGATGGCTTGAGCCGAGGAGTTTGAGGTTGCTGTGAGCTAGGGTGATGTCATGGCACTCTAGCCCAGGCAACAGAGTGAGACTGTCTCAAAAAAAAAGTTGAAAGACATGCCAGAGCATAAAAGATGACTATAAAACGAAGATAGGAGTTGAAAGAAGCTTTCTTTGCTTCAGGGGCTTTGGGCGGGAATTTCTGTTGGCTTGAAACTTTTATGGACACAAAGACATTTCTGTGCCCATTGATGTGAGCCGATTTTGAAGAAATTCTCCAAGATGTGATACATTTATTGGCAAGGAAGGTATGAAGCTTCCAGACTGGGCCCCTTTTCAGCGGACCCGGTGAAATGACTTTGAGTCTTTTTACACAGGGAGTCAAATTTGGGTGGGTCACTTTCTGCTGCTGCGACCTGCAGGGAAGGGGGGTGGGTGCCCCCGATGGCTATCAGCCAGGGGGCTTCTCATCCTCTGCCTACACGGCAGTCTTTTGTGTGCTCGGAGGAGAGAGCGCTCTAAGCACAGGGACAAGGTGTGGCTGATGGGGCCTGATAAAGCCCGCACAAAAAGCCCACTGTAGTGCTGAAAGGGTCTCCAATGTAGCTCTTTAATTTCCTCGCTTGGAAATGTTTCTCCTCTTTTCATCCCCAGCCTTTATCTTAACTTCTGATCGGAGCAAAGCGGCAGCCTTTCAAATTGAACAAATAGGCTCCTCTGCTTGTGACAAGATGTACCTCATTTTCTCGGCCAGCCTTCAGCAAGGTCACACCTTTTTAATTTATTTTCTGTAAGAAAAATCTAGTTGCTGGATAGAACAAGGGCCAGATCTCGCTAGAGGTCATTTCTCAAGCTAGTCATAAAGCAGAATGGGATCAGAGCCGTTTCACATCCTTCCTGCTCATCGCCAGCGTTTAGGAAGCGAACGGGAGCTTGCCCTGGTGGCAGAGATACGCCACGCGGGCGGTTCTGCCCTCTTAGTGTGCTTGGTTGTTTTTCTGTGTATTTATTTGTATTGCAAACATTTCTTTTACTCTCTAAAATATACCTACTTAAAATTTTTAATGCACGATCATCAGTTGATATGTGTTTAACACTTTCAGATATAAAGAGAGACAGAGGATAGTTTGCTATTCACTTATGTGAGCTCTTCATTAATTTGTCTTGGCCACTGCCCCAGTTTTAGAATTTTTCCCATAAAAATTTTGTGGGGTCATTTAAAAAGTGAGATGAAGGATTTTACTCTGAAATAAAAGCAAATACTTCATTCCATAAGTTTTAGTTATTGGATAATTTACTAAAACATCCAGGCAACTCTCTTTTTATTCCTGTAATTCTTTTTGTTTTGTTTTGTATTGAATACGTTTCTTTTTCTAATTATATAAATAGTTACTATGTGCATACACATATGTAAATATATAAAAAATGTCTGGAAGGATATGCTAACCTTTAACAGCAAAGAAGTCACCCTTGGGAGGTGAATAGGAACATAGAGAAAGAGGGACTCCCGATATTAACCCATCACTCTAATATTTTACAATGATAATGCACTTATGTTAAAAATTTTAAGGAAAAAAATGTTTTGAATACCCTTCTTTTGCTAGAAAATTAAAAGTATGCTGGAAAGAATAGCAAATAAATAGGAGTCAGCCATAAGCTTACCTTCCAGGAAAAATTATCAATGACATTTTGTATTTCTTTCCACATTTTAATCTTGTATATTTATCTCACCCCTTCTTCCATCCACTGCACTATTTTGTGAGCATTTCTCCATTTCATTAGATATTCTTTTTAAAAAGTGTACTCAGTGCCTGCTAGTATTCCATCATGTATGCATACCTAATGTATTTAGACATTGTTAAACCTGCTTATTGTTTTTAATTTGTGGCTATAATTAAAGGACACATTGTAATAAAGATCTCTCCAGTTCTCTCTCTCTCTCTATATATATATATATATATACACACACACAAAATATATATATACATTTGTATATATCTCTGATCATTTTCTTAGGCTGGAGAAAATTCCCAGCAATGGGGTTACTAGTTCAAAGTAGAGAACACATTCCAGACTATTGATTGATACATTTTGCCAAATTAAACTACAGGAAGAATAATACATCTATTTAATTTGCCACCAGCAGCATTTCAAAGGGTCTATTATAATTTTTTCCTTTTTGCTGACTCTTTAAATTTGATAAGAGGAAAAATAGTGATTCATTGTTTTAATTTGTATTTTTTAATTATTAGTGATGTTAAACATTTATCATTAGTTTATTGGTTGTTGGAATTTCTTCTCTTGTGAATCAGCTGTTCGGATTTTTTTGACAATTTGTTTAGGAGAGTTTTTACAGGTTTGTAAACATTCTTTATGGTTTAAAAATATTAACCCTTTGCATATAAGACATTTTGCATTCTACCTAATTTGACATTTATCTTTTGTTTTTAATTATTTTTAAAAATATCATTATGTTTCTTCCATTTTTATGCATTCACACCTACCACTCAAGTCTTTCCTGGTATTTTCATTTGCATTTAAGCTTAGAAGCATCTTCTCCCCACTGAAAACAGATAATTACTTAATATTCTACTCAAGTATTTATCCTTTCATTTTTTGGATATAATTTGTATTCATTTAGAATTTATTTTTATATAAGAGAGAAACCAAATTTTATTTTTCCAAATAGCTAAGTGATTGTTCTAAAACTGCTTATTGCATTCATTTTCCCAAGAATTTGAAATTCTATAATCTGTGTCCTGTTCCATTGATCTCTATTTTTGTGTCAGTAACACAGTGGTTTAATAATTGTAGTTTTATGTTTTCATATATGTAAGTTCATTATTCTTTATTCTTCTTTTTCACAATATCTTCAATAGTCTAGCAATTTGATTTTCAGATGAATTTTAAAATTTCCCTGTCATTTAATACTTACCAATAAGCACTTAGTACTTAGCCAATAAACTTTTTTTATTGTGTAAATGAATAAATTAAATTGATTGGAATTGAATGAAACCTATAATTGGGAAGTATTGACATCCTTGCAATATTAACTTTCTCATCCATGGACATGGTATGTCACTTCATTGTTTTTAAAAAATTATGTTCCTCTATAATATTTATGGGCTTTTTTGCCATATATTCCTTAAAATTTTCTTATTAAGTTTATCTCCATGTATTTCAAATTTATATTTTTATGGAAATTAAATGGTAATTCACTTTTAAGATGACGTGTATCAAATTGTATTTAGAAAATTTTATTTTAAAAAAACTTAATATTAGCAGATAGAAATATAAGGTGCTTCCTGATCACTCTCATTGTTGACATGAGGGAGTATACTTTAGAATAAGTTTTATGGAAGATAATGCCTTCATTCATTTGTTCACTTATTCTTCAACCGATCAGTCATTCAAGTTACCAATCAATAAATGTTTATTGAGTATCTGCTAAGTGCTAGGCTGATGATATAGTGGTGATCAAAAGCAGACATGGCTCCTTCCCTAAAGGGTTTTATCCACTCTTGGGGAGACTTCCACAAATGGAAGTGAAAGTATAACTGTAATAAGTCCTGTGGGAATTGAGTTTGTCTGAGGGATCAGAGCAGCTTTCCTTTGGAAATTAGGACGGGCTGAAGGAGAAATGGGTGTTACTAGGGGACTGCAGGGATGAGATGAACAACATGTTCCAGGCAGAAGGAACAGTAGACTTAAAGGCCCTGTGACAGGAGGTGGTATCATGCATTTGAGTGGCTGAAAGCAGGACAACGTGACTCAAGTGCAGAGAGCAAAAGGAGGCCAGCGGGGAAGGAGGCCAGTGAGGAGGCGGCCAGCCTCAAGGCCTGTGAGGCCATGCCAGGGATTTTGACCTTTATCCCAAGAAGAATGGGAAGAGTTTTAGGAACTCTTTTAAAAATAATCGATATTATTGTATTGTTTTTCTAAATGATTGCTCTGGCTGCAATTATGGAGGAGAGTTTGAAAAAGGCAAGAAGAGATGGAAGTAGACAAAAGAGAAGGCTAGTGCAAGAGTTCGGGGGGAAATGAAGGTAGCTTTGACGAGAGAAGTGCTAGTGGAGAAGGAGGAAAGTGGACGGATTTGAGAGATAGCTAAGATACACAATTCACAGGACTTACTGGGAGATCAGTCAAGGCAGGTTAGGGAGAAGGACTGACTCCCAGGGTGTGGCTTGAATAACAGGAGAACTGATGGTGCCATTCACTGAAATGAAAATATCAGAAGAGAGCCGGGTTTGGGGGAAAGATCCGTAGTTTTGTACTGGACATGGGAATTTTGGATGCCTTTGTGAGACCCAACTGGACACATGCAAGTAGGCAGCTGAATATTTGGGTTTGAAGCTCTGGGGAGAGGACTCAAATCTACATTTATGAGCCATCTAAAAATGGGCAGTAATTAAAGCTAGGCATTGCCTAGATAGCAAGGATGAAATGATCAAGAAAATGTGCACAAGACCGAGCCTTAATGGCTGGGTGAAAGATGCTGAGCCTGCACCGGGGATAGAGAGAGTGGCAAGAGTCACCAAAGCCAAGGCAAAAAAGTATCTCAATGATATTAATAGCTTCAGTCAATTGATTTTTGACAAAGGTACCAAGACCGTTCAATGGAGAAAGTATTGTCTCTTCAACAAATGATGCTGGGACAATTGGATATCTACCTATGAAAGAGTTAAGTTGAACCCCTACTTCACACCATATAGGAAAATTAACTCAAACCTGATCAACAGCCTAAATATAAGAGCTAAAACCATAAAAGCCTCAGAAGAAATATAGGATTAAAACTTCATGAGCTTGAATTTGGCAATGGATTCATAATATAACACCAAAACCACAGGAAACAACATAAATTAGACTTCATCAAAGTTAAACCTTTTGTGCATCCAAGGACATAATCAAGAAAGTAAAAAGACAACCTACAGAATGGGGGGAAATATTTTCAGACCATGTATATATTAAGGGTCTAATATCTAAACTAAGTAAAGAACTCTTACAACAACAAAAAGACAAGTGACTCAATTAAAAAATGGGCAAAGAACTTGATAGATATTTCTCCAGAAAAGATATACAAATGGCAAATAAGCACATGAAAAGATGCTCAGCATCAAATTATAAAAATGATTAATTAGTCATTAGGGAAATGCAAATTAAAATAACAATGAGATACAACATCACACCAACTGGAATGGTCATATTGAAAAATCACAAGTATTGGCAAGAACGTGGGGAAACTGGAACTCTCGCACGCTGCTGGTAAGAATGTAAAATTGTTCAGCCCCTATGGAAAAGAGGCAGTCCCTCAAAAAGTTAAACAGAAAATGACTATATGGTCCCACAATTCCACTTCTAGGTATATATCCAAAAGAGTTGGAATTGGGTATTTAAATAAGTCCATGTACACACATGTGCATAGAAGCACTCAATAACTCAAAAAGTAAAAAGCCCAAATGCCCATCAACAGACGAATGAATAAACAAATTGTCCTATATCCATACAATGGAATAGTATTCAGCCATAAACAGGAGTGAAGTGCTATTAATAATACATGCTACACCGTGGATGAACCTCCAAAACGTTATGCTAAATGAAAGAAGCATGACACAAAAGGTTACCTATTATATGATTCTGTTTATATGAAATATCCAGAATAGATAAATCCTCAAAGACAGAGCATGAATTGGTAGTTGCCAAGGGCTGGGGAGAGTGGGAAATTGGATTAACTCTGTAATGAGTAAAACGTATTACTCTGGAGTGAGTGATGGGAAAATCTTTTGGAACAAGACAGAGGTGGTAGTTGCACAACATTGTCGATGTACTAAATGCCACTGAATCACTTTGAAATGTTAATTTTATGTTATGTGAATTTCATCGCAATAGATTTAGGAAAAGAAGAAGAAGAAGAAGGAAAGGAAGTGTCTCAAGAGGAAGGAGGTTGGCCCTTAGCATGAAACACTCCGGGGAGATCAAGAGAGACAAGTCCTGGAGAGTCCGTGGTCCGTGACAACACGGAGGTCACCGGGGAGGGGTGTGGACCTGTTGCTTGGGTGGGATGATGGATGCAGAAGTCAGTCTGCAGCCTGTTCATGAGGTGTCTGGAGGTGAAGAAGTGAACACATTAAGTCCAGAGAGATCTTTTAGTAAGTTTGTTCATGAAGGGGAGGTGAGAGAGGGAGATAGAAAACAACGTGGCATGGAGGAGGGTTGTTAAGATAAGTTCACGTCTGTCTGGAAAGATGTGTGAGAGGAAGGCTGCATGCTTGCAAGAGGACCTTCTCTGGGATGGTATTGGGGTAGGAGTGGGATCCACAGCCCTGATGACAGAGTTGGACTTAGCTGAAAGAAGAAAGCTCTTCTATTGGGGAGGGTGAACCATTATGGCCATACCTTCTGCAGCAATTTTTCAAAATGGGGGTCCATTATTAGAGGTATGTTATAGGTTATTCACAATATTGCATGGTAGTTAGAATAATGGCTTTGGAGTAAGGCCAATCTGAGTAGGGGTCCCAGCAGTCTCCTCGGCTTAGAGGCTGCATGACCCAGAGAAAATTACTAACTACTGTGAATTTCAGTTTTATTTTACTTACATATGGAGATCACTTTTCTCTCATAGGGTAGATAGGGGTTAAACATGATCATACCTGTTAGGTGAGTACATAGCCACCTCTGCCGCTAGACTGTGAAATCCTTGAGGGCAGGAATATGTCTTCCTCATTCCCACCACGGGGCCCACAGTAGGTGCTCACTGAATGTGGTTTAATGAAAAATGCCAAAGTATGAAATATCTATCTATCTATCTGTGTGTGTGTGTGTGTGTGTGTGTGTGTAATTTTAAGAAACTACACATGAATCACTGACTATTCTTCAAATTCTGGAAGATTATTTAGAGGTTTATGTGGTAAGTAAGTTTTGGTTGCAAATTACAGAACTGGACTCCAACTAGTTAATATGAAAAGAAGAGACTTATTAGAGGAAGCTTTAAGAATTTGGTAAAAGTCAACAGTTGGACCAGGCACTAGAACTACCTGGGGGGAACCAAGGAAGTTTGTTGTCTCATTGGCTTCTTATCCCTCCCTTCTTTTCTTCCTCCATCAATGTCTCTCTCTCTCACACACACACACATTTTATGTCTTTCTGCTTCACTATCCTTTTTCTCTGCATTCTAGTTTTTGTTTCTCATTCTGAGCAGTGAAACATGACCAACAAAAGCTCCCAAATCTATACATGTTCAGTTTCCTGAGAGAGACCTTGGTTCCATTTCTAAAATCCTAGGGAAGGGCTCTGATTGGCCCACATTGGGTCAGCTGCTCCAGCTTGGACCAATCATCTATTACCTTTTACTAAGGTCGTGGTATCCACTAACAATGTGGATGGAGGGGATAGGAGAGGACCAGTTCCCAGAAACACATGTGAAACATAGGAGCCAGACAAACACGGTTAGTTTCCTCTAGAAAGGTATGGTCCAGAACTTCTGAAGTTAGAAGAAAGAAGATGATTTTCAAATATTCAAACCACATCAAGTCACTATTAGTGTGGTTTGCTTCAAGCACCCTTTGATCAGGCCCGTGCCTTGGGAAATTAGAGGTACTTCAGAGTCGTCATTGATGATTACAGGATTCTGTCATTTTCAACACAAGCCCAAGTGTGTGTAATGACTCTTATTTTTGAAGCTTGGGTGCATTTGATGTAGCTCCATTGTAGCAGGATGGCCGTGAAACAAGGACATTACAATAGTCAGGCACTGAGTAGAAAATGCTTCATAATCAGGTAACAACATAGTTTCTTGAACCATGCATGGTCCACATGGAGACTGTCCCAATATGACCACCGGGTGCTCAAAGGAAGCAAAACAGGTGCCTTGATGGTGTCCAACAATTTGAGTTAGGAGCAGCATTAGTGACTATTAGTCACTGAGACCCCAAAGAACAATAACTTAGACCATCAAGGGGTCCATTTTTCTTTCATAAAATGAAGTTCTGAGGAAGGCAGCCCACTGGTGACACCATAGTGATGTTCCACCCCCAGGCCCCTCTACCCTCCTCTGCCATCTTGGGCATGCCATGTCCATCCTCAGGGTGGCCTTAGCGACACAGGATGGCCCCTCCTGTGCCAACTCTCACATCCATGTTTTAGAAAAGAAAGAAGAGGAAGGGAAGAGGGCAAAAGGGCCCCCACCAGCTGAGTTAGCAAACTGTTTAAGGTACTTTCTCAGAAACGCCACTCAACAATGTCCCTTTGTTTCTAGAACTTAGTCATGAGTGCTCCTATCAGCAAGGGGAGGCTGGGAAATGGAGTTTTTGATTGGCTGCCATGCCAGCTTTTCCCCAAATCAGGGTTCTGTGGAAAAGATGAGGAGATGAGGGGATGATGAGTTGGCAACTGGCAGAGTTTGTCTTACCAACTGTGCTTTCTTTGACGTTCCTCGGTTTCCATGTTAACATTGATGATTGTCCCACAGCTACCTGCTATTCTGTTCTCCTGCTTTGAGAATTAGCCAGTTTTGTGACTTCATTTGTTTATTCATTCAACTAATGTTTATTGAGCACCAACTGTGTGCCACCACCAGAGAGATGGCACTGCACAGAATAAAACAAAAATCTCTCCCCTTGTGGAGCTTCGTTTTAGTGGGAGGAAAAGACAAGAAAAATAAGTAAAATAAACACTGTGCTTGATGGTCACAATTGCTAAGGCAAGGAAACCAAGGCAGGGAAGTGGAATGGGAAGGGCGTGTTGGAGTGGTGGTGGTTGAAATTTTAGGTAAGGGAGCCAAAGAAGATCTCATTCAGAAGGTAATTTTTGGAATCCAGGGGTAAGGAAGTGATGGAGCTAAGTTCAGGAAGAGCATTCTCAGGAGCGGGAACTGCAAGTGCAAAGGCCCTGTGGTAGCAATGTCCATGGCGTGTCTGAAGAACAGTGAGGAGACCAGTGTGCTTAAAGCAGACGGCAGGAGATGGGGCCAGAGGGAGAGCAAGGAGCTTGCATCATCCAGGCCCCAGAAGCCACAGGAGGGACATCTGCTTTCATTCTTTTGCCTGTCTCCCCAGCTGGAATTTCCATCAACTGATAAAGCTTTCAAATTAAGTTTTATCTCACTCTGATGAAACAGTAGGTTTGTGGTCTGATTGCCAGCATTGGGAGAATGTTCTGCTTCCCTCTCATCAGTGTTAGGCTTATATTAATAGCATTATAGTCATGCCTTTAGCTATTACCTCCATCACACACACACACACACACACACACACACACACACACAATGTTTGCAAATGCTTTTCATTTTTGCTATTTTAAAATATAGCATTGTTACCCACCAGCTGGCTGTGCTGATGCACATTTGAAAATTCTCAGTTCTTTCTAGAAATTGAGCGATGTGGCCTGCTGCGGTCGACATGAACGGGTGAGATGCTGATGATGTGTTAGAAACGTTATCAAATGTGAAGACATCATCAACAAAATCCTGACGGTGATCCTCATACAAAGGGGTTTCTACCAATGGGTTTAAAGATAGGAACCAACCCAGAGGCAGATGGAATTACTTAGAAGCAGTTAGGGAAAGAATTCAAAGTGCAAGCTGAAACACAAACCTGGATTAAACCTCACAAATGTGAAGGAACTTTTGTTACAAAGCTCGGTTTTCATTTTTTTTTCTCTCTCTCCAAATCCCAGCTCCAAACTATGTGTCTCTGATGAATAGGAGCAAGGGTAATTAACCGAACAGAGCAGTAAAAGGAGAATTATGAGATATGGAAAGCATTTAAATATATGATTCATGGGTTTGGAGAGATCGCAAACATGTGATAGATGCTCGGAAGAGGCCATCCGAGAGATTGTGCTGAGAGCTCAGCTGGGAAATGACTAAAGCATGCACCAGAATCTTGGCAGTTCGTATAATTAAAAGACTAAATATTTTATAAAGATAAAGGAAATACGATTTCACCAGCACCAGTACCGTGCCAGCAGTGATTAAACAAACCAAAAGTGCAAGCACACTTTCTCCCTGGGAAGCAGCATTCTGGAAGCCTGGAGGGTTGAGGCAATGTGCAAACCTGATTGCGGAGCAGCTTATTAGTGGCAAGAATTAGAAAACAAATGGTAACTAGGTCTTTGACTGTGTGGCGGATGGAACCACTGTAAGAATTGACATTCTAAAAGGAAAAACCACCCAAACCGTCAGCACCTCCAGGGCCATACCCACAGTGGGAAAGTTGAAACCATCAGGCTTCTTAAAGAAAACAGAATATCTTTATTATCTTGGGGAAGGCCAAGATTTGTTAGAACGCAGACAGAACTAACCGCAAACGAGAATTTTATGGATAAATTGAACTTCATCGAGATTAAAAACTCTTCTCATTGAAAGAAACTGCCGTGAAAGGAAAAAAAAAAAAAAAAAAAAAAAAAGCTAACCCCAGACTGGGAGAAGATATTCACAAAATATATATTCACACCCACAATATATAAAGAATTACTATGAATCAATAACAGAAATAGAAACAATCCAATTTTTTAAATGGGCAAAAGAAAACAAAAACAGAATAAAAATGGCCCAAAGACTGGAGCTGGAACTTCACAAGGAAGACATGTGAATGACCAAAATCAATATGAAAAGGCACTCACTGTTATTAGTCATCAGGGAAATACAAATTCAAACCACAGTGAGATTCCACAGCACCCCTCAGAATGGAGAAACGTAAAACACGTCGGACAGCTACTGCTCTCGTCATCCTTACCCCCCGCCTCCAGCTGGCAGCCTTGTCTTGGCTTCTTAATGCCTCTTGTGGCTTTGTTCCACGCCCTGAACTCCTCGCCAACTCCCCCTTGCTCTCTTGCCACAGCTTCCTCGCCTGACTCTGGTCCTGTCCCCCATTCTTCCCCACTCTTGCAAAGCTGGCCGATCCCTCCCTGTTTCACATGATGTGGGAGAGTCCCACGCCTGCAGGGTGGAGGGCGTCCTCCCTTTGCGTCTGTGGCCCTCCAAAATCTCCACCCTTCTGGCCTCTCTTAAGTCTCTTAAGGAACCCAGCCTTGGGTTCTGTTCCAGTTTTGACAAACTGCCTCTACAGATTACCAAGCACACTGGCCCTGCCTCGGTTTGTTTGTTTGTTTGTTTGTTTTCCAGGAGCTCCTTCCAGCCCATCCCTATCAAACTCCCAGCCTCCAAAGCTCTGTGTGGCCCAGCTCTTCAGGTATACGCTCGACCATTTCTCCGTTACCGCATAGGAGGGGCCCTGCTCCCTCCCGCCACAGGGACTTTGCACGTGCCATTGCCTTCACCTGCAATACCCTACACCTTTCTTCATCTAATCGACTCCTACTCAGGCTTCTGATCTCTGCCCAGCTGTCAAGCAGGGAAGCTGTCCCTGTCCTCTCGACCCTTGCCCTCATCTGTGCTGCCTCAGAGTCCCCTGTTATTATCCTCATAGCACCCTGGACCTTGCCTTTGAAGTGTTCGTCCCAGCTGTAATTCTGCATCTGTTTATTTTATAACCCCTCTCTCTTTCTTTCCCAATCTCTCCATTGCAGGCAGGACGGCGTCTGTTTTCCCACGGTTGTACCCAGAGCTTACCTGGTGCTGGCTCCCAGCGGACGCCGCATAAGCCGGTGCGGAGGGGCCGGGCGGCTGGGTTACGTGCTCAGACGCCGGGGCCAGGCGCGGCTCTGCGCTTACTAGCTGTGTGCCCTTCAGCAAGTCACCCGACCTCTCAGGGCAGGCTGGGACTAGAGTGTGGGAAGATACCAAAGGTGCAAAACGTAAGGAGGCACTCACTCTAGGGCTTGCTTACCCCGGCCTTGTCTCGTGCCTCAGTTTCCTTATCAGGGATAAGAGCTGGGCCTGCCTCATGCACTTGTAAAGATGAAATGGTTTCATGGACGTGAAGCACGCAGACCAGCTCCGGGCACAGGTGAGCCTGTGCCACCCTCATTTGTCAAGGGACCCAAGTGCCATTTCATGCCCTTTTTGCCACCACTTCCTCCTTTGCAGCTCAGGTCTGTCTCTGCCTCCCCTGCACTCTACTGTCACTGTCCTCTTCTGAAAAACAGCACTAGTGACGGGACCTGGGAGTATGGTCTTCATGGCAGTTTACACGCCTGCCACCCTCTCTGCGGACAAGAGCTCTTTGAGGCCATCGGAATCTGAGCGCCTCCTGCCCTAGCCCAGGTCCCAGCACGGAGCGTCCTTCCCCAGAACTAGAGAAAGTGGAATGAATATCTGTTCACTTCTCTCGTTCAAGGCCAGGTCCAGGGGACCCTCCATGAAGTTCCTGGAGCGCGTGAGATGCCGCCGCCCTGTTGAAGCTTCAGGATTTGAAGCTGGTGTCAGCGGATAGCGAGGAGAGGTGGGTGCAAATCCAAGCAGCATCACGCCTGGATTCTGGAAACCCCGGCTCGCTGGCAAAATGAGTCTGCAGCCGGGGGGAGGGCAAAAACACTCGGAGAAGTATGAACCAACCTCCAGAGGGAGAGTTTTGTTTTTGTTTTTGTTTGTTTTTGTACTGCTGGGAAGTTTATACACACAAGCGGTGCATAAGTTCATCTAGACAGCTAACCTGCTTTATTGATTGATTTATTTTTGGGGAGGGCTTAGAACTATGTAGAAAACATTGCACATGACCCTCCCCTCGTTGGTAAACAGGCCTCTTTATCTTTCTGTTTTTCTGTTTGTCACTCCTGATCTGTGTCCCATTCCCTGCCACGCCCCTTGCTCATGGGGAGCCTGCTCCCTTCCACAGGCCTGAAGAAGGCCAGGACATGGGTTCTGTCCCTCCCTAAGCCGGCTACCCTCACACTCAAGTTCCACGTGCCCAGCCCTGGTCAAGCTTCTCACAGAGCCGTGTGATTGGTCACAAGGGGCCACGGTCAGGGAGAACAGATTCTCCACGCCTGGGGATGCAAGCCCCGACTCGTGCCCTGCGGTGGGTCCGCGGCTTTTAGAAGTGTAGAACAGCGCGCGTCTTTGTCTCGTGGAGGATGAATCCATCAGAAGACCCCGCTCTGGGCGGCTGGCGGGGTGACTCATGCCCAAACGCTGTCTGTTTCAGGCCTTGTGGGAAACTGGGACACTCGATTATGTTTTTGCACAGTCGGACTCTAGGTTTTCTCTCACCCCCTCTCCTCCACCCCTTTTCTCTGCTCTAGGAGGAACTGGAGATAAGAACCAGGCCAGTGTTCTCCCCGAGTCCATGAAAGAAACTGTTTTGGAAGGATTACAATTCAACAAGCAACCCTGGGCCCGGTGCAGCACGCGGTACCACCGTCTCTTCAGCTGTACACGCGGATTCCTCCTGACCTCCCGGTCTGCCTCCTCCCATGTGGCGTCTGCAAGGGGAGACAGTAAAGCAGTCCAGAACGTTATCAGCCACCTGGAGAGGAGTTAAGAACTTTCTAGAATGACATCAAATGGCACGTTGGATACTGCAGGGTGTGCTGCTTACAGTTAAGTTGCAAAGGCTTCCGTTGCAATTACGATTTTGTTCGAATCAATTCTTAAGACGCCTAGACAGAGAGGCGGAGAGGCAGGAAGGCAGATCGCGGCCTGCCACGCAGGGCCCCTTGCCAATGACTATGCAAGAGTGTCCCCACCACCGGATCCATTGCTCCCGCGAAGTCAGCGGGGACACGTGAGGACGGACAACGCCTGCTGCATGTATGTTGGCAATCCGTCAGCGTGCTAGCAATAGGAATCGAATTCCAAGGCGCAGCGTGCTCGGCTGGCGTCACTTTTCAGTATGCTAATCCAGGAAATTGCTGAATCTGGTTAATGCTTTGCAATTAACATCACACACGTTTCCCTGAATAGACCACAAGTGGCCCTGGAAGCGTCCCCACACCCTTCCCCAATCTGGGGCTTCCCCGCAGTCTCAGCTTTCTCCCCGAGGTCTGGCCTGGTTTGGCGAGTATCTTTTGTTTCTTTCCTCTGTTCAGCCATCAGACAATCATCTCAATTTTCCTCCAGGGTTAACTGCCCCTCTCAGATTCTCAGCCAAAGTAATTTGGGTGTTGCGGACTCCACCCCCGGCCTGTGTTTTGATCTGGCCAATCAGATAATCGCATTCCTCTGGTCACAATTACTGATTCAAAGATGAGCATGTGACTCAATTTGGGCCAAAGAGAGTCAGGCATGGACATTTTGTGTAAGCTCTTGGTGAAGAGAAGCTCTTTCTTTCTGTGGCACTTGGTGCTGTGCAGAGGGAGTCTGGGGTTCCCAGGGGCCCCTAAAAAGAAAGCCGGCCTGAGAGTAAATCCAACTCAGAGGGAAGCAGAATCAAGAGGTGGCAAGTTACTGAGTCCTGACGATATTGTTTGAGCCCCTGGATCAAGCCATGCCTGAAGGTAGACATCTTAATTTCATAATTATAAGAATACATTATGTTAAGCAGTTCAAGTTGTGTTTTCTGGCATTCACTACTGATAAACTCCTAACTAATATGCCCTAAATCCCAAGAACCAACACATTCTGTATTCTTTCCAGTGTCTATGCCAAATCAATCATTGAGTGTAAATGGCTCCTTAAGCAAAAATAAATAATTATTTTAAAAGGAGAATGGGATTTTGGTGCAAGCAGAGGGCACTGACCATCAGCATCCCTGAAGTTAGTGTTACTCACCTGTGGCCTCCAAGCACTTTCTCCATTGCTCCACTCCATGTAGTACTGAAGCATCATGCTTCCTCACTAGACCCCGGGCTCAGTCATCTCTGGGTTCCACTACTTAGGGCATTGCCTGGAACAGAGGAGATGCACGCTGTGTGGCTTTGGGGAAAGCACTTAGCTTCTCTGGGCCTCTCCCCACCCATCTGTAAAATGAGCCTCTCAATGGAGACGTTTACTAAGCCTCTTCCCGTGGCATGGGCTCTCTCCGTAGTCTGCAGAGACCATGAGCCATGGGCAGTTCTATGGCAAGTGGGGAAGAAACCAACATGGCACAACTAATAAAACTACCTTCTGTTTATGTAGCTTAGATGGCACTGAAACTCGAACTCGGGGCTTTTGATCCCACTTCAGTGCTATGTCCATTTCCAGTAATGTCAGTGAGAAAGGAAGACTCGCTTTCACCAACATCCTGCTGAATTCCTTTCGGTACAGACACTAGTCTTTGGTTTCCTATTCTATTCTGCGTGTCCATGAGTTTGTGCTGTTTCTGCAAGGGTAGTCTGGGGGCATGGGGAAGGCTTACTCTGAAATGCCATGTGTTCTTGAGATGTCTTAGTTCCCTCAGCCGCAAAGCAGCTCGGAGACTCCTATGCACAGGTCTGGAGCAAAATGGGGGCCTGAGTCTCGTGTCAGGGTGACGATCATAATCACAGCAAACAACCGCTCTGCCGCTTTGCTGTCTGCGCAGCCTCGTGTTTCAGCTCCGAGCTATCAGATTGCCTGTTGCCCCCAATGCCATCTCGCCAACACGCCGGGTTCAAAACGGCACCACGAGATGAGCTTCAAGGTTGCGTGTCCGCTGTCGTAGCAGATGTAACACTTGTCAAATGACGTGCGTGCCCCTCCGTATCTCCCGGTGACTTCAGCCTGAAAGGACAGGTTAAGGGATGAGCACTCTTTGAAGGCAGATATTTTGTCTGCTAAATGGTTTTCACTGAAACAATCAGAGCTGCGTGCGCTGCTCCCAGGTGTGGGCAGGGATGCGGCGGGGGACGTGCTGGGGTCTCTGTTCCATCTAACTTAGGTCAGAGCTCCCTGGAGGCAAAAATAGGGTTCTAGAAATGACTATGAAGGTTCCAATTTTAATGCATAAGAGAACAGCAGGCTGTGCACTGAGCTCAGCACTAAGTGACACAGTCCCTTCCATGTGTCTATACTCAGCCCCTGCCCCTGACTCCCACTGTCCCAGGTGTGGTCAATATCACCTTCCCAGCTAAGAGGTAAGTTCCATGAAGACAGAGAATTTTGGCATTTTTGTTGGCTGTCATTCCCCGGTGTCCAGGGCAGCGCCTGGCATGTAGTACACGCCCACACATTTTTGGTGAATGAAAGAATGACTCAATGGACAGGCACAAGATTCCTTTGGGTGCTCACAGTACTGGGAATGAAAAACGTGACGCATAAGAAGTAATTATTGAACACCTCAAGAGAAAAATATTAATATAATCCTTCTGTGATTATAGCCCCGGGTCTATGTATAGATCCAAACTCTGCCATCATGGAGATGTGACAAGTTCACGCCCTTAAACAACACAACAGTGAAATGACCACCCTGGCTCCACTGGACACACTCCACGATCCGATGGCCCACGGCTGGGTCCCTGCGGCTCCCACACCAGTGTTACATTTAAAATATAATTAAATCAGTTGCCCATGTTTAAAAACTGGGAGATCTTACATGAAGATATGAATCCCTGGCTTTCCTTCAATAGTGAGGAGGCCCCCCTTCCTGCAGAGCGACAGCTGGCTGGGCCTCAGGAGCAGATGGCCCCACGCAACGAGGCCTGTGACCTCCAGTTTGCTCGAGTCCTCACCCAGCTCACTTTACCTGCCCTCATAACCCACCTGCCCCTCAAGATTTTCGAGTTTGCTGTCGGGAGACCTAGGGTGTTGTGTAGGGAGAAGAGGCCTGTTAAATTCTGTCCATGAGAGTTTGGAATAGTAGACAGTCCAGAAAAATATATATCCTTGATAAGAACCTTGATCATTCGTGGAAAAGGCAAAGGGAACATTTTGTTGAGGATAATAAAAACAAAGAAGCACAATTTCAGGTATGAACGACATTAAATTTTCAAATCAGTGAGACCAAGCCTGAACACTTTACTATGGACCTATGGCACAAAATTTGGGGACAAATCTTCCTCGGAACCCCTTGAGGTCACAGCCAATGTTAGCTTCCAGGCAGTTTCTTAATGGCAAAGAAGTCGATCTGTATCAGAAACAGATGCCTTCTAAAACTTTGACTTGAATGTAGTTTATAAAAATACGTTTAATGCCATTTTTGTTATTTTTGTGTGAGAATTTGATCTTGCCAGCTGTGGTTTTACCCACCATGTTTGTTTTTTTCCCTCCCCTCCCTGGGCACTGTGACCTCCATCAGTGACAGAGGACCCGCCATACAGGATTCAGGGTCAGGGTGAAGAGTTCAGACCAAAGGGGCTGCAGAAATTCAGCAGCAGTTTGAGATTGGAGTGGGCCAGAGTTCAAGAGGAGGCATGCAGGGTCACGGAAGCCTGGTTCTGAACTGCCAGGCAGACACGGGATTGCAGGGGCAGGGAGGACAGCAGGGACGAGAGGGAGGAGCCAGGTGTTGGCGCTGCACCCGGCAGGCCCGCGGAAACAGTGCTGTTGATGGTTAAGTGCCCACGACACCTTGGCATCAGACTGTCTGCATTCAACCTGCACTTTGCCACTGGCTGTGTTACCTTGTGCAAATTACTTAACTTTGCTGAGCATCAGTTTCCTTACGCGAAAGATGGTTCCTACCCTGCAGGTGGTTGTAAGAATTCAATGAGTCTAAATGCATGCACATGCACTACTCTTAAAAGAGTGTATGGAACACCATGAGCGCTCTATAAGTGCTTGCAGCCCTCGCCGGGGCCTCCTGTGCCGGGGTGCAGGGAGGTGTGGCGGGCAGATTGTCCTGTGAGCAGCTGGAGAGCGAAACTTCATAGTCATCTAGAACTCCAAGAGCCGCTCCTACCTCTGCGCTGCGGATACACCTTGATATTGCTTTGCTATAGGGGACGGTCAGTCACTTTCCAGGAGATAAGGACCTCGCCTTAGGGTTTTTTGTGCCTACCATGGGGTAAATACTTGGTACACATAACTTACTCACCACATATTTGATGTTTGATTTGCCTTAAAGACTCCCATCCTATCCTAGATGGATTAGAGCAAATTTTTGGAGAGAATGCAGAAATCCCAATTCTTGGGTAAAACTTTGCAATGTTTCTTAAAAAGTAAACTTTGTATGGGTCAAGTACAACACACCAGCGGGCTGCATCGAGGCAGTGAACTGGTGGTTTGCAACCTCCAGGCTAGATTGTTGTAGCAGATGCTGTTGATGTCCCCAGACCTTATCACTTCAGGGCAATCCGGGGAGTCCAGCACCTTCATCCCTTTGCCTGGGGTCTTGCTCAGGCTGCAGTCCTGCCTCGGCTCAAACACAAGGAACTGGCCCTCTTTGGAAGCAACCAGACTAATGGCTGTTGGGAGCTGGGGTATTTATACCCAGACTGGCTCCCTCTGAGAAGTGTGCATGCTCTACGCTGGCTCCCGGTGTTCCCCAGCAGGATGGAGCCCTGGTTTGATTTTCTTGATAACATACCGCTTACTGCCTACTCTCTTTTCCCCATTTCACGCCTCCATTCTACTACCCTACTTTCTGGAACTACTTCCCTACGACTTGCACAGGAATCCTTGTCGTGGGGTCTACTTCTTGGCAAAGCCAAACCAATGTAATTCTCTTGGGCACCTGCCACTTGGGAACACTGGGACTTCCAGAGTATCTAGTAGGTGACATTAATGGTCCAGGCAATCAAAATGGAATGGATTTAGGTCCCAACCACCTCTTTGGTGCCAAAATAAGGTTTCACGATCAGTTTAAGCTCTTAGACAATCCCTCATAATTTTGGAGAGTGGGGCTGGAGGGTGGAGAACCTTTTGATTCTGGTGCATTCATTTGCATTTAAATTTGAAGTGAAGGCTTTTAGAAACTTTTAATTTCTATTTAATTATAAGAATTTCACTGCAGGGTATCTATCTGATTTAAAAGAATAATTAAAATTAAGTATAGCTGCAGTGATTTGCTACAGTGTATGGCTGGCCCTCAGGACGTTAAGCAATAGCAAATTATTTGTGGCTGGAGGTGCTCTATATGCAAATTCCCACAAGAATAGAATTTGGTGATAGAGAAATGTAGATTATGAAAATCACATTGCAGGTTTGAACATCAGTGCCTAATACATGCTTCAGTTGTTACCATTACTTCTCTTAATATCCTCAATTAAATGATTTAAAATAGAACAATAGATAAGCAAGATCAATTAATTTTATAAGATGATCAAAGGAATGTGGTTCGGCATTGTAAAAGCTGTAAACGTGATAATGGTTTTATCAGACAGGAAAAATAACTCGGAATGGCTCAAACTTTATTCGTGTACGCTCAGAGAGTTTTTTTTTTTTGTGATGAATCAAATTGTCTTTTGTAATAGAAAGAGTTTTAGGATGTTGCCCGTTAAATTTAGAAAAAATAATTCAGACATTAAAATAGATGCTATTCTCGGATGGTTATATGTCAACCGTAATAAGTGATAACAACCGTCAAAATATCTCCATCCTGGAACCTGTTGGAAGGAGGCTTCTGGAGGGGGCAGGAGCTGCCAGTGGCAATAACATTGATCCTCCTGAGCACTTAAGGAGGGGGCCCTGACTGGGCTTCTGTGTCTGAGGTCTAGGCTGGAGGCCAAATGGAAGGTACAGACTCAGCCAGCGATTCTCTGCTCAGATGAAGGATGCGCCAGTGGGAATTTGAGAGTGGCAGAGTGAAGGGAAGGATCATTTTTGAAAGGCTACGTTTATCTGCAATGTGCATTGGGGTTAAGCATGATTCAATTATTTATTGAATTTATTTATTTATGCCCCTCTGTCTTTCAAAAACGAATTAAGGTAGTTCCCCCCCTCCGACCCAAAAAAGGACAGAAACAGTAAAAGAACAGAAAAGGAGTCAAGCTGAGTAATAACAGGGTTGTGGGTAGTGATTGTGGTGACCCAAGGTAAGCCAAGGGAAAATGATTGCAACTAAAACCAGTTTGGTTCTGAGCTTCCTGGCAATCAAAGCAAAAAGGGAAACATGATGCGTTATTACCTCTTATTGTCTTATTTAAAATAAGAAAGAGATGACCTTTCATTTCTAAGAAGATTTTTTTTCTAAGAGTAAAAAAGGTAAATACAATCATAGAGGTTAAAAAAAGGTCAGATAATAGAATGTGAAACACAAAAATAGTCACTCTGTAAATTACCCTGGTTTATTGGGACCGGAAGTCTTATGTCTGATAGGAGCAAGTTAGCAAGTTGTAAGAAGGTATCTGTCTTATGACGTCAGCCTCAAATATCTTCCCACATCCAGCTTTTCACAGACAACGTTATGTGGGTGTTGTGGCTAATGATTAATAAGTATGCACTTCGCAAGAATGGAGTAAATGGTCAAATATTGGCCTCACAACCTTCAGGGGGAGTTCAGTGATCTTTGAGAAGAGAGAACGAGACATGCTGGCAAGTAGGGGACACTGCTGTAACCAACAGGTGGCATTCTGGCAGGCGGCTCTCTGCATGAGCCACGGTGGGATTTCCCACCGCTAAGAGGCTAAAGCTCGATTTGCTAAGTGGCTCCCGGGCTGTGGCCTGCCCTGCATTAGCCCAGCTCTTTGTGGCTTGTTGGAGGTACCTTGGCACGCTCGCTGATTATCCGGCTGCCATGTTCTCCTCCTCCTCGGCTGAAATTCCTGAGGCTAATCTCTTGTGGCTCTCAGGTCTGATGGCAGAAAGGTGTGGCTACAGATTAACTCTGATGGGAAAACCAATAGAGGAGAAAGCTCCTTCTGCTATCTGAGATTCCTGGAGGGTAGATAAGCCAAGGCTTTTTCCTGGCCAGTGGTGATCCCATTCTCAAGTCTCATGATACTTCAAATATAATTTCTGCAAGAACTTGCCATTTTCTACCTTACTATACATTATTCCTGGGTATGGCCCAAAGAGCTTGGGTTTTGGAGATGAACACGGGTCCAAATCCCCTTTTGCCACTTACCTGGTCATGAGATCCTGGACAGATGATCTAACGTGGTTGAATCTGTAGTTTCTCATCTGAGAAACAAGTGAAACAAGTCCCCATGAGCTAATATTCACAAGGCCTCAAGATCCTTGATGTCCTTGTGCATAGACGGTTCTGAGGTCCCAGTTCCGTTTTTAAATATGGGCTCGTTGCTAGCCCCTGTTCTAGGTGCCGAGAATACAGAGAGAATAAAGCACAACACCTTTAATAATTCCTGGTGTGCTGTGGCATGTGCCATGGTGGAAGCAGGTGTTAACTGTGCCCTAGAAGGAGGGAGTCCAACTTGGTGATCTACACACTGGTGGGTGCTGCGGATCCAGTAGTCTGCTGCAATCAGAAAAGAAAAGCCAAGCTCCCTTCTAGCTCCCCAGCATTTGACCCATGGTTATAGGTACTCATCTATATTTTTAGTTGCTTTATTTATAAAAGGAGGAAGGCTGATCTGAAAGTCCTTCGTTCTCCTTGCAGATGATTAGCAAGGTAGACATGAGAGTGTCCCAGAGCTCCGATAGATTGGAATGTTAGGAAGTTTAACCAGTCTCCACCCACCCGAAGTTCCACGTGGAGCTCTTCTAGAAGAGCCAAAAACATTTCCAATAGCTGATCCCTGCAGCCCAAAGAATATAAAGAAGAGAAATGGAAGACATAACGCATTCTTGTAAAACAGTTATTAACCTTGCATCATGGCCATGTTTACAAGGTGACTGAGATGCCGTCAGTCCCACCCAGCCCGGCCACCGTGATTTAAGGAAGGCGAGCAGTGGAGGTGTCCTCGGTCGCTTTGATGGCCAGAGCGAGTGAGTCACCGCCACTCCGCCAGCCCGGCGGGTGTGCCTGAACTGAAGCACTAAACTTCATCAGCAGTGTAATTCCATTTATGCTATTACATAATTAAATTGAGACTTGAATTGTGCTTTTTAAAAGATTATGTGACCGTATGCAGCTTGAACAAGGGCCAACTTTGAAAAGAGTGGTCTTTTCACAATTCCTTTCTATTAGGTTAGGACTCTGTTATTTCTTGTTTCCTTTTTTTCTCCTCCAAATTTAAAATCAAACCCAGTCAGTGGTTAATAAATTGATATGATTACAGCTTAAATATTTTTATTTTAAAATGTGCTTTCAATAGGCTTTAAAACAAAAATAAAATCTCATGGAATCCAGATCATGCACCAAGCAAGGGATATCAGTGATCTGAGAGAACAATGTGGACTAACATTTCAAATGGCATTTTATCAAAGCAGGTTTTAAACAAAGTTTTAGAATCAGTACCCAGTAATTTAATTAGCAAATGGTACACTTAATTCTTAAAATAAGTCAAGTTAAAGAAAATGAAATCTTATGCCTGGCATAAAGCTACGACTTTTTGAGAAATTGTTTAACATTTGGGGGAATGCATCTCTTGTACTCAGTAATATTATGGAATTCAACGCAGATATATTAATTCAACCAGTAGGGAATTTTTATAGCAATAAATTTAATAAACAAAAAAGTACTAATAGCTTTCAATGAAATCCAGACATTAAAGTACAATCGTATTTGGAAAAAATTAATAGGGAAAATAAGTGTACTTGAAACCTAATGTGCCAGAGAATGTGGCCAGTTTTTATTTTTTTTAATCAGCATAAACTGTTCCTTATAAAATCTAGGCTAGTCTATGCATATGCAACAGCTCTTATTAAGATGCATTAGAAAACCCAAAGGCCATTAGATAATGAAACTGACCGGAGGTATTTTCTAGTGCTTCAATTAATACCCTGGTGGTTAAACTGTAATGACCATACTCAACTGGAGTCAAACCCAGATGTGAATTGTACTTAAGGACCTCAGAGTCGCTTCTTAGTGGATTGATTCTGAAACACTAAAGCACTAGATTATAATAATTGTTTTGTCTGACAGTTTTTTCTTTTTCATTGATAACCAAAGCAGGTATTCCCCCAAACTCAAACACTAGCATGGAGCACGGCAGGGCGTTGGCACCTTCCAGCCTTGTCCTGCACCTGGCACATAGTAAGCGCCCAGTAAATATGTGCTGGGTGAACACATGAAGAATATGTTCAGAAAATGAGTATGATCTGACCCAAAACACTAACCTGTTTCTTTTGAGATCTTAAAGTCAGCCAGCTTCCCTTGACTGGAGTCTATTGTAAGTCGATGTTGGTTTTAATTAAAGAATCTTGAGGGAGGGCAGGTATACAATAATACCTTTCATTTGTGAATTTCCAAAGAACACATATTCAGTTATGGAATCCTTACAACAACCCTATAACGTACTATCCCAATTTTACATAGTGAAATTAAATAACTTCCTGAAGTTTGCACATCTTGTACGTGGTAGAGCAGTTGAATCCAAACAGCCTGGATCCTAAAGCCATTCTTTCAGCCTGAATATTAGTAATGCACAAACTATTCCTCAAGGACCAAGTCCAACCTGTTTTTGTAAATAAAGTTTTATTGAAACACAACCGCACTCATTTGTTTGCATTGTCCAAGACTACTTTTACTCTACAACACCTGAGTTCAGCAGATGCAACAGATATTATATGATCACAAAGCCTAAAGCATTTACTGTCTGACCCTTTAAGAAAATGTTTGTCAACCCTTGCTCTGTACCACTTGCTTAAGAGTAAAAAGGAGTCAAGTTGACAGCTCAGATAAGGTTCATGTCTGAAAAAGCCTTCCATAGAAGTTAATCAGAATCCACTGTCAGAAATAACAGTGTTTGCCAACGGATTCAAGGCAGTGTGGGATGCTGGAAAAAGTGAAAGGCTTTAAGGCCAGGCTAGGTATAAATATCAACCCATCCATTAATGACTGTACATACTTGAGCAAGTTGCATCTTTTCTCTGAGTTTCAATTTTCCATCTGTAAAATTAGGCTATTTGTACCTCCCATGTTGGGTTATTTTAGGGGATTAAATAAGATAACTTCTATCAAAAGTCTTAATGCAGTATCTGGCACATAGCAGAAAATCAATCAATAAATAGCAATGAATACACAAGCATTTATCATTGCATCTCTGTACATCATACATTTATTAGCAAACGAAGGAAGCCAGAGTCACTAAGCTGCATTGTTCCAGAGTGTTGGTGAAAACCCGGAGCTTTGGGAGGGACTGTCAACCCATCAGAAACCTTCTCTCGCCAATCCATGGTTCTGCCGGGGATTCATGGCCGGGACTTCTAGTGCTTGCCTGGGGAGGGGTCTCCTAGGGGTTGTGTCTTCAGCTAAGGTCAGGCAAAACAGAGTCCATTCCACACCCCTGCAAAAGCTCACTCTGAAATAATGTGATTTTCCACCAAGGTGTCCATAGGGGCCACAGAGGGCGTCTGAGAGGCTTCAAACTCTCCAACCAACACATTGGAAGCTTCAAGTTGTTCTCTGCCACCTCTCTGGTCCAAGCACCACCGTCTGTGGGTAGGTACTGCAATAGCTTCCGCCAAGTCTGCATGCTACCCGGTAGCCAGAGGGCGCCTTTAACAAAATACGCCAGATCTTGCTACTCTTCTGTTCAAAACCCTTCTGAAGCTCCTCATTGCTCTCCCAGCAAAAAGCAATTCCCTACAAGGGTGAAGAAGGCCCAACATCAATTGGGCTCCACCCCATTTCTTCTCTGAGCTCTTGTCTTACTGTGCCCTAGTGTTGACTTTGTTCCTGCCATAATGGCCTTCTTCATGTCTCTTGAATGAGCCAAGCACACTCTGAGTTCAGCACGTTGTACATTTTTCCCTCTTTGCAGAACACTGTTCCCCTAGCTATCAATCTGGCTCACTCCTTCATTACTTTACTCAAGTGTCACCTCTGTGAGGGCCACTCTCTCCCAGCTGCCTGCCTCTTTCCCAAGCCACTACCACCTCATGTATACTTCTTTTCCTGTTCCTGTTTTATTTTGCTCCTAAGCGTTTACTCCCAGGTAATATACTGTATATTTTTACTTAATTCTCTTGTTTATATTTGCTTTCCCCAACAAGAATGTAAGCTCCGTGAGGGTAAGGACTTCTGTCAGTTTTGTTTATTGCTGTATCTCTATCTTTGAGAACTCCGACTGGCACATAGTAAATGCTCAGTAAATAATCATGAAGTGAGTGAGCATAGCAAAAATGATAGGCCTAAGCACTGAGTGAAATACCCCAGGCTTTACCCTTAGAAAGGCATTTCCAGAAAGACATTTGTGAAGTACCAAATGTCACAACCGGAGAAATGGTGGTACATTCTCTAAATTCCTAAGAAAATCACAAGGTCGTGTTTGGTCTACATATGTTGCTTCATTCTAAAGAGACCCCTGTTCTCAATTCTTACTCAGATGGTGTCTTTTTGTCTCCTGGCATTACCCTGTCAGGTGAGGGATCCTTAGTGAATAAGAAACTGTCATTTGTAATGGTCTCACAGAGGCTTGGAAGTCAACAACTGCCTGGTATTTCCAGTAAATGAATGTCTTTGTGCTGGCAAAAGCAATGTCAGGGGACACGTCCTTCCAGCAGCTGATGAAATGGCAATTGCATCTTCTAAGTTGCGTTTTCTCAGAAGAAAATCACAGCAGAAATTGAATATAACTAGAGAGACATGACATTCTTGCTTTATCAAAACAAAGATGATGATGATGGCGATGATAATCGTGATGACTCTACCCAGGAGTTATTGAGTGCTCTCTTGAATATTTTTCAACCCATATTATGCCATATGAATTTTAACATCAGCTTGTCACTTTCTGAGATGGTCCTGTTGGAATTTTGATTAGAATTGTGTTGAATTCATAGATTTATCTAAGGATGATTGCTCCATTTATATATAACATTGAACCTTCCTTCCATAAACATTTTTAATTTATTTAGCCACTGTGTTATGACCATCCAAAAAGTTTTATAATTTTCATTGTAAAGGTCTTAGACAGTTTTGGATATACTTAATCCTGAGTACTTCAAAATTTTTGTTGGTATTATGAATAAGGCATATTCAATTACATTTTTGATATTTTATCACTGGTATATATATACCAAACTGCTTTTGGTATATTGATCTTATATTCAGAAGTCTTTTTGTACTTACTTATAGTTTTATCAATTCTTTTGGATTTTCTAGGTAGATAATTATCTTAATAATGCACATAGGTAATATAATTTTATTTCTGCATTTAAAATTCTTTTACTTTCTTATTTTTATTATTTTATTATACTTCCTAGGACCTCCAGAACAATGTTGAATAAAAACAAGAATAGAGGTCATTTATGTCATTACTGACTTTAAATGCTTCTCAAGTTTTACCATCATGTATAATATTTGTTATGAGTTTTTGGTAGATACTGTTTATCAGATTAAGAAAGCTCCCTTCTATTTCCAGTTTACAATGGCTTTTGCCATGAAAAAGAAGTTGCATTGGAATTTTTGCATTGAGTTGCATTGGAATTTTCTCTCTGCATTTATTTTTACTATCATGCTTTTTTCTTCAATCCATTAATATGGTGGATTATATCACTGCATCTTCTAATCTTACCTGTCTTTCATGGTCTCAAACTTCTGGCCTCAAGTGATCCTCCCTCCTCAGCCTCCCAAAGTGCAGGGATTACAGGCATGAGCCACCACACCCAGCCCTTTGATGGTGTTAATACTACTTGTTTATAAAATTTTCCTTGCTAAATTTTTTTAAATGGATTTTAAAATCTATATTCATAAGTGATATTTTCCCAAAGTTTTGCTTTTTCATAGTGTCCTTGTCTTGTTTTGATGTCAGTTAGAAAACTTTATATCTTTCCATTCTAGGATATAGATTATATAAAATTGGGGTTATCAGTTCTTTTTGGTCATGATAACAGTTACTTAAAAAGCTCTCTGGGCCTGTTGTTTCTGGAAATAGTTTCATGCTACTGATTATTTATTTAATGTACTACTTAGGTTTTCTGTTTCTTCTTGAATCAATTTGATTACTATGTATTTCAAGAAATTTTCCATTCCCTCTGAGTTTTTACATTTATTCACATAAAGCTGTTTATGGCATTTTCTTATGATTTCTAAAAGTTCTACTGTATTCATGGTTATGTTCTCTTTTTTGTTAATATTGTTCATTGGACTTTCTTATTTTCTTGAATCTTGTCAGAGTTTTGTCTATTAGTTTGTTCAAAGAGACAGCATTTAATTTTGCTGATCAAACTATTTTGTTCTCCATGTTATTAATTTCTGTTCTTTATAACATCTTTCTCCTATTATCTTTAGACTCGCTATTTTCTAACTTCTTAAGTTGGATACCAAGCTTGATAATTCTTTTATAATATGTGACTTTGGGGCTAGAACTATTTCACTTAGTATGGTTTTGTCTTTGTAGCACAAGTCTTGAAAACTAATCTTTTGTCATTCAGCTTTAAATATCTCATTATTTTTATTATAATTTATTTTGTGACCCACATCTATGTAGAAGATTTTGATTGTTTTCACTGTTCTTGTTTAATATCCAAATTCGTGCAATGATTGGCTCTTTATAACTTAACTGTATCATTGGCATAGAATGTGGTCTCTGTGAAGTTCACCAATTTTGCTCTCCATGCTTCTTGAATTCTACTTACTCCTTTTAGGTTCCTCCACATTATTCCTTAGTAGCAAGGTTCTTTGAGTAGTAAACTCTGCTAGTCTTTGTCTGAAAACTTTTATTTGATCCTCTCTTTTAAGTAATTAACTGTATATATTTTGAATATTATTTTTCTTCAAAGACTTGAAGATATTATTTCATTGTTCACTACCCTTGATGGCTTCTGGCAAACCTACTGTCATTTGAACTGCAGGTCTTCACCCTGGGTTTGCTGTTAGGATTTTTCCTTGTCTTTGGTATTCGACATTTTCTTTAGGAGTATGGATTTCTTTAATTTATTCTTCCCAATATTTAATGTGCTTGTTTTATTTCAGGACTCATGACTCTTCAATTCTAGAAAATTTCAGTCTCCACCTACACGTTCTGCATGATGTTCTTGCCCATCCTTCCTATACTCATTTCTGGAACCTCTGTTATAAATGCGTTTGGACCTTCTGATTCTGCCCTCTGTGTCTCTTAATCTCTTTTCCATGTGATCCATTTTTCTGTGCCTCCTCACTCTATCCTGAGTCACTTTCTCAGCTCTATCTTATGGTTCACTCATTCTCTCCTCAGCTGTATTTAATTTGATATTTAACTAGTCCTTTGAATTTTATGTATTAATGAATATATTTTTCACAAATCTGAATTATTAGAGCATTATTGATAATTAGAAAATTTAGAAGCTATCTAAATGTCAACCAATTATAAATTAAATGAATGATAAATTAAATTATGGGGTCCCCATTTGATAGATAATTCTGTAGCCATAAAATTTAAATTACAATAAGCATAAAGCAAACAATCAAATAAAATACGTTAAAATAAAAACACATAAAATTATATATGTGCTCTTCTTGTGAACATATGTAAAAGGAAAAGTGAATACATTTAAAAAATAGCTATATGAGGGTGATTTCACTGCAGATGATCTTTCTCCTTCTCCAAACTTTCCATAATGACGTTGCATTATTTTTACTATTAAAAATAGTTCCTTAAAACACATTCACCTTCCCAGTAGAGCATCTGGGTACAAATTCTAAATATGAGGTCAGAATTGACACTTGCTTAAATATATCCCCACTGTCGAGAATTTCTTATAAGCAGAAATTCATTCCTAGATAACGGCAGATATTGAAAATCTTGCTAGTCGTTTTGAATGCATAGGTGTTCTTTCTGTCCCAAAGTTGATTCAGAAAATTGAAATCTACATGCCTGCGTGTGTCATGGCTAAGATGTCACGGAACTTGTTTCTTGCTTTTCTTTCAAACGTAATTAATAGTTGTATTTGGCTTTGAATATCATCAATTAGGAAGAGAAAAATGCTTTTCCATTCTACAAACTGTACTTTTTAAATTTAAAACCAGCTTGCAAAGCATAGGCCACGCTTACTTTAATGAAGATTTAAAAAAAAAAAAAAAAAGCACCAGTTTTTGCTAAATGGAAGATAATTTTACATTTTTAAGAAAAAACTTCATGGCCATGCATTTGCTAATCATAGTAATTTCTTGCGCCAGCAAAGTAGGGGTTTTCCTTACCTTATTTGGGGCTAGAACTTAGTGTTCAGAAAAGCTACACAGAGGCAGCTCTGAGAATATCTGTAGCACAATCATATCCTTGGATTTGGTCAAGTTCATTCCTCCCTTCCTCCGAGTGTTTCAGTGGCGCTTCCTCTACAGACTCAAAGCTGCCCTTCCCAGCGATGCCTCACTCGCTTGTCTTATTAAACAACAGAGTACTGGGGCGTCAAGATGAACACAGGGAGAACCACTTTAAAATTTCAGGATTTGGGATTCTGGGTTACCTGGTCTGGGTTCTGATTTTCAAGGTGTTCCTGTGGCTTTGTATACTTCTCTGGCCAGACCATAATCCTCAAACACAGTGATCATCATAAATGCTCTTCTGTTTCCATTTACTCCGCAGAAGCCAAAAGGTGCCACTGGTTTATGAGTTTATTCTGCCATGTGTCACTCCAGGCGGGTCAGAGGGCCAGCCGACGGATGGGCAGCACTAACCTCCCCATTTATTACTCTTGTCAACTCAGAAGGCTTTTTTTTTTTTTTCTTACCTTGTGAAAGGCCCATCAGCAATGAATCAGTGAAGTGAAGACGACAGTTGATTTGTGAATTTAGATTCTATAAAGTGACTCCGCTTTGGTGGGCTGTGTAGATAAAGCAACCGTCACGATAAGGTGGCCAGTGCAATTCCACAAAACCAGATTTATTGCGCATTTACGGAAATCATCCTATTTTAAAATGCCATAAATTCTAAATTGAATATTACTTATTCCCATGAATTTTGATTTATGTTTTGAATATTTTTAATGGGATGCTAAATAGCCTGGGCTAGAAGTTATGAGTTTATGCATTACTTTGCGCGGGCTATTGTGACTCTCTGCGGAATATATTGGCCATTCTTAGGATTTTATTTGTGTGCACTGCAGTGGGGGCGGGGGAGTGGATTCGGGCACCTGCTGCGGGTGCCCCGTGGGGAATGATGTGGATGCTGGTTAGAAAGAAAGGGCTGCAGCCTTCCTGCCTTCCTCGGGGCCAGCGGTCGCACAAGGCTGCCGCAGAGCACAGAGGAGTCTTTGCACCGGCTCAGACAAGGCTGAAACCGCAGTGGAAGGGAACAAGGAACCCTGACTTCCACGAGTAGGACTTACTGCCTCGGTAATTAACGATTTCAGTGACGACTTATTTACAGCCTGTCTCCGCCACTGGCCATCTCCTTGTTCCTCGCTGTAGCTCTACAGAGCCGGACGCAGGATGCCCTCCAATAACGAAGACAAAAGCAAAACAAAACAAACAACAACCCTCCATGACCTAGAATGCTTTAAGCCACCCCCTTCTCCAGTTAAGTCAGTTTTCTCTTCAACTGATAGTTAAAAAGAAAACCTTTTTATTTTAATCCTGGCTGTTGAAGCACTGAAGAAAAGGGACACCCAGTTACCCTTTCCCAAGGAGAAAGATCAGGAGAGACTCTTCCAACCTGGAACTGAAGCAGGGTCCCTGCCCGCAGAGGCCTCCAGGGGCGTTGCCCCCACAGGTGGTGGCAAGACAGCCGGGTCGGAAGTTCACTGAGTGCGGGGCAGGTGTCCCCCCCCCACCCCACCCCCGTTCCCCTGTCTAGCCCTCACCGAGCACCTGGCGCTGTGAGCTTGCAGCGGGTTCTGGAACCGTCGGGTGAAACCCTCAGGGTTTGTCCGCACAGGCCGGAGCCATCGCATCTTTAGTCCTGGGGGAAGGCAGCTGGTCTGGAGTCAAGGAAGATTCTTGCCCATTTGGAAAGTGTGGCCCAGCAGGCGGTATGCGCGGATGAGCGCCCGGTAGAGCCGTGGAGGGCTCCGACTCTCTTTTGAATGCTCTTAATACCGTGGTGTTCTGAGCTCTGGTGCTTCACAGACAGCGGAGTTGGCATGGTACTTGCTAGAAAGGTTTTTAAAATCTCTGTAAGGTGGAACCTTATAATTTCCAAGACCTGAGCCCTCTTAAGCCCCAAAGCCCCCAAATAAACTGTGCTGTTCTTTGCATTTCTGCTGTGTTTTCTCTTTCCACGGGGCATAGAAAAAAAGAGAAATACACAAATTGGCTTTAAAAAAAAAAGAAGTGAGGAGACTCTGTCCCGACCGTCTCTGAGCAGCATGCCTACCAAGATGGAGTAGCTCAATTTGGGTGGGTTCAATGTACAAATAATGGGACTCGATGTGTGACTCGTTGGCTGAGACCTTAGCGGGGCTGTCTGCTGCCGACACACGTCTAAGCGGCCACTGCAGGTAGCCGGGGCTTCCACAACACGGTGGCTGGGTTCCAAAAGTGAGTGTCCGGAGAGGTGGGGACGGAGGTAAGGGACAGGAAGAAGTGGTCAGAGACAGACAGACAGAGACAGAAAGACAGAAGAGAGGGAGGGAGAGAGGGACAGAAAGAGAGGGAAGAATCAAGAGGAGAGAGAGAGAGAGAGAGAGAGAGAGAGAGAGAGAGAGAAAACACTCCAGGCTGACGTTGTATTTTCCGTAGGACCTAGCCTCCGAAGTCAGAAAATCACTTCTGCCGCATCCTATTCAGTCAAAGCGAGTCACTAAGTCTGACGTGTATTCAAGGGGAGGGGATTAGACTCCACCCTTTGAGGGGAGGAAGGTCAAAGAATTTCTAGACCTTTTAAAACCGCCACCCAGGGTCACTGTGGGGAACAAACTTGCCCCTGTCAGGAATGAGATCGGCTTCCGGGTGGTGCCTGAGACCCTGTGGGACCCCGTTAGCATCTCTTGCGAGCAGCCGAGGACAGTGGGCTGGGCAAGCCACCTGCCCACAGAGACTGGTACTCGAAGCATCTCTTGTAATGCAACTTTCTTGGTTCCAGGGGCTTTGGGGGGAAAGTTCACAAGCAAATCTGAGGCTTCCTTGTGCACACCAAGTGCCATTTATTAATAATTATTTCTGGAACATCACTATGGTGGGGGAAATAGAGGTAGCTGTGTCACCCCTTGTCCTCACAATACTCTGCCCCCTTTTTTGTGCGTGACAGGTTCTCTTCATCCTTTAAGGCTCACACTTCCAACCCCAAAATATCTTCCTTAAAATATTACAGGGTGCCCCTGAGTGGAGTCAGTTTGCCCACAGTCCATTATTTTTACGCCCATCACAGCACCGAAGAGTCTATCGTCTTGTCTTCTAGACAGTGGCTCCATGGGGCAGGATCCTGCCCTATCCTCAGCCTCAAACCGAACATCTGGAATGTGCTAGGTGTTTATATTCCATAAATGTTGGCTCAGAGGAGCTTAGAAAAGTGGGCAATTGTTTTAGGCTATGACTTTCCAACATGGGACATGTGCAAGCTTACCTTCATGAGATGCTATAAAAGAAGGGTTTTGTCTCAAATATATTTGAAAGAAATCTGCCTTTTCTCATTCCAATCTTAGAGACTTACAATGCATGGATTTTGGGGGGTTTATTTTATTTATTTATTTATTTATTTTTGAGACACAGTCTCACTCTGTTGCCCAGGCTAGAGTGCTGTAGCATCAGCCTAGCTCACAGCAACCTCAAACTCCTGGACTCAAGTGATCCTCCTGCCTCAGTCTCTTGAGTAGCTGAGACTACTGGTGCAAGCCACCACACCCAGCTACTTTTAGTTGCCTGACTAATTTTTATCTATTTTTAGTAGAGATGGGGTCTCGCTCTTGCTCAGGCTGGTCTTAAACTCCTGAGCTCAAGCAATCCTCCTGCCTCAGCCTCCCGAAGTGCTAGAATTACAGGCATGAGCCACTGCGCCTGGGTCACAATGCATGTTAACACTGGAATGGAGCCAATATGAGCTCTTGGGTCAGCGGTGATTTGATTTCTGGCCACACCCTTGTGCAAGCCACTAAAACATGTGTCTTTCTTTGACAACAAAATGGCAATGACATTCTTATTCCCTACCTCATAGAGATGTTAATATTGAGAGAATAAACTAAAAAAATTCATGACAGGCATTTAGATGTGTTAGGGATTCAGTAACTATTGGGTAATAAGATTATCAGTAAAGGCTCTGAGAAGTCCTGCAACAATGATCACAGTATTTTCCAAACTTATTTGATGGTGAAATTATTTTTTTTTCACACGACACTTAATAATTTATACCCACATTTTGGGGAATATGGCTGAAGGAGACTTGATAGTACTGGGAATTATTCTCTGCCAATTAGATGATGCTTTAAATCTAGAAAAATTTACAGCTAACATAATTCTTGAGGAGTTGTTCAAAGGCTGAAGCTAGAATTAATGGTTAATGAATGAGTAGCTGGCACATTTTTTTCATTGAAACCTCTTTAACTGATAGCTCCTGTCTTTTGGGGAAATTCTTAACCTTGAGGAAAGTGTTTCGGATGTATTTGACTATATTTTTCAGTAGGCAGCAACATGAAAGGGGAAATACAAGCGTGTTGGGTGATCTTGCTGAGTTTAGCAGATTCCTTCTGTAATTCTTCTACATGTATCTGGGAGGAGATGCAATGTTCTTCACGGTAAGGACCCTCGCTTTCGATGGGGAGCCGCGGTTCCTGCTTACAGACATTTTGCTATCTGTTTACAGCTTACCAGGCTGTTCATGGGTTTTTTAGCTCTTCATGGAGACTGGAGGGTGTCAGGGGCTTTCTGAATCCCTGGGCAGGTCTGGGCCCAAGGCGGCTGCTGAAATGACCGTGTTGTCTGAGGACTGAGTGGAGTCGAGTGAAGTGGTTTTAATTGCCTGAGAGCCATTTCTCCTTTTTCATAACACACCACCCTCATCTTTCCCTGAGAGATCACTCCTTCCTCACTCCCAGGCCATGTCGCTTAGGGGGCGACGCTAGCCATGGCAACAGAGGTGGCCCCATGACCCAGGGCTAGCCAATCCAAACATCCCACTCCCCTACTCCAGACACAGACACGTGACCCAAGCCAGGTCAGGGAGGGCTCTGGATTGACCTGGGGAAGAGGGTCCAGGTGGTCAGACCCAGGGGGCCACGGGGCCCTTTGTCCAGGGAAACCCAGACGTCAAAACTTACTAAAAACTCCCGTTTGATAAAAAGTGGGGAAAGAGAAAATTTGCAATTACACACATGGCAATCCCTCTCAGGAATAATAATTAATACTGTTACTATAATGACTATCTTTTATTGAGTATTTACTATGTGCCGAGCTTCTGTGTTTCCCCAACTCTAACACACACCTTTTCCCATCTGAAGGTTTCTGAAGTCAGAATGCGTCTTTCAGCCACGAGCCTCTTACAATTTCCTCCTGCTAGGCAGCGATGACGACGCTGTCCTCATCGCCTTAACCGATACGTCCTGCCTCCATTTTTTGTGAATGCCCGAGGTGACGTAGGATTACGATCTATGTCTAAATAAATCCTTAAAAGATGTTTTCAACAAAAAATCCAAATGATAGGCCAACGATGATGTATAACTGACATCTATGTTTCAATACATCTTAAAGACAGAAACTTTTTAACAAAAATTCCAAATGATAAGAAAGCTTAGGGATGTGGTTTAACCAGCAGCGTGTTTTCCTCTCTGGAAGGGACGCGAAGTGACGTTGCATCCCGCAATGACGGCATCTCGGCTCCTGTGAAATGTGGGATTACCTTATTCAGTGTTGAGGCCAGCACTACGTAGAATGCACAGTTGGAGGACGCCAGCGCCTGGGAAGGTAGCTGATTTCTGAGATCCACCACCAAGCACCAAGCGCTGGCCCAGCGCGTGACAAAGCACATAAAACTCGGCCAGATAAGATCATTTCGAGACTCAAATCGCAAAGAGACTTCACTATTTGGACTATGAGTTCTAGTTTGCAGCAATAGGCGGACATCATCTTATTCCTTGATTGAAACAGACAAACAAAAAAACCCACCAACTTTTCTGTCCTTTCCGGATCCAAACGTCCCCCAGTGTTGCCGGCCTAGATGACGCCATCACAGCCCAGCAGCTTTAGGAAAAGTTACTTGTAATCTGCAGGATTAGACGAAAGCCGAGTTCCCAAATCTGCTGTTTCTCTACCAGAAAACTGACACCAGGGACTTCCAGAGACCCGCGAGCTTGTTTGAAACAACCAAGGGCCCAGTTGCAACCGCGTGGCGACAATTAGGATGTGATTTCCTTTGGGAAAATGTCACTCCGCCTATTTCAGCCAAATGTCCAAGTCGTTACGGACAATTTTTTCTGCACAACGCCCTCCCCCCGGATTTTGTAAATTAGAACCATCCAATGTAGCTTCAGAGTTTGCTTTGGGGGCACGGATTCGATTCTGGAATAAATTTGACTGCGGAAAGAAGGGCCCTGGTGCAGACGCTGGCTTTCCTGATGGAGTGCAGGCAAATGGGGGCTCGGGAAGCTCTTCTTCCCAGGCTGCTTTGAAAACAGGCTTTCATGTGAATATCAGACGCTTTATTGCCTTGACTCGGGTGACCTCATCTAGCAGAATGAAGTCATCCATCCGCCAGGGAAGACAAACCTTCGTTCCAGAGAATCAATCAGGCCCATCGAGGGTCCTCCTCGCCCCCTTATCTCCAGCCGGTGAGCGAGTGAGCGGCTAGAAACCTGACAGGCCCCAGAGAGCCCCTGTGACTTCGCGTCCCACTAAATAAAAAAGGAACCCGGGGCTCGGGGAAGCGCCAGCGCGCTACTGGGGAAGCACAGCCTGACACCATTTCTGACTTGGGGGATTGTTTCTTTTGGAATCATGGTATTTCTTGAGAACAAAAACCGTGGCATTCCAGTGAACTTCGGGGCTTTCTCCTTCTTGTTATTAAACTATTAACTCCTGCCAAATGGGAATGCCAGGCACATAATCGCCCGCCCGGCCTTTCCATCCCAAGCTATTGCACAACCCATAAACAGTCCAATTAGGAAACCAATTAAAATGAGAAAGAGGCTTCCTGAACTAGCCAGCAGTTGAGGCAGCGCTGCCTTTTCGTTGTCAGCCGGTGAAGGGTTTTTATTACATCTGCTGCAGAGGAGAGAGCAGCAAGGGGGGTGGTTGTGCCGGGCCCACGCCAGGCAGAGCCGATCTCCTCTCCCCCAGCCCTTGGCCAGCTCTGAGATGCTTTGTGATACCACGAGGTGGGTGTTCTAGAAGGAAGAAGCTCTGGCTTGCTTACTGGAACCAATACAAAAATTACAAATAAAAATTGAAAACCACACCGGTAAGTTTATTCTTGGATTGTCACAAAGGTTCTGGTGAATACGTAGCTTTTCCGGACAGTAGGTTCTTTTCCTAAAAGTGGGTCGCTGGCCTTGCATTCCTGGAGGCTTCTCATGTGCACTCCTCCCATTGCTGTGTCCTTCCATGTGGCTCTCAGTGGTTGTAGGATCCTCCTATGGTAGGAGGAAGCTGACCTTGGCCAAGGTCACATACCCCTTCTTTCTTCCCTTCAAGGGACTCTTGCTGGTGGCCGACTGTGTGCAGCAAGACAAGCTGCGCCCGGGGGATCTGCAAGGCAAACACCTCTGGAAGTTTCCCGCCTTCACTGAACGTGCCTTTAGTTTAAATCTCTAGTTTTAATCTTAATTCCTGTGTGTGGTGCACTGTAGGTGCTCAGACAGGGGGATGGTGGAAGTGTCCAGACTCATAGGCCTCCGATCATCCTAAGTGACCATCAGTATTCCTGCAAGAGTCCTCAAGGGAGAGGAAGGGCCACTGATTCCTCTTCCTGAGATGCACGTGTGCATGCGTGTGTATATGTGCATGTTTACGTATGCATGCGCATGCGTGCACAATGCATGCATGTTTTGGGGATGACATATAGCTCATTAGTTGAGTGGTCCTTGTTCTCCAGGGTGTCGTGGACTCCCTGTGTTATTGTGGCCACTCAGAGCTCCACTGGGAGAGCTGACTTTGTTCTTTGCTACTTACAAAGTTAGAGGGAAAGCAAATTGAGCTGGGTGTCAATTTCTGAAATGCCACATGGCTGCGCCCTAGAAAAGCCCCACTGAACTCTGCGATGGCATGAACGACATTCTCCCTTCTCTCTTAGAGATTTTGCCGTATCTTCTTTCTTCCTCCCCGGAGTTTCACTCCCTGAAAGCCGACATGGAGCTCTCTGCTGCTGCAGCCCTGGGGCCCTGGCACACGCAGGGCCGGGCGCGAGGTGAGCGTCACTGCGCACTGACAAGGGGCTCGCTTTTCTTGAATGTCTCTGCCTTTCTCCACCAGAAAGAGTCGCTCTTTTGGACACATAACCTTCCGGCCCATATTATTTAAATTTTAAACTAGAAGTGGAGTTGAGTTTTAGGACCAGGAGTCAAGTCTGTAAATACAGCGTTATTTTACAAGAATTTGGGTCTCATCTAGCTGAGTAACTTGGGCAAGTTGTTTAATCTTCTTAGCCTCCCTTTCCTCATCTGTGAGACACAAATAATAATAGCACTTGAGCCATAGGTTGTTGTTAGTGGGGTAACGTGTATGCAACATGCTCCCATCAAGGCCTGGCACATGCAACGTACTGCCCAAAGTAAGTTGTCATTGCTGTGCTGTGCTCTGGTTCAAGCTGTGTGCTTTCTCTCGGTGAGACCAAACCTTGAGCGTGCAAGCCTGCACTTGGCCTTGTTTGGAATGCTGATACCAACACGAGTTGGACGGGACTTTGGGAGACTTCAGATGCCCCTTGTGTGTCCACGCTGGACTTCCCTGAAGGTTGGTGGCTATTGATTGAGCATCTGTAACATAGTAAGTGCTGTACTTTGTGTTTCCACGTGTCCTGTCTCATTAATAAAATAGCCAGCATTTGCTTAGATCTCTGGTGGCTGGAAGTTCACCGCATCACAAGATAGTCCGTTTCTACTAAGAGGTAGCAGGGTAGACTGGTTAAGGGTATGAACTAATCGTGTTTGAATCCCAGCTCTGCAGCTTACGAACTGTGTGACCTTGGATGAATTACTTTAATTCTCTCTTCCATTTGCTTTATCTATAAAATGTGAATAATATTAGTAATAGTCCCTACCACATATGGTTTCATGAGAAGTACGTGAGTGAATATTTATAAAGCTCCTTGAAGAATGTCTACTGTGTGTAAGCCTGTATAAGAGTGTGATAAAAAAAATTCCACTTTTATAATGACTCAGTGTTAGAAAGTTCTTTCTTCTATTGATCTAAAATGCATATTTTCCATTCCCTGGAGGCAAGCAAGGGCCCTGAATTTAGAAAGTCCCAAGTTTTGTGCCCATTTCCTAGCCATGCTGTGCTGAGAAGTTGCTTTTGTTTTCTGAGTCTTTATTTCCTCATCTGTAAAATGGGTGCATTCATCATAGTCCTGCTTAGTATCCAGAAAGTTGTCTTGAGCCCAGTAATGATGGATCTTCTCTGGGCCAGACTTATGCTAACTCATGCTAACTTAGGACTTAGGTGTCAGCCAGAATCCCGACGTGTCACATCACGAGGACCAGGGCCACTGTCAAGAGGCCTGGAATCTTTGGACCGATCCCAGCACAGCTGGGATGATCTTTCCAAAGTGCAAACTTGACAGCATCTGTCCCGGCTCTAAATTGCTCTTCCTGAGTTGTTCCCTCCATCTCCTCCTGCTTCAACCCCCTCATTCCCTGCTCTCCACCCCTCCTCCCAACCCACTGGCACTTGTTCCTCTTCCCTGTTCTGTGGGGAGCAGTGCTTCTCAGCGGGAGGTGATATTGTCTCCGAGGGGACATTTGGATTGTCTAGAAACATGTTTTGGTTGTCATGACTTGGGAGGGGGAGGCTAGGGCTGCTGCTACATATGCCACAATGCACGGGACAGCCCCCACGACAAAGACCTATGGGGACCGAAACGTCAATAGTGCCGAAGTTGAGAAACTCCGGGCTAGATTCTGGACCTTTCCCGAGAATCCTCCCCACCACCTATCCGCCCACCCGTGCCTACCTGTATCAGTCAGGTAGACGAGGTTCCAGTGCTCCGTGTCCAGTGCAGACTGGATGGGGGACTTGAATCCACATCGTCCTCACTCTGGGACCGGGGCTGAGGGAACAGGCCACTTCGGAATGATGCAGGTTGCAGGGGGGAGAGGAGAGAGCATGTGAGATTGCGCACTGGTGTTGCTTTTGCTCACAGTTCATTGGCCAATTCAAGTCACGTGGCCACATCTCTAACCTCAGAGAGGGTGGAGACATACAATCTCACCGTGAACCTGGAAGGAGAGAAACAAGTGTTCGTGAGCAGCCCTGATGACCACCCACACCCAGTCCAGTCTCATCCTCGAAGACTCACTTCGGGTGCCGGGAAACCTACCCTGATCACGCCCGCCTTTGCTTGGGGCTCCCGCGTAGGCTCACCCATCATAACACGGCGCTGCGGCTGCGTGTCCGGTGGACAGTGGGATTCTTGTTCACAACGACGACCCCTAATCCCGTGCTTAGCAGGAAGTGGAGCCCAGGAACAACTTTCTGAATTAATGAGCAACTGATCGATGAATTCCCATCCTGGAGGAGAAGCTGAGTAGGAGAGGACTCTGAGCAAATGTTGCCGTGTGTCTGGCCCAAGAAGCTGATGTCATTGGGCCTCTGTCCCCACCTTGACCAGACCTGCAAGGGCATCAGGATTCTGGGATTGATGCGGCCCATGGTCTCCTCCCCTGGACTTACCCGGTCCTGCCTCCTCATCTCTGCGTTGCCCAAGTTCCAAGCTGTCCTTGCTGCTCTGGTGGCTGCCGCCCATTGGTCTGCACGGGACCCTGTCCTCCCCACCCCTCACCCTGGAGAACTGCTTTCTAAGGCAACATTTCCAAACTTCAGTCACTTACCTCAGACTGCTCCAGTTTCAGACCTATCTTAGCCCTGCTCTCCCTATTATCTAATCAATAGTCTCTTTTAACTCAACTCATATTTTTACCTAAAGAAATGTATTTACAAACAAGTTGACAGCAGTCCCAGATAGACAGATAGTAGATAGACAAATAGATAATAGATAAATTATAGGAGAGAGATGTTAGAGAGATAGAGAGAGATAACCATTGGTCCTTTTGGGGCATTCTAGGGAACCACTTTAATATTTTCCAAACTGGTAAATCAAGCCTTTATCCTGCCCTTCTTATATGACCCGTACCTCAGAGTATCCTGATAATTAGTGAAGGAAAGTTTTTGTCTTTGTAGGAATATTCTAGCCAGCAAATGAAGAAGGAATGTCAGAGTTGGGACATCACTGTTCTGCAACCCCTAGTGACTCCATAGACGTAGGCAGTGATCATCAGTGACTAGTGACGCCCTGTAAAGAGAGACAATGAACATTATCTACCTCCCAGTGGTAGAACAACACTATCTATTTCATAACCTTGCAAAAAACGTATTGAACCTGAATCTGATCAAGCCTCTAGACCTGACTACCAATGTACGGGGTATTCGGGGGGGGACAAAGGGGCATGTTAAATGACCCACAGGACGCAATCAGTAAATCCAGATTGTGGGAGACTCTACAAAACAGATGACCTGGCTTCTGCAGGACAGCCCTCCCCCAAGAAATTGCAATTTAAAAGAGAGAGAGCAAGAGAGTGAGAGAAAGAGAGAGATTGAAAGAAGATTAACTTAAACGTTAAAAGAGACTTGTGTAACATAGAAAATTGCAAGGTATGCAAGGTATCGTTTGGATCCCAACTCAAATTAATTTGCTAAATGCGAACACTGGATATGAGATGGTATTTGTAGTAATTGTTACTATTTTAAATATGATAATGGTATTCTGGTTAGGCTTGTACAAGTCCTTATATTTTAGGGATATATATCAAAATACTTTCAGATGAAATGATATGATGTCCTATGTGTGATTCGAAGTATCCCAGGCATGGGGAGAGGCGGACAATGAATAGAGAAAGATGGAACAATGGCCAAGGGGCTATGGGTGTTGACGCTGAGTATGTCAGATTCATTCCATCATTTCCTTCACTTTTAAAAATGCTTGAAATTTTCTATAATAAAAAGTTCTTTGAAAAACCAGGATGCTGGCATAAGAAGATGAGCAGGGTCAGTGATAAGGAGAGAAGTCAGGGAAGACCCACAGAGGAAGTGACATTCAAATCTGAATGACAGAAAAGGAGCCAGACTTGCAGGGACATGGGAGGGAGTATTCCAGGCAGGGGGAACAGCAAGAACACAGTCAGGGAGATTACTCGCCTCTGTCTAAGAAATAACCTTGAAAAGCCGTCAAATTAGCAACCAAAAATACTGCTGTTTTGAAAATGATGCTAATTTTCAGCAGGAATTCTTGTCTCCAAACGGAGGCGTGTGTATCAACCTTATGCTTAGGATTAAAGTTTCAAGTGTTTCTAAGATTTTGATTAAAATTAGTTTAATTAAAAAAATGTTAATTGCCTTATTGTTTTCACCACTTGCCTTCCGATCCCACCGCTGGGATCAGTCCCAGCACCTGCTGGAGTTCCACAAGCTGCCAGTTCAAACAGCCACATGTCAGTAAATAAAAGGAAAATAACGTTTTTTTTATATATTTGTGAAATACTGCACCAATGCATGTAGTGTAAAATAGCCCAGTGTGGTCCCAGCTGAATAGTAAGAAGGTGATTTATTCCCAAGGTTCTGTTTCCATTTTTGCTGGTTATGGTAGCATATCAGCTGAGCTTTTTGATTGAATTACCACCTTGTATTCAGGCTGGGACCATGCATTATTACATATGTAAGTATAAATGTTGATGCAAATGAGTTTTCCTAATGAAAGGAGAGGCAGTTTATTTTCCCCTGCATAATGGGTGGTTCTGAGGAGCAGATTTATTCTCTCAGAGTGAGTACATGCTTATTTTTCAATTTGTCATCCATTCTTAGCATGAGCCCCCCAATAATTCAGACCTGCAAATCTTTTAGTTTTCATATTTTAATGTAGTTTTTTTTTCATTTTTAAACTGAAATCAATTTCGATGTGATTTATCATCAGAGAATTACCTTATATAATAAAATGCTTAAGTGAATGAAGTAATAACTTCAGGCCTATCGGTTAGAGACAGCAATTTTTGGTTCTTCAGTTCCAAATAAACGGTGAGATCCCAGGTCACACTTTCATCTCATTCATTACACTGTATGCTTTAGTTATTACTGAGTTTTGGAGTGTCTAGAAGCTTTAAATGAGTTGAATTCTTTTTAGAGATTGCTGAATTTCATTTTCTACAGTTTGAGCTACTCTGCTTGGTGTCGCCGGGTTTTCTGTTCTCCCCTTACCTAAACCAGCTGGCCAAGTCTGGAGTTCAGTTCACTCTTCATAAATTAGGATACTAATGTTGAGCCCTGGGCTCTCTCTTTGCATATGAAATTAACTGCAGCTTCCTTGCTTTGAAAGGATTTGCTTAGTAAATACTTGGCCGATGACTGCAGAGGGAGAACCAGGCCCAAGGGGGTGCAACAGTGGGAACATTTCCCTCCTACTTTTGAGGACCTGTGTGAGCAGAGACCCTTGACAAAGTTGCCCAAGAAGCAGCCTTCTGCGCTGATGGCCAGTTTGAGGATTCACTGGGCAGGGCTCCTCCAGGGGCATGGTGTGAGTTTAGGGACAATAGTAGCTTTCTTTCCACCTGCCAGAAATCTCCTAAAGATAATAATACTGGCAATAATAATCCTGTTTATTTACTATATTCATATGTGTAATATACAATTAATAAATATACTAAATATATAATATATAGGTTAGATATCCTAATAGTAATAATACTCAAATATTTATTGAGCACTTACTCTGTCTAGGCACTATGCTAAACATCTCATTAATTATCTATATAAATAACATCTATATATTGATATACTTATCTATATAATTATTTAAATGGCATTGTTTCATTTAATCTCCACCACAACCCTCCAAGATAAAAACTGCTATAATTCCCATTGTACAGATAAAGAAACAGAGGCTCAGAGAAGTTAAGTAATTTGGCCAGGGTCACGCAGTGACCTCCTGGAGGAGCAAAATTGCACAACCAGACAGTTGGCCTCAAAGCTGTCTTCACTTTAAGCACTTTACTTAAGCAAGATTTCCACTTACAGGGGAATGCTTCTTTGTCAGCATTTGTTAAAACTCCTACGATCTTCCATCTGCAGGAGGGAGAAGAAATTGTGTAGTCACTTGGTGGTTTAGAGTCTGGACAGATGTGGTTGAGTTCCAACTCTGGGGCTGTCACTGAACAAGTTGAGTGGCCTTTGCTTATGCTGCTTAACCTCTTTCTACACCTCAGTTTCCCCATTTGCAATATGGAGGCAGTAATGATAATATTGTTACTGTGGAGGATGAATGAACCAGTGCAGTGCCCCGTGGGTCAGGATCTATTGAACCTATCTAGCTATTCTTAAACTAAAATCTTATACCAGGTTTACTCAGGTGGGAGCCACTTCTGGGAGCTGCTTAAAAGGGGCTTATTAATTTGCATTTCTAATTACCCTCTAACTACCTGCCTGGCCAGTCCTCTGAGGACTGGCTCAGTGATTGATGTGATACCACTTAGAAATTTCTTTGAGTTCCTCAGAAGAAAGGTTTTCTGAACAATCCAGCTGGTGTTACCATTTAGAGAAATCTGAAAACCTAACTGTGCTGCTGATACGCTCATAGGGAGTTGAAAGGGGGATTATCTTTTAAGACTTGAGAATGTTGATGTTTGCAAATATTTTCTTGCTGCCTCTCCTAATACTGCAAATTGACTGCGGAGATAATGGGCAGAGGATGACATCATACCAAACAGCATCCTTTTAAGTGCAAAGGCTGGAGGAACCACTTAGAGTAATTAGGAAATCCTTAAACAAGTGTTTGCAAAGTATTGGCTAACCCTTAATGTTTGCTTTTTTTTTTTTTTTTTTTTCCTGGCATCCAATGCTAAAAGTCTGACCTTGAATAATTAGCTACCCACTAGCTTTCAGCACTAGGACCAGAAAGGCTCCCGGGCGCTGTCTGGCTGTGTGCGCAGTGTAGAGGAAGTGCTCTCGCGTGAGCTGTGCACAGTGGAGCTGCACAGGCCCCTGCTAATGCTGCAGGATAAAGTGCTGACTTTCTCTCCTTTTGCTTTCCTTTCGCTTTGGAAAGCTACCAGAAGGGGACAAGGACCTGGGGCATAGCCAATTATCTGAGTGTGCCCATGGAGCATCATGTCCTGGAACTTCTCTTGCATCACCGTTCTCTGGTCTGCTATGGCCCCTTCTCCTCTCTGTTCTTTCCCTTCTCTCCTTCCTCTCCTGCCCAGGTATTAGGCTGAATGCTCCACGGCCAGAAGCAGTTGTTACTCCACGGATGTTTCTCCCTGGATTAGAGATTCAGAAACTCAGTCTTGGACTTGGCCAGGCCCAGGAGCTGCCTAAGAACAGGGCTCCCTGATCCCTCGGGGCAAGTTTTAGAGCCACTGCACTCCAGCCTGGGTGACAGAGCTAGACCCTGTCTCTAAATAAATAAATAAATAAATAAAAAGTTAAAAAAGTAAAAAGCCACCATCACACATTACTGTTGCAAATTTAAAGCTGTTTAAATTCCAAAGGAAATCAAATACATGCAACAAATCAGGGAGCAACTTTCCAAATAGTTCAGAGCTTGAGGATTCACATTTGTCTACTGTGTCATTTTTTTGAAATTATGCTCAAACTTAACATGGTCATTTCTTGGTACTATGTCGTATGCATGTATTTATTTCTTAAACTCTTAGGAAAATGCCCTGTGCCGATTAAGCTTATCCATTCCTCTGTTCATTGACTATTTACTGAGCAACTACCATGCTCCAAGTACTGTGCTGGGTATTGGGGTGTCCAAGAAAATACAAAAGTTAATTTGATCTGTGCCCTTGGGGAGTACGCAGTCTAGGGGAGGGCAGAGATTAGGCAAATAATCACATGTGCATAAATTATTTTAACTCGTGGTATATGCTATAAAGGGAAAGTGAGGTATGTATGTGGACATTTGGTTTAAATTTGGGGTGAGGTAGAGTGGTATAAGGAGGCATGGTCAGGGGAGGTTTCCTTGAGAGATGATGTTCTAGTTGATATCTGAAGAAAATATGTAGAACTTAACCAACCAAGGAGCAAGAGCAAAAGTTTTCTAGGCAAACAATAGCATATGCAAAGACTGTTGGAAGGGAAGACATTGGGCAGCCGGAGGAACTGAAAGCCCGTTCATCTTAAGTGGCAGAGGATGAGATTAGAAGACTAGACAGGGGCCAGACTGGGGAGGTTTGGGCAGGTCATGGGAAGGCATTGGAACATTATTCTGAGGACAAAGGGAAAACATTGAATTTTTAAAATTGTTTTCTTTTTTTTTTTAAAGCAGGGAAGTGACTTGATCAAATTTGAATTTCAAGATCCTTTGGGCTGCAATGTGAAGAGACGAGTGGAGAGAGAAGGGACACCAGCTTTGCTGGGGTCCCCATGGAAGATGGTGGGGTCTCAGACCAAGGTGTTAGTGGTGTGTAGTGGAGTGACAAATCCGGAAGATATTTTGCAGGGAGAATTGACAAGCCTTGGCAAGACTGGGTGGGGTGGGGTTGATGAGGAGGAGGTAGGTCTCCAGAATGAATCTGGAATGTCTGGCTCCAAGCAGCTGTTTACATCGGGGGTCCCCAATCTGTGGTGAGTTCCATAATCATTTCATTATACATTACAATGTAATAATAATACAAATAAAGTTCACAATAGGTGTAATGTGCTTGAATCATCCCGAAACCATCCCCCTCTCCCCAGTCCATGGAAAAATTGTCTTTCATGAAAACGGCCCCTGGTGCCAAAAAGGTTGGGGTCTTCTGGTTTACATAGAAAGAAAACACTAAAGATCAGCAACCTTGTAGGTGGAAGATAATATAAGTGAACAAAGCATTAAAATGATTCCTTTACTAGCTATTTAAGAACTCTGACTTGCTAGATATTCCCAGAGCATCAGGCAGGACTCCATATAGATGGTCAGTTCTTGTCCTTGGGAGTTTGTGATAATGTGAAACACAGGTGTTATTACAAACATCACTCATGTTAATATTAGCAGTTACAGCCTGTTCCTTAACACATGCTATATTCTGCATCTCCTGTTAGGGGGGACCTACGTATATGCACCCCTCAAGTTTCTATACCACTCAAAAGTCAGTGGACTTTTGATCATGAATATAAATTGTCAGCCCACTCACCATCCCCAAATGGAGATATTTATTTGTTTTTTTATACCCAAGTTGAGCTCTGTTATCCACATTGTTCTTCTGGTAACCACAAGGTAAGCCAATTCTTAAGAGATATTTTAACAAGGTTTCCTATGAGTCTTTTCAATAAGTTCTTTAAAAGAAACGGTGTGTATTTTATTTTTTCAGGAAGTAAATGATGGCATTTGTGCTATTATAAATCATGATGGATTTCCATATTCTCCAACATAAAGAATCTTTTTTTTTTTCCTCTTAGAAAGGAAAATTAAGGTTGCTGTACCATGGGATCACTTTCATTATCTTTAGCATACAAATGATCTTTTAAAAAGATTTTTTTCCCTCTACATATGTACAGTATCAATGATATAATTTACATTGCATCTTTCATATTAACACTCTGATCCATCATCGCTAACAATGCAAGGTCTTTGTGCGAGGGGCTGTCGGACAAATGTTTTAGCTTGTGAGAAGAAAATTGTTAGCATTTGAATAGAGAAGAGTACAGGAAGGATTAATAGCCTACTTTGATGGATTAGAATGTAGGGAAATTGCTCAATATTAATATGAAAATGTTTGTGAATTGGTTGCAAGGTGCTGTCAATGGAAAATGATTACGTCTCCAAGGCCTTATCAAGTGAGACTTGACTCTTAGCAAAGACCTACACACAAAAGATTGAGGAGGGGTGTGGAAGAGGGCTGGCTCCTGGGGCCGGGACACAAATGCGCCATCAACCATTAGCGTCCTGGAGTCACTTTGGGTGCCCTTCCTGTTAGATTGTACACATCTTCATGTTATCGTATCTGAATATGGATTTATAACAAAAGAGACAGGAAGTGTGCACCATAAGTTATTATTTCTATAATTTAACCTTTCTATCTTTTAAAGCTCAATCAGAAACAAGCAGGGCATTGTCGCATGCATAATTGAGCTCCCCTTAACTGATTTCTTTTTTTTCTGTCTGTGCACAATGGTTTCCAAGATGGTAATTTTCAAGGAGGGGACCCTGTTTATAAACCATGATATGCAAGTAGTTGTTTAATACTGCTGCCCACAAACTCAAGTCAGAGCAATCCTAATCTGAGAATGATGCCTGAAAGATTTCTGTGGATATGAAAAAGTTACACTCGCAAAATTTCACTCGCATGATTTGAACATGCCTTAAGCATTCATTTACCTAGTTAATGTCAGAACTCCGGCTTAATTTATTTTCTAGACCCCGTTTATTTCTTCCATTAAAAACTCAAACACTAAAGTATTGTCCTGAATATATATATATATATATATATATTTGGATATATTGTATATAAAGAGGAAATTGAATATTTGAATTTGTCTCCTAAAAAACAGACTTGTTCAATATGATAAAACATACACAAAGTACAATAAAACAATTGCCCTGAATTCCCTTCAGTAGGAACTATTCCAGATGACTTCAGGAGCTTTCTCTCTCTCTCTCCCTCTCTCTCTCTCTCTCTCTCTCTCCCTCTCTCTCTCTCTCATATATATATATGTATGTATACATATACACACACATACACATACATGGCCATATGTACATATATACATAAATGTTTCTTAATGAAAGTTCAAATTCATGACAAAATAGTGACTAATAAGACTTTGTTGTTTCTTCCAAAATCCTAAACAATCTGGGCTCCCTTTGCCCCTCTGGTGGGTGCCAGCAGCGTGGGGCCACCTGGTCCTGACGCAGCACGTGGTGCTGACATTCAGGCTCACTGAGAGTCGTCCAGATAGAAATGACAGGCTGGGCAGTGGGCAACGTTGCTCTTAAAATCAGGCCATGGTCTCTTCTCATCCTCAAAAGGGTCCTTAGAATAGGACTGAAATTCTTACATAGAGTTTTTCTATGTAAGTTCCGTGTGTAGCAGCTAGAGCAGGCTTTCTCCACCTCGGAACTGTTGGCATTTGGGGCGGGGCAGCTCTTTGCTGTAGGGCTGCGCTGAGCACTGTGGGCTGTTTAGCAGTGTCCCTGGCCTCTGTTCTCTATGTGACAGTGCAACTCCCTTCCAGCCGTGACAACCAAAGTTGTCTCCAGACATTGCTAAATGTCCCCTCAGGAAAGAAACACTCACTTCCCCTAGGGTTGAAAATGAATATTAATGTTGGAGTAAAAAAATATAAATATAATGTTAAATTACTGTCTCCTTAATATAAAAGGTGAAATTCCATGATGTTTGTTTACACATTTTTAAAAAATAAGAGTACTAGCTACCTACCATTGAATAACCATTTACCCAGCATCAAATGTTTTAACATCATTCTATAGTCCTCGGAGAAATCTAATGAATCGGGTAAAATGATTCCCATTTAACAGATGAGGAAACTGAGGCTTAGGGATGTTCAATCACTTGCCCAAAGTCAATCTGTTGATATGGTACAAATGGGCCCCAAGCTCTGACAGCCGTGTTCTTCATCCCCACTGCGCGTACTTGGCAGTGAAGTCTTCACTACAGACACCTGCACTGCGCCCCTGATGGTCTGTGATTCATGAATCTCAGTCTCCCTTCGAACCCCCTAAAAAAGAGCTCTGAGACTCTGCTCCTTCCCAGCTCATCATGACACCTCGTACCTTTCCTGCTCCATTAAGCTTACATCCCTCCTTCCACGGGCAGCTGCTTCCTGGGCCCATTTCTGGAAGGTGCAGCAACCTGAAGTAGCAATGTTAGGACTCATCTAGAAGCCTGTGGAGTCCCTGGAAGGCCTCCTCTTTCCCCATAATCCCTATTGATGGGATGCCCTAAAACAGTGACATCACTTTATCCTGGCCTGGTTGTCCCTGGTTTTAGTTTAAGGCTTCAAGTTGCAAACCTCACCCCTTTGCACAGCCAGGTACTGATCCTCCACAAACGCCAATGTGTGTCTGCACACATGCACAGTGTTGCAGAGGTTTTCAGGGGACTCATAGAATCCACAAGATCCCCCTCCCTACACCTCTGATTAACAACCAGACCAATAAATGGGCTCTCCCAGAATTTGGGCATAACTCAGAGCAGCACCTTCTTCATTGAAAAAATAAACAAAAAGAAACTTGTGAAAAAAGAAACCCATGCTGGGATCTAATTTGGGAAAAGAAGCAGTAACAGGAACCAGCGAGAAGGCACTGGGACAGCAGGTGGCCTCGTCCTGGGGCCCTGCAACCTGCATTTGAGAAAGGTGACAGTTGGCAAGGCCAGCCTGCGGCAGGCGTGTCCCCCGCGTGCCCCTGGGATTGGCAGCCTCGTTATTGCTGCTGTCAGTGTTTGTGGATACAGACCCGGGCGGCAGCCAGGCCTTTCCCAGGTAGAGATGTTCCTTGTGACCTATTAATTCCCAGGCGAAGACGCAGTCAACACAGAGTGCTGGTGGCTCTTCATCCCACCGCTCAGCTTTCTGCCTTAACCCCTCCTTGTTCGTGGCTGAGATGTGCCCACCTCGGTCCAGTCTGGCTGACACCGTGGTCCAGATTCTTCCTCTTCTCCTTTTGATTTAAAAACTTTCCCCTGAGTTACACATGTTCCTAGTTCTAAACGAATTCTGCAAGACTCTCTCCCCCTCAATCTCGCTCTCTAGAAGCGACTCTCATTTCTTTCTGATGTACATTTGGGCACTTATTTCTGAACATAATACAGAGGAAATGGAAAAAATTGAGGTCAGAAGACCCAGCTAGTAACCCCTGCTCTGTCCTCTCGTGACTGTGTGATTAGAGTCCCTCAGCAATACTGTCGCTCTGTCCCTCTGTCCCTCTGTCTCCTCATTGTAAATTGAGATAATATAACACATGTCATACATAGCCTGTATCTCAAACAGAGAGGGTATAGGAAAGTGCTTTGCAAGGAGATACGGTACGTAAAAGACGTTTGCATACCATAAAATGTTACATACATGTTGATTTTCACAAAGTTCATTTCATTTCTTAACATTTTTAAGGCCAACCTGCAGTACTATCACCTAATTTCTTCACAGAGGTACGTTTCTGTAACTCATTTTTCTGTACTTGTCAAAGAAAAAAAAGATTTTTCTTTCCTTAAACGCAGCCTGCATAAAATTCAACGTGTGTAAGTGGATGTACCCGTCAGGGCTTTGGGTTGCAAACATAGACATGGACTCTAGTACCTTAAATCGAAAGGGAGGACTTATTCAAAGTTTATCAGAGTGAATAGGATTGATATTCAGAATGGTTAGTAACTGCTATCGCCTGGCAGTGTGAGGTCAGGAGGGGGTGGGCAGGTTCCTGGTGGCCCCTGCTTTTCTGGGGTTTAATCCTTAGGTTTCTGGATGGTGGGAAAGCTGGGCAGGTTCTAAGGGAGGGGCCTCAGCCAGGACACTGGTGGATGCAGTTGGGAGCAGGGGACAGTGGCTGTCTACTGGTGGGAACTGAAGGACTTCGACATTTTAACCACTGGCCTGGGCTCGCGAATGCAGACCCGCTGAACATCAGCCTTGGCTGGGGAGAGGCCAGAGAACCAGGCTGGAGAGACATCCAGAAACACATACAGGGGAATGACACCTCCACCATCTTGTATGAGCCCTTCCTTGGAGGATATTGACACAGATTCTGAACACCACTGCCGTGAATAAATTCCCAGCTGTGCCTTCATGGCGGTGGCGTTCATTCAGGACGCAAAGTCCTGGGTGGGAACATCAGGCCGGCCAAGGCTCCCTGCCCACACCCTGCCTGACATGGACTGAGCAGCAGATGGCACGAGGCCAGCCCTACTTCCTCCTGTGACAGAGTTGATGGAAGTCTCCTTCAGGAAGAAAAGGGATTTTGATCTGGGTATCCAGTGTCCACTAGACTGAGAGTTTAAGGTAGAGACAAAGATGCTTTTTTGTAAGGTGCTCCCTAAATCTGTTTCTCCTCCTCTCCTTCACGTAGTGACTAACCCTGTGAAGAACTCATCATCATCATCACAGAAAACCCTTCACCACTGCAAGGTGATCTGCAATATGCTGCCCAGCTAAAGGTCACCTTGGATTTTTATCTTGGCTGCTATGCTTTTCTTCTCATTAAAATATTTGACAAGAATTCTTTGCATGGATGAACGGCTCCACACACCCTAGCCCCACACTGCTCTCCCAAAGATGTTGACTGTCATAGTAAATAATCATGTTGCCGGTCAGAAATCAATATCTGTGTCATACACACATTAACACAGAAATCTGGTGTTCTTACAGTTATAATGCTTCCTGGAAGATGCTGTATGATTTCTTGGTGAAAAAACATATATTTTCTTCCCTTTAGGTTATTCTGAGTGGCCTAAAAAGTAAGGTTTATATCTTTATTCATCTCTGCATCTCTCTTGCACCTGTCATAGAGTTTTGATCATAGTTGATGATTGAAAAAGATGCTTATTGAATTGGGCAGTGAGGTTAGAGTTGCAAATGTATGAATCTGTTCTGAGTCTAAGAAGTTATATACTGGAGGAAGACAAGCATAGGGGTTAGAGTGTTTCAGGGAGGATGACCAACTGTCCTGGTTTGCCTGGGACTGAGGGGTAGCGAGGACAGCCACTTCCTGGGCTAAAACCAGGAAAGTCACAGACTTGGGAACCAGACATCTGAATCCTGGTTCTACTACTTATCAACGCTATGACTAAGTTTTCTATTTGTTAAGTGAATAATAACACATTTATTATTAGGCTTTGGAAATAAATATGCTCCTGTGTATACAGTACTTAGGACAATCTTGGACCATAGTACATACTTGGTGAATGTCAACAAATAGTAAATTCTTATAATAATGCCTGAATATAATGTCTCCTCCCAGAGCCCAAAAGATATTTCTGTGAATATTCTTCTTAGCACTTGTAAGTCTTTTGAAAATACTGCATGTTGTAACGTTTAAACAGCAGAGAGTTGGTTCCAAAACAATATCATTTTGAAATAGAACAAACTAGCCTTTGCCGACATTGGCCAATAACAAGTCAAACTGGAAATCCCTTTGTATGATCACAGCATATCACAACGTGACATGGCAGGAGATTTGCAGGTGTGAGGAAAGTATCTCGAGATGAGTGGCGTGATTCCACTTTCTCAATGGCCATTGTACTATCTGACTGGCTCCCGCCACACACTCGGTACACGCACTCGCGTCCCAACACAATGCCGGTTGTTTTTGGACTGGAAGCTTGAGATTTCCCGAAATTATCCAGGGGAAAAGAAGAGGAGAGGGCAATGAGCGGGAAAAGCCTCTTCTACCTAAATAAATACTGTTGAAATGTCGCTGTAGCTCTGACCTCTTTGATTTCCCGTGTCTCGGATGGAAATGTCCCTGATCCCCGATTTCATGGACAAGCTTAAATCAATGTGTAAATATTTTGCCATCACTAGGACCTGATTTCTTCATCTAAGTATCCAGAAGTCTTTAGCCCACATGGGAAAGAACATAGAGGCCTTATCATCTTACGCTGAAACCGGCGCATGTGCTCGAAAGCTAAACCAAGGTGGAATAATTGTGGTCTGCAAAACCAAGACTCGCTGGCTCCCTGAGCTAATGTCCCCGCGAGCCAGTGAGGCCCACTTGCTGTCCCCCTGGCCTTGCTTTTAATTGGGTTTCAGCTACGTGAGCTTAGATCATTGGGATGAAAAGAGGAAATGGTCAGTAATGTCTATGCTGTCAAATATCTGGGTGTTGGGGAACGTCTGTATGTATAGCTGAGCTCTGACTTTTTGTTAAGGAGGCGCGAACGTTTTTCTTTCTCCTTAGACTGTGAGATTTGCTCAGAGTAAGTTAAACACCGAGAACTGAAAGGTGGCTGCATGCTTTGTTGTTTCCTCCTGCTTTTTGGAATAAAGAATCAAAGCAGCAACATGAAACAAGTAAATATAAAACTTTAATTAAAAAGAGGTTAAAAAGACAGGACACTACTGGGGGTCAGTAAGAATTACCTGTGTTGGTGTTTCCAAAGGTAGAACAGGTGCCCCTGGGGGGAGGTGAAATGATGTGGGGGGAGGGGCGTTAAATACCAGAGACTGCTGCAGCGATAATCTGACTCTCCTTTCTAGTTTCTGTAATCCTTCTGCTTACATCCGGGAGAAAGTCTCATCTGGGTGCTGCTTGGCCCTTAAGCCCTCTCCAATACTTGCAAACCTGCCTTGCTGGAAGGCACCCGTGGCCTGCAGCTCAGAGTCTTCAGCAGACAACAGAATCCAGTGTGAATTTCATAATATGTCTTTGCTTTTTTAAAATTTATTTTGAATGATTGCCTTCTTTTTCATATATTGAAGTGCGTAAGATTGTTGACTTTTTAAATAAAAGTGTGCCTACTCAAAGAAAGTGATGAAGTCATTGGAGCACAGGCGAGTGCAAGGATATGTCAAAAGTCATGAAGGTAACACACAAACAGCCCATTTTTAGGGACCACTACGAAGGGACGGTACAATCTATCCATCCAACAAATATTTAGTGTCTACCATGTTGTGCTGAACGTTGTGGACCTGGGGCCGAGTCCTTGGCCTCAAGGAGTGGTAGGGAAGATGGATAACAAACAAGTAAATAAGTATATATTTAATAAAATGATGTCGGAAGTAAAATGAAGAAAAATGAAACAAGCTAAGGAATTAGAGAGTGACAGGCAAACGCTCTCTTTTTGACAGAGTGGTCAGGGCAGGACCCTCTGAGGAGATGCCATCTGAGCAAAGGCTGGGATGAATAGAAGTGTGAGCTAGAGTCTACCTGGAGGAAAAGCATTTCAGGAAGATGGAACGGCCAGTGCAAAGTCCTGAGGCAAGAGCATGCCTGGTGTGGTTAAGGAATAAGAAAGAAATGTGTGGTCTGCAGTGGAGGGGACAAGGGACATGGCATGGGATGGGACTGGAGAGCTGGGCAGGAAGTGGGTCATACAGGGCTCTGTTGGCTAAGGTAATGATTTTATCCGTAGTGACATGGGAGCCATCGGAATGTTTTGAGCAGAGAAGAATGTGACCTTATTTATATTCTTACAGATCACTCTGGACACTGTGGAAAGAGACTGGGGAAGGGAGTGGCACAGTGGAAGTGGGGATGCCCGAGGAGGCCCCTGCAGGTTGCTCCCGGCTGTGGCCTGTGCCCAGGAGGTGGTATTGAGGAGGTGAAACCCCAGGAAGCATCAGGGACCTTTACTGACGATTTCTAAAGGATGAATAAAACCTGTATAAAACCAGCACTGGTTTGGAAAAACTTGTATATTAGCAACAGACAAGATGATAATTCTTGTCATGTGGAAGGTTCTGGAACATGGCCTTGTTTCTATGCAAGACCCCTTCTGCAGGAGATTCTGTGAGTGTATCATCTCAAGAAAGGTACGGTAGCATCTCAGAGGGCGAGAGAGTGAGGGGAGAGCACAGACCAGTGCTGCATCCTCCAGCCAGGGAGAGTGTTGTCTAAAGAGACCATAATCTAAATCGTCAAACTATGCAAATAAGGGTGAACACAAACTTGCTAATAAAATCCTGAGAAGACACCATCTGAGGTGGCATGATGTCAACACGTGTGCTGGTTCTCAAACTTGACTACATGCTAGAATAACCCAGGTGGCTTTACAAATTTACTACCAGGCCATTGCCCAGGCCACACCCTAGACCAATTAAATCAGACTCTGGAGGCGAAGTCCAGGCAACGGTAACAGTAACGTTCCCCAGGCGATTGCTAAATGCAGCCAAGATCCTGACTCAGCCAGTCTGTGGTGGGGCCCAGGCTGCTGCCCAGTCGAGGCTGATGCTGCCAGTCCAAGGACCTCACTTTGAGTAGCAAGAGCATGAAAAAGAGAGACTAGAACTTGAAAGTGAGAAAACTTCTGTGTGAGTATTTCCCTGGCATTTCCTAACGGCAGGTTGATCAACCATCCTAGTTTTCCGGGACTCTCCTGATTGTGGCATTAACCACTTCGGTACGGCGCTCACCAGCCACGAAACCTTGCCCACAGTGGCACTCATAGTCCGCAGAATAGTTTGTGCTGTGCATTGACGATGAATCCGTTTTGCTCTTGTGTGATGAGGAAAGCTTTAAAGCACTGAAAGCTTGTTTTACTTTACAGGCAGCTTTAGGAAAATAACTATAATAACTCCTACTAAGGACTTGTTAAAAGGTCACAGATTCATAGTAACTTATTAGCTGAACGTCCACACTGCAACTGCAGAGATAAAAGCTGTAAAAGTAAAAGCTTTTGGCTGTCGACTAAAGTCGACCCTCAGCTGTGCGCGTTCATCTGTGGCTGTCGACTATCGTCAACACTCATACCAAAGTGGTTAAAGGCTCCATGTCCTCGCCAAACAGGGATAGTTGGTCACCCTATGTGTGATCCTAGGAGGTCAGATAAAGTCTCTGAGCCTGGTAAAGTTGTCATGCGAATGAGATAATGTGTGTTCAGATGCCTAATAAGGGAACCTAGCACACAGTAAGAGTCCAAAAGTGCTTGATAATTGAATTTCGAGATAACAGTTTGCAAGTTAAAGCACAGTGAGCTACCAGTTCACACCTACCAGAATGGCTAATGTGAAGAAGACTGGAAACACCAATGTTGTCAAGGATGTGAAGTAAGTGGAACTCTCATGCAAAATTAGTAGAACCACTTAGAAAAACTGTTTGGCAGTAGCATCCCCTGTGGCCCAGCAATTGCCATCCTAGACATACACCCAGGCAAAATGCATATATGTTCACCAAAGACGTGTCCAGCAGCTTTATTTAAAATAGTAAGACATTAGGAATAACTCAAAACCTCATCAGTTAACTGGATATAGAAATCGTAGTTTATTCATAAAATGGAACATAGCAATAAACAATTGCTACACACAGCAATATGGATTAATCTTACAAACATAATCATGAGTGAAAGAAATTAGACACAAAAGATATACTACAGAAAACAGCCTAACCTACTCTATGGTGTTAGAAGTATGGACAGTGGTTCCCATTGGAACCACTGACTTTCTATGATGTTCTTTTTGTTCCAGGCATTGGTTACACCAGGGTGTTCATTCTTTGAAAATTCATCTAACTGTATAATGCTGTCTGTGCACATTTCTATATAAATGGTATACTTTAATAAATAGTTTTTTATTAAATGTAGAAAAACCAATATAGGAAATTTATTAGTCTTAGATGATAGTAGTTGGAAGCTTCAATGGATTCCAAAAGGTTTTAGAAAATTTGCAAATGAGATTTTTTTAATGGATTCTAAGAGACTGGAGATACTAATCATTTAAATAGGCATCTTTCTCCTTTGAATAGTCTCCAGAGATCTCTCATCCCAAATATACAGTGCACTGAACTATCTGCGAGTCTAGGGTTATAGTCACTCTGTCCCACATCCCTAGCTAGGTCTTCAGTGGAGGGAAACTTCTCTCCTCATCTCTGCAAAGAAAGCCCAAACCTTAACAAGGGCAGAGAAAAGTTATTAGGAGATTGCATAAAATTATCTAAAAGAAACTGTCAATAATCTACCTTCCGTCTGGTCACACTCCTTGGGAACTTCAATCTATTCGCTGCTAGAATCACCTAGACCCTCTTAATCTACTTTCTTGAATCTATCTTTCCAGCTCCATTTGCCAGTTATTATGATTCTCTGATGATACAGATATGCCAAGCAAGCTGAGTCCCAAAACGGTCAGCTTGCCATGTTAAAATGGAATTTTCAGGCTGAAATCAGAAGCCATTTAAATCTTCAACAAGCTCTCATTGTGGCTGTTGATTCAGAAAACCAAGCCTTCCCTGAGACCAGTGGTGTTCTTTACAGATGTTTTGCTTGAATGAAGGAAGCCTCTTCAGAGAACTCCTACACAACATCAAATGCAACGGACACATCAGGAATCTGCAAATCTCTTGGTCTCATCACTTTGGTAGAAAAGATGGTGATGTGCCAAAGGTACACCTTAGGTGCATCTTCCCCTTCATGGAGAAACAAGACAGCCCGCTAGGAGTGTTTGCTCTGGGAGAATTCCAAGGGAAGTTTACAATGCACTTGTTTTTTCAACTGGTGAACCGATATGTAATCATCATCATCATCATCATCATCACCACCACCACAGCTATAGCTATTTTATTTTTGACACAGCAGCCACCAACATCCTTGCATAAAATAAGTCATAACAGGTCACCCCTCCTCCCATGTCCTTCAGAGTAAAATCAAAAGTCTTCAGGGGGCTCCCCCAGGTCCTTCTTGATCTGGCCTTGTCTTATCTCACTGGTATTATCTCTTGTCCTCCCTAGTTTACTCAGCTCCAGCTACACTGGTCCCTGGCTGCTCCTGGGATACTGTAGGTGTGCTCCCACCTTAGGACTAGGTCCTGCTGAGCCCCTCTGCTTGGAATGCCCACCCTCCCCCTACCCTGCTGGCTAACTCACTCCACCCCTCCAAATCCTTGCTTAAATGTCACCAATTCAATGAGTCATCCCCTGCCTGCCCTGTGTCCCCCTACTGCCACTCTTCTAATCCCCTCGACCCTAACCTACTTTACTCCTTCCATACTGTTTTCACCTAACATGCCATATAATTGTTTTGTTATTTTGTTTATTGTTTAGTATTTTTCTTCCCACACTAGAGTGTCAGCTCCACAAAGTTAAGGGATTTTGTTGTTACTGCCCTGTTTTGTTCACTGACGTGTCCCAAGTAGCTAACACAGAGTTGGCATAGTAGGTGCTCAATAACTCTTTGCTGAATGTTGAATGGCTGAAATTTGGGGGGCTTATATGTGCTATGGTTATGCTAAGCGCTTTACATGTACAGATCTAACACTTGGCAATCCACAAGAAAGATAATATTATTACACATTCACAAGTTAAGAAACTGAAGCAAAGAGAGGTGGATTAACCTGCTGAGGGTCACACAGCTAGTCAATAATGAAGCCAGGGTTCGAACCCAAACAGTGACATCTTAGAACACTAGTTCTGGACCACATCAACTAAATTGAGACAAGCAATGCCAAGAAGAGGTTATATACTCCACAAGCACATGCTGCTTGTGACAGACATCAACTTCTTGTTTCTACATTCATTCTTTTCCTGGTAACTGCACCCCGGTTTCCCTCTAGGGAATCATTCCTTCCTCCACTTTCCATCTGTGGGCTTCTTGTATATTGGACTCCATTCCTGAGCCAAGTAAAGCATGTGATGAGAGAAAGCCAATCAGCACCTGGCATTCTGCTGGCCTTGGTGATTGGCTCAGAAATGGGCACGTGACCTGGTCAGAGCTGAGGATGCTGGGACAAAATGGTTTCAATTCTCCTGTTGGACATGGAGGCGGGTAAACTGGTAAGCATAATCCTGGGAGCCTGTTGGGGTGACTCTGCCTGAGAATAAAGCCAACAATGAGGAAGTGGATCCAATAAATGGTGTGAGAGGCCCTGGGTCCTGCCCACTAGGCTTGTCTGAAGCCTCAAGGTACTCTCCTCTATAAAGGGTGGGCAATGGCTTCCTTGTGTGGTTGTTTAAGGGGCCTAAGAATATGTCACCTTCCTTAGTTTTCTCCTTTTTCTTCTTCCTTCTCTCCTTCCTTCCATTTTTTCCTTCCTTCCTTCCTTCCTTTCTTCCTTCCTTCCTTCCTTCCTTCCTTCTTTGTCTTTCATTCTTTTTCTTTTTTT